>JAMPIV010017659.1:600000-1158704 GCA_024509875.1 Oreohelix idahoensis | reverse complement strand
ACAATCTCGTACTGTTGTATCCTCACTCCTAATCAATACACCACTGCGTAGGTCGAGTTGACCTTTTGTTTGTCTTCATGTTTGACAACACCTATCGACACTCTTCGAACACGATCACAACCACACAAGCAACACTGGTAGACCCTATCAACACTGCTCTTTATCAACTGGTAGACCTTATCAACTGGTGGGCCAGCTTTCCGGGTTTGACCTCGCAGAAATTGAGAAGTCAACAGACTACGGAGACCAGACAGTTTCCTGTGGCTGATACGACACACCTGCAGTACTAGTTTGCACTTTGTCACGTGACCTGTCGAGCTAATACTGTAACTACCTCAGCGCTTGTTGACATTTTTCGCTGTACAGACTGCATTATACAGAACAGTTGGATCAAGTGAATATTTAACTGTGTTGGCAGGAAATGAAGTACTATCGAACTGAGAAGGCTACACATCAACGGTGGAGCTTCTTACTTACTTACTTACTTAGTCGTTCCCCTTCTACCGTGAGGTGTAGAGGTTTGGAAGAGAGAGCGCCAGACTATTCTATCGGCTGTCTTCCTCCTGGCCTGGTTCCATTCTAATCCTCGGTCCTTCAAAGATTGTCTAATGTTGTCCTCCCAGCGGACTCTGGGTCGTCCTCGGGGTCTGGATCCTTGGCTCTTTGTTTCCCATGCTTGTCGTGGTAGCCGATCTTCTCCCATTCTGCAGACATGGCCAAACCATCTTAGTTGGGACTGTTCTACTTGGGTCTGTGTAGTGGTGTTTGATGGTATTGTATGATGGTGATATTACTAACTGTAATTGTATGAGGCCAGCTGTGAAGGCTCCTGAGATAAAATGTAGTTGAGAATTGTCAGAAGGCCTTTCTTGCTACCACTACGACCTCACACTTAATTTTTTTTTTAATGAATGTGGCTACGTAAAGTGTCTAGGGTTATGCTATGTAGTGTGGTGTAATGGATTATAGATATACCCACAGATATTTAACAAGACTAATAATATTAATAAATATTAAAATACACTGAACTAACTCACGTGTGTAAAATTTTTTGATAGAATTATATTACATTTATTTTGTTCTGTATCAATTTTTTAGGTTGACCAGAACTTAAAAGATTTAGAAATTATGAAAGAAATGCATGGAATATTATATCATAAATGCAATAGTGTACATATATATGTACTATACTAGTTAGTTTTATTAAAATGTTCTAGTAGTCATCTACTTGGGAGGATATTTAATGTTTTTGCTGTTGGGGTGGCCTCATCACACCTGTCTATATTGACTACACAGTGTCCAGAAAATGGTGGGAATTTTTATGGGGTATTAGTAACTAAAGGGCTTTGGTGAATGTCCAGCAGACCAGAGGCTCACTCATCTGTTAGTTGTAGCTCTGGTGCTGAAATCAGGTGGTCCCACCTCTCCGTGCTGGCGGGCAATAATGGTGGTCTCTGTCACAAATACTGCACAGATACACTCGAGTAAAGTCACCAACTGAATAGTCACTGCTTTGTTGACAACAGAAACTCCCAGCTCTGCAATCAAAGTATGGGCCATGTGTCAAAATCTATTCTCTACCCACGTCTGGACACAACACTGACACAACAACCACATCATACAGACAGGTCAGATCTCTCTGACCAAACAGCACAGTTACCATGGTGGTTTTACATCAGATAGATCCTCCCAGACCATAGATTCTGAAAAATATTTATTAGTTGTCTGCCCTAAAAGAGGATAGGCAATATGTTTCATTATTCCCAACCCTTGAACTGTCTTGCTTAACCCTTGCTGGAGTTTATGTACATTGTTGGTCCCTAGACCCTGACTAGGGCGGGGGGTCTAGAGCAAATCCCTACTTGTTTGTAAGGCTAGATTTCGATATGGCAGTATCAAATCACTCGAACATGAAACAATATTCAAAATATATATAAGGAAATAATTTCAATCTTACCAGATTATGAATAAATAACACAGAATTGCTAGCAAAACTCAGCTGAGCTGCTGGCTATAGTATGGCGTCCCTAACTTTCTTTCTCTTTCTTTCATATGGAAATCACCACACTTTAAATTCTGTGTCTATCACTGAACAACTATTGAGAAATGACCCCACTTTCGCGTCTGAGCGCTAATGATATGATTGTCTGTGGCCAATCACTGCCTAGTTTTATTTTCAATTTCAAATTTCCTACCATAAAGTCATTTCAGTCATGCTTCAGTCAAGTATGGATGGTTATCTGTTAGTCTGTCCGTCTCTACTTGTGTTTCTAAAAAAAATGTGCTTGATTTTTGAACCAACCTTTCTCTCCCCTCCAAAATTTTGTCGTTAAAAGTTATATTTAGACACAGCTACCGCTCAAAAACCCTCTCCCCCATACTAAGTAAATTTGAACACCTGCGTCCAAGGTCGTGGTTTTGTGTGCAAATTGCGACACTTTTAGATTCAATACAGTCTAGCGATGATGTGAACTACACTGTCTTTTGTCATTATCTTCAATATTATCTATCCGTCTGTAAAATTAAGACCATATTAGTTCACTGCTCAGAATAGGCCATCCGGCCAGCTAATTTTTATATTCCTAACATTAATATTAAAGAAAAGTTACTTTTTAATTTTTGTAATATTCCTAACATCTGCGTTTAGCCGCTGAATTCAAATCAAGGGCTTGTTATCGCAAAACGTCCAATTCCGTACCTCGTGTCAATTTGGGGGACGTGATTTTTTTCTTTCCTCCATCCCCCCCAATTGCGTCTCCTAGCCTTTCCAGTCATATTTTTTTCCTGTTTGATCCGCCGTTCCCCTCCTGTCTAGCAAGTCAATTTTTATGGAGGGTGATGACCCGCGGTCTAGGCGATCATGTACTATTCGCAGCCTACGCATTATGTTTTTATCCGTAAATGTTATCTTTGGAGATATTTTACCGTTGTATCTCTGTCCATTTCACTACACATCTCCCCACTTGAAAACATGCCTATGGCAAGTTCCAAAACCAGCGATACACATAGGTAAAATTACTCCTCACGTCTGCCACTACTCTAATTTTGATCACAGGGGTGCCGACTGAGGAAATCTGCACCGACATTCAATTTGCCTGGGATATATTGGATACTGAACTGATAAGGTTGAAGCAATAAAGACCACCTCAGCAATCTTGCGTTTTCATGCTTAGCCTGAGACAAGAACACGAGAGGCTGATGGTCCGTCTCCACCACAAATGTCCTACCATACAGATAGATTTGAAACTTCTTTATTGCCCAGATTAACGCTAAACATTCTTTTTCGCTTGTGGAGTATCCTTGTTCCGCCTTATTCAATTTGCGGCTTGCATAAGCGACTGGTTTCAGTTCCCCATCAGGTGAAGATGATCTTTGCAACAAAGCCCCTCCTAGTCCTACATTACTTGCATCGGTTCTTAAGACAAAGTCCTGTGTCAAATCAGGCAGTTTGAGAATAGGCTTGCTAGTGAGTTTTTCCTTTAACTCTTGGAACGCTAGTTCACATTGTGCAGTCCAAATAATTTTATCTGGAAGTCCCTTGCGAGTCAAATCAGTCAGAGGAGCACATATAGCGTTAAAATTCTTGATGTATTTCTGATAAAATCCGCATAACGACACAAATGATCGCACGTCCTTCTTTGTTTGTGGCCTAGGTGCTCTCTGCAGTTTTTCCAAGTTCTTAGGATCAGGGGTCATATTACCCTGATATACAGTGTGTCCCAAGAATTCCAACTCTTTACATCCAATACAACATTTTGTTGGCCTAGCAGTCAAATTCGCCTCCCGAAGTCTATCCAACAACATCTCCAGAGCTTCAATGTGTTCTTCAAATGTCTCTGTGGCGACGAGAATATCATCCATAAAATTTGTGATACATGGGTTATTCAGGGGATCCAACAATTTTCGCATCATCCTTGAAAACACACTCGGAGCATTTTTCAGTCCGAATGGTAGCATATTGAATTCATAATGTCCATCCGAAGTGCTAAAAGCCAAATAAGGTCTCACTTCAGGCTTCACTGGGATCTGGTAATAGCCTTTACTAAGATCCACCTTTGAAAAGTATTTTGCCTTGTTCAGTCTGGCAAATAACTGTTTTGTGTCCGGTAATGGATCCACTTGTCCTTCTGTGACAGCATTCAGTTTCCTGTAATCTATGCACAGTCTGTGTTCCCCAGACGGTTTTCTCAACAAAACGACACTAGAACTAAAAGATGATTCACTGTGCGAAATAATCCCCTCCTTCAACAAATACTCTATTTCTTCCTTCAATGCCTTCTCCTTCGCGAACGGAATAGAATAGGCTCTCATACAGATTGGGTTTGAGTCTACCAGTTTCATGTCATACTGTAGCAAATTTGTATGGCCTGGTTTATCTGTTAATACATCTGTATGTTCCTCCAGAACTTTTTGAACTCTCTCCCTCTGGTTTTTAGTCAGGTGCTTACTGACTTTTACCTGTGCTGCTGTTTCACAAGGATGTAATGGGTATTCATGTGAGGTGAGTGGTTCTTTTTGCATCTGGGTTGCAATAGCCAAGGTCAATAAGGGGGTGCTTTCCTGGAGTGGTCTGTCCAGATACTTCTTTAACAGGTTTACATGATAAACTTTTTCCTTCCCCTTTTTGTCAATTTTATAGTTTGTTCTAGACACCTTCTCTAGAACCGTATATGGACCTTGCCAACCAATTTGTAATTTATTCTGGCTTCCCGGTAGTAGAAGCAGCACCTTCTCTCCGACTGCCAGTTCCCTGTCCTTTGCCTTCCTATTAAAATATGCTGCATGTTTCTTCCTGGCTTGTTTCAAATTATCATTTGCCAGTTTCCATCCAGCTTTCAAACGAGTGGTCAGTTCGTTCACATATTGATACGATGAGGTAACAGTCTCTTCCGCCTTCTCATCTGTCCAGGTCCTTAATAGAGCTTCTAATGGACCTTTTATTGGCCTCCCAAATAGCAGAGTTGCGGGAGCCATCCCGGTTGAACTATGTGGTACCTCCCGGTACGCAAACAATGCGGCGGGCAGGAATTGATCCCACAGATCCGGTTTTTCGTGTGCCAGCTTTCTCAGGATAGAAATGAGAGTCCCATTGAACCTCTCTACCTGGCCGTTCCCTTGTGGATGGTACGGACTACAATGAAAGTGCCTGGCTTGAAATAGCTTAAAAACTTCTTCCGTTAGTTTCCCCTTGAACTGAGAACCATTATCCGTCAAGATTTGATGCGGGAATCCTAATCGGGTAAATATTGTAAGTAGTGCCTCTGCTACATGTTTTGAATCAATTGATGGCAGGGCTACCGCCTCTCCCCACATAGAGCAGGTGTCCACCAGAGTAAGGATGTAACTGTTCCTCCTCTTGGTCCGAGTGAGAGGTCCTACAATATCCACTGCAACCCTCTCAAAAGGTGTTCCCACTATGGGCATTTCCCCTAGAGTTGCAGGAGCAGTCCAGTGCTTTGGAGCTACCCTTTGACATTCTGGGCAGGATTTGACATATCTTTTTATATCCTCCGTTATCCCTGGCCAGAAGTAATGACAAGCTATACGCTGTCCTGTGGCGCTGATCCCCATATGACCACTGAAGGGAATCGCATGTCCGAGTTCCATCACTTTATCTCTATATGAAGTGGGAAGAACCAGCTGGTTGTGACCATTTGTTCCAGTTCCGGCCTTCCTGTATAAGAGTTTGTTCTTCATGAAATATTCCCCCTTGCTCGGAGGTGTGTGGCATTTGGGCAATTTTTTAAAACAGAGCTTGAGTGTCCTATCCTCAGCCTGCGCCTTCCTCATCTCCTCTGGATGAGCATTTATAGGTTCACCTTCTTCCTCCTTCTTCTGTGACCTGGTCTGCACTGTCGCCATGATCACAGGTTTCTCGGGGTTCCCCAAGAAGACGTATCTACACCCCAATATCAGAGGGTAGATTGGTTCATCTATCACTGCTGCTCTGATTTCTCCTTCCACATAGCGAGTTTTCACCGTTATCCTTGCGATGGGAAGTGTCATGAGTGGTATGTCCTTAGTCGCCCCTTGTATTTCCACTGTTTCTGTGGTATACTGACTTGGGTCCACTAGGCTAGACTTCACAACTGAATCATAATCCAAACCTGTATCATAAAGGCACCTTATGGTGACCCCATTACAAATAACATCCTCACAAACTGGGGGGTGATAAGGTTCCTGTTGTCCCTTAGGATTAACCTTTAATCTTTGCATCCCCGACTTCATTGCAGCAATGTTTGAAGGTTTCCTTCTACAAAATTCGGTGTTATGGTTATCCTTCTTGCACCATTTACACCATCTTTTTCCTTGGTTCAACGGTTTTCTTTCATTGAACTTTTGGTCATTGAACTGTGAGTTTCTGTCGCGATAGTCATTTCTTGGCCGCTCAAAGTTTGTCCTACCTTTATTTCCCTGCTCTCTATTATCAAATTTATTAAATTGCTGTGGAGCTTTAAAATTGTCTATGTGCTTCTTTTTAGCACCACTTGCCTCTGCCTGAGCTGCCTGATACCTCTCAGCAACATTTAAAATTTCCCCCAACTTCTCTGCACCTTGTTCCATGAGAAATTTTCTCATGTCTGGAGCCATGGACTCTCTCAATTGCTCAATCATGATCATTTCTTTAAGATCTTGGGTCTTCCCCAGAGCCGTCCATTTCTCCAAATAGGTTTCTAGTCTAGCAGAGAATTGGTGGTATGTCTCCCCAGACAACAGTTTGGCATTTCTAAATTTCTTACGATAAAATTCACCATTCTTCTCGTACCTTAATAACAAAGCCTGCTTTAACATGTCATAATTGTCTTGGTCTTCCCTGTTCATTTTGGCAAATACTTCATAAGAAGTACCCCTCAATCCCTGTGATAGCTTTAAACTCCACCTCTCTCTCTCTAACCCATATGTAGTAGCTAATAACTCAAAACGTCCTAGGTACCCCTCTATGTCATCGTCTTTTTCAACAAAATGGTCTAAATGAAACCCCATAGCTGAGTTTGAGGCTCCCATACTGGGCGTAGCATCTGAGGCAAAAGGGCTGGCACCATTTTCAGGAGCCTGGCCTTGTAATTCCAGCTCCCTTAGTCGTAATTCGTGCTCCCTTTGCAACCTTCTATCTTCTGCCTCCCTTTCGGCAGTCAACCTTTTTTCTTCTGCCTCCCTTTCGGCCTTTTTATCTTCTGCCTCCCTTTGCTGTCGTTTTTCTTCTGCCTCAATCTGCAGCCTCTTAATTTCTCTATCAGCCTCAATTTGTAACCTCTTCTCTTCAGCTAACCTATCAGACTCCAATTTTCTTTCAGCCTCTTTTTCTAATCTCCTTTCTTCCCGTTCAATATATTTATCACATTCAGCCGTTACGTATTGAATTAAAATTTGACCATCCATTCCCATCTCCTTCGCGGTGAGCACAGCAGCTGATCTAAATTTTGCCAGCTCCGCCATACTTTTGAGACAATATAATAATATACAAGCTAAATCTCTAACCAGTAAATACACTAAGTACTTCTTATGACTATAGTCTAACTAATTCTAACTAACCAGTTAACTAATTAATTATTACTGGCTGTGAAGATTCACCAACTTTTATCTGCAGGGACACTTTTAATGTTAAAGGGAATTTTACAATTTATTTCCCTACTTTTATTTCTCCCACCAGGAGATCCTAATATTACTGTTGGGCTAATTATCCCTGGACAAGACCCCAATATTGTAGTGGTGTTTGATGGTATTGTATGATGGTGATATTACTAACTGTAATTGTATGAGGCCAGCTGTGAAGGCTCCTGAGATAAAATGTAGTTGAGAATTGTCAGAAGGCCTTTCTTGCTACCACTACGACCTCACACTTAATTTTTTTTAATGAATGTGGCTACGTAAAGTGTCTAGGGTTATGCTATGTAGTGTGGTGTAATGGATTATAGATATACCCACAGATATTTAACAAGACTAATAATATTAATAAATATTAAAATACACTGAACTAACTCACGTGTGTAAAATTTCTTGATAGAATTATATTACATTTATTTTGTTCTGTATCAATTTTTTAGGTTGACCAGAACTTAAAAGATTTAGAAATTATGAAAGAAATGCATGGAATATTATATCATAAATGCAATAGTGTACATATATATGTACTATACTAGTTAGTTTTATTAAAATGTTCTAGTAGTCATCTACTTGGGAGGATATTTAATGTTTTTGCTGTTGGGGTGGCCTCATCACACCTGTCTATATTGACTACACAGTGTCCAGAAAATGGTGGGAATTTTTATGGGGTATTAGTAACTAAAGGGCTTTGGTGAATGTCCAGCAGACCAGAGGCTCACTCATCTGTTAGTTGTAGCTCTGGTGCTGAAATCAGGTGGTCCCACCTCTCCGTGCTGGCGGGCAATAATGGTGGTCTCTGTCACAAATACTGCACAGATACACTCGAGTAAAGTCACCAACTGAATAGTCACTGCTTTGTTGACGACAGAAACTCCCAGCTCTGCAATCAAAGTATGGGCCATGTGTCAAAATCTATTCTCTACCCACGTCTGGACACAACAGTGACACAACAACCACATCATACAGACAGGTCAGATCTCTCTGACCAAACAGCACAGTTACCATGGTGGTTTTACATCAGATAGATCCTCCCAGACCATAGATTCTGAAAATATTTATTAGTTGTCTGCCCTAAAAGAGGATAGGCAATATGTTTCATTATTCCCAACCCTTGAACTGTCTTGCTTAACCCTTGCTGGAGTTTATGTACATTGTTGGTCCCTAGACCCTGACTAGGGCGGGGGGTCTAGAGCAAATCCCTACTTGTTTGTAAGGCTAGATTTCGATATGGCAGTATCAAATCACTCGAACATGAAACAATATTCAAAATATATATAAGGAAATAATTTCAATCTTACCAGATTATGAATAAATAACACAGAATTGCTAGCAAAACTCAGCTGAGCTGCTGGCTATAGTATGGCGTCCCTAACTTTCTTTCTCTTTCTTTCATATGGAAATCACCACACTTTAAATTCTGTGTCTATCACTGAACAACTATTGAGAAATGACCCCACTTTCGCGTCTGAGCGCTAATGATATGATTGTCTGTGGCCAATCACTGCCTAGTTTTATTTTCAATTTCAAATTTCCTACCATAAAGTCATTTCAGTCATGCTTCAGTCAAGTATGGATGGTTATCTGTTAGTCTGTCCGTCTCTACTTGTGTTTCTAAAAAAATGTGCTTGATTTTTGAACCAACCTTTCTCTCCCCTCCAAAATTTTGTCGTTAAAAGTTATATTTAGACACAGCTACCGCTCAAAAACCCTCTCCCCCATACTAAGTAAATTTGAACACCTGCGTCCAAGGTCGTGGTTTTGTGTGCAAATTGCGACACTTTTAGATTCAATACAGTCTAGCGATGATGTGAACTACACTGTCTTTTGTCATTATCTTCAATATTATCTATCCGTCTGTAAAATTAAGACCATATTAGTTCACTGCTCAGAATAGGCCATCCGGCCAGCTAATTTTTATATTCCTAACATTAATATTAAAGAAAAGTTACTTTTTAATTTTTGTAATATTCCTAACATCTGCGTTTAGCCGCTGAATTCAAATCAAGGGCTTGTTATCGCAAAACGTCCAATTCCGTACCTCGTGTCAATTTGGGGGACGTGATTTTTTTCTTTCCTCCATCCCCCCCCAATTGCGTCTCCTAGCCTTTCCAGTCATATTTTTTCCTGTTTGATCCGCCGTTCCCCTCCTGTCTAGCAAGTCAATTTTTATGGAGGGTGATGACCCGCGGTCTAGGCGATCATGTACTATTCGCAGCCTACGCATTATGTTTTTATCCGTAAATGTTATCTTTGGAGATATTTTACCGTTGTATCTCTGTCCATTTCACTACAGTACCATGTCTCTTCTTGTTACTTCAACCACCTTCCTCAGATACCTCATTTCTGAGGTTTGGATCTGGCTTTTATGGGTTGTAGTCATTGCCCATGACTCGCATCCATATGTCAAGACTGGGACATAGGTGGAGCGGTATACAGCCATCTTCGTTTTCTTACCAACCTCTCTCTTGCAGAGAAATCCTCGATTTATGGCCTGAAAAAGTCTCCCAGCTGCTGCTTTTCGAGTGGCCAACTCTTCTTTGATGCCTCCCTTTCGGTCTATAATAGCTCCGAGGTATTTAAAGTGGTCGACCTGCTCCAGGACCTGTTCTCCCAGCTTAATCTGATGTCTTCTTTCTTCTCGTGATATTACCATGGATTTTGTTTTAGAGCTGCTTATGACCATCCCTCTCTTCTCCAGCTCTTCCTTCCAGACTTGCAGGTTGGATTGGAGATGTGCCTCTGATTTAGCAATCAGGGCAACATCATCAGCAAATGCCAGCTCTGAAATATAGACCTGTCTGTTGCGTGCATATTTTGACGCACATATTACAAAAATCGATATGGCTATTTAATATGGAAAAGATATAGACATTCATTCATTTGTGTATGAGAATGCTGTCTATGGTAAAGCTAGATAATTCATGATTGATTTACACTTTTGATCATAGGAGTAATCGTTCTTGATATTGATTCGGCGCATGGATATTGCACTCATGTCCGTACTTATTTGTTAGGGCCAGAAAATAGATTAATTTGCTTATTATGTTTATGGCCTGAATTCATATGTATTACATATTATTAGTACAAGTAGAATCAGTCCTATATTGTATATTTTGGATGGGTAGGCAGGACTATATTCTTGTTATGCCGCTCTAGCGGAAGTATGAGTTGTCTTGACAAGTCGTGATGAGTTCCGATGTACCGTTTACAATGGCGGTTACGCATTTTCTAGGGCTGGTACATTCTTAAGTAAAAATGATTTATGAAGTGGTTTTTCTTCTGTAGGAGATTGTGTCTCTACTAGTGTTTGTGTTAGAGACTCTCCTAATGTACGGTATCATGTATGATTCGGACTCCAGGTAATGCCAGACCCTATTTTTGATGATCTCATGTCGGTTAGACCTAGCTGGAATATTGTGCTTCGCAACGCTAGGGTCATGTTTGTATCGACGAAGATGACGGGCTTCCATACAGCAGTTATGTCTACGTGAAGTAACTGGATTACTGTAGAACTGTATGGAGAAACTTTAGGAAATTATTCATATGCATTTCAAATTAACTTTGGCTTATATATATCCTCCTGTGAGTGAGTGAGCGACAACTCAGGAAGGCGGCCATGTTACATTCCTGTCATCATATTTTTGAATCACTGTCCAGAGAACGGGGCATGTATCTTACTATTCGGACAGTGGCAAGGAGATCTCAATTTTGATAGAAACCCCTCATCGTGGTTTCATAATATGATATAAACTATGAACATAAAGCAACTTTAGTTACTTACCGATCCGCCTTCACTGACGCGTTTAGTCAGATAGGGGATGCGGCCATAATGTATCATGACATTGGAAGCTATTGATGTACTACCCATTATTTATGAATGTGTCCTGATATGGGATCTACTATGTATGCCTGCAAATTGATGTGTCAACATATACCCATGATTTACTCGTTATGTCCCAGTGTGTGCGTCTAAATAAACTGTGTAAACAAAGATTCCAGCAGTCTGCATTGGTGCCTTGTAGACACAAGTGAATGAGTGCTTAGATTGGTCAGAACACGAACAGTCCACCATTCGCGTTAATCACACTCTACACTTCTACTCAATATATACACCATCCTGCGTCGGCTGAATTGACCAAGTTTAGGGCCTGCTCCCCCTGGAGCCTTAGAGGGAAACTACTGCTTACAGTTGCCTTTGCCTTCCCTAACTCAGGACTAGGGTGAGTTACCCATTTACAGCTGGGTAGACTGGAGCATGTCTGATCTCAACAACTCTGTACACTACAATGGACATATACAGTAGTGGCACCACAAACAACATGCTACAGTGATTGATAGTGGAGCTTTACAAAAGAAAGAGAACACACCATACACCACACACTTTACAGTGACACTTTACAGTGGTGAGCCAGTTTCCTGGGTCCAGCCTACGCAGTCTTGTTGTGTTGAGAATCACATTTTACAGTTGCAAGAACATTTGTTTGACCACATCAACACCTGTAGGACAGCTATACAATCAATGTCAGCTTGACCTGTTCTGACAAGTGTAGCAATATCTGGGTCAGCACTTGTTGACATTTGGCACAGTACAGTCAGGGTTCTAAACTAGTGATTGTTTATCCTGCTGAAATAGAAGAGCAATGTTGAACATAAAGTGCAAATTTCATCGTTGGATCTTCTTATGTGCTCAAAAAAATTGAACAGTGTAACAGTTAGAAAGCAAATCTATTACTCAATAAAGTGGTAGTCTAATTTGTTAAAACTGAGCATACAGTACAATACATTACAACTGCAACACATTTCATTATATTATGTACACATTTATGATTTATATGTATTTATGTTTATATATTATTTGTTTATATGTGTGATTGTTATGTGTTTGCGGGCCTGGATGGGAGGTGACTAGAACAGGAAATACCAAGTGATATTGGTCTTGTTCTAGCGTTCTATAGGGAGCAATTTCTTAATTGAAATTTGCATGCAACATTGTTTGCAAATATTTGGTTAGCTGTGACGACTGTTTCATATTTGTATTTGTAATATTTTTCTGTTCTTCATTTTTGTTTGATTTGTATGTATAATTGTAGGTCTCATCTTTCCTTTCATTTCAGTTCTTTACACCCTAATGTTTATACACTGTGGCGTTATTTGTCTTGTTATCTTATTGCAGTTATCATCACAGATTCTGTGATCATTTTTTTCATTTCTCCTATTTAATTTAATTTGATCTCTGCAAATGTTTTCAGATTGCCTTTTCTTGTTTGTCCTTTGTAATGTCTTTAGTTGACATATGACATAGGAGGTATAGTTGAATACACTTATATTACAGTACAGATCAGTACTTTATGATTATTATTGTTATAAAACAAAGTGTACAAGACCTTTGTAAGGCTTGTCTCCCAAAGTGACTGGTATAGGAAATATTATTTTCCACAGGTACTCAAGTGATCATTGATTACATTAAGGTATACAAGACCTTTGTAAGGCTTGTCTCCCACAGTATTTGAGATATACAGTTATTGTTGTCCACAGGTACTCAAGTTATCATTGGTTATTATAAACAAAATAACCATACAAGTTTTTCACTAAGACTCAGTCTATGGTATAGACTTGTCTCCCATTAAAGTGAAATAAGGTAATTTATTTACTTTTTCAGGTTTCTGATTTAAGAAGACAAGATGTCTACATTAGATTACTTTATTGCACAAGGAAAATCTCTTGATAAGACTGGAAAAGAGTTAGAAGAATGGGCAACTGCTCAATTTGCTATTGCATTAAAGTCAGAAGTACTGAAAGCAGAAGTTGAACAAAAGAAGATAGATGCTGAGAATTTCAGATTGCAGATGCAAGCTGAGGAAAGAAAAGCTGCGGCTGAGGAGAGAAAACTTCAAATAGAAGAAAAAAAATTAGAAGCTGCTGCTGCTGCTGAAGAGAGAAAAGCTCTGGCTGAAGAAAAAAGATTAGAAAAAGAAGCTGATATTGCTGCTGAACTAAAGAAATTGCAGATGCAAGTGGAGGAAAGGAGATTTGATGCAGAACAGAAGAAATTAGAAGTTGCTGCAGAACAGAAAAAATTAGAAGCTGCTGCAGAACAGAAAAAATTAGAAGCGGCTGCAGAACAGAGAAGATTAGATAGAGAAGCTGAAGAGAGAAAAGCAATAAGAGAACATGAATTTGAGTTAGAGAAATTAAAATTGACAAGTATGAGTAATGTTAATCAGGCATCTAGTGGTAATGGTAAACCCTTTGTGTACAAGGTCAAGGTACCAGCGTTCAACCCTGCCAGTGATGACATAACATTTTGGCTTTCTAGATTTGAACGTGCTTGTCGAGCTCATAATGTTGACAAATCACAGTATGTGAATCAGTTGTCTGAAAATCTAAAAGGGGAGTCTCTGAATAAGTTATATTTCGTTGAAGAGGCCGACAAGGATAATTATGATACTATTAGGGCATCTCTGATAAAGAAATATCAGCTGCCTGAGGAAGGTTATCGTCTTTTGTTTAAAACAATGAGACCTGAGATAGGTGTAGAATTCTCAGAATTCATCTCAAAAACACAAATTACACTTTCACGATGGATTGAATTATCCAAAATAGAGAAAACATTTGATGGTCTTACGGATTTATTGCTAAGAGACAAGGTCATGTCTTCGGTAAATAAAGCATTCCTAGAGTTTTTACATGAGCGTAAACCTAGTACATTAAAGCAAATGGAAGAATATTGTGACCAGTATGCCACGGCACACCCTGACATGATTCTTAGTAACTCTAACATTAAAGAGAGTATGCCAGTTGCTTCGGCAACAGAATATAATCAGAATTACTCACACAAATTCCAAGGAGCTAAAAATAAATTTGATAAAAAGGTTAATTGGAATAAGTATCAAAACCAAGATAACCACTCAAATCAGGGTTCGGGACCCCAAGATGCAGCAATAGTGAATGCAGTCAGCGATTCATAGCTTGACTGCCTGCGTCAGGACCAGCGAACCAGAGCTGGTCAAGACCGTGCTCCACCTCCACGTGGTGGTCCTGGAAACAGTCTGCAGCAGTGCGGGCTGGCTGAGCGAGCATGGATCGAAATGGGAAGGCAAACCCGGTCCTTAAAAAATGCCGTGCAGAAGTCGGATGTGTCGACCGAAAGGTGCAGATATCACAGCTTAGGCGCAAACAGACACAACGCAACCACCGTCCTTTTCAGGACGAACGAAGAAGAAGAAGAAGAAGAAGAAGAAGAAGAAGAAGAAGAAGAAGAAAATCAGGGTTCTTCTTCGAAGAACTGGAATCGGGCTGATAGTCCTCGACACGCGAGGGGTACCCATAATTTTAGAAATTCTCGAAAAGGGAGTAGCTATAGGAACTACCCAAGTGCTTCATGGAGACAAAAGAACCAATATTACAGGGATACTCAGTATAATGAGCGTGATGATTATGATCATGAATATTATGATTCAAACCCAAATAGGGGTTATAACAGAGGAAATAATAATTATAGAGACAATTATAACCGAGGTAGATCACAACACAAAAGACATGGTAAATCTTATTACCAGGCTAACTCTGCACAACAGGAGTTCCACGACAAAGGTAATCAGAATAATGATAAAAAAGACTCCAATAGTGTAGCAAATTCCGCTTTCGATTTTGCTAGAGCATCTCAGTGTTCGCAATGCAAAACATTATTCGATCGAACCACAGTTTCTACTTTAAGCTGCGGTCACCCGCTTCCCGCTCTCCCTGCGTCAATCGCGCATAATGGAAGGGGTGCTCTCGTCTTCACTAGAGGCCTAATAGATGGTACTCCGGTATCAATTCTTTTCGATTTGGGGTGCACTACCATCGGAGTGAGGCAATCACTCGTAAATCCTTCTCGAGCTACAGGCAATGTAGTCAAATGTGTAACATTTGGTGGCATATTGGAGAAGTACTCCACTGCCATTATTAATATTGCTACGCCTTTCTTTACAGGAGAGGTGCAAGCATGTCTCTTGCCGAATCCGATCGCTGATCTTATCATCGGTCGCATTCATGGAGTGAAAGAATGCACTCCACAGCAAATTTCTAATTGGGAAAATGTTAATATGCAATCTGCTAATGCAGTAATCACCAGGGCTCAAGCTCTTAATATGCCGCAATCTTCACGTTCTGAAGATAATGATGCGCATATCCAAGATGATCCCTTGGAGATTTCCCATGATTCCTTTATAAAACAGCAGGAAGATGATCCTACTCTAAAGAAATTCTTTACTCTGGCAACAAAAGGTGATCCGAATAAGGATACAAATCGTAAATCTTGGATTACGATGAAGAATGGCGTACTTGTACGTATGGTACAAGACTCCGCTAAGTCCATTCATTCTCAAATCCTTGTACCTAAAAATATGAGAGTTAAAATCTTACAG
This sequence comes from Oreohelix idahoensis, assembly GCA_024509875.1. Classification (NCBI taxonomy): domain Eukaryota; kingdom Metazoa; phylum Mollusca; class Gastropoda; order Stylommatophora; family Oreohelicidae; genus Oreohelix; species Oreohelix idahoensis. The sequence goes on along the minus strand of JAMPIV010017659.1, from coordinate 1,142,691 downwards.
CACGCTCATGATTCGCAGTGTGCTGGACATATGGGTTTTTCCCGTACTAAAACTAGAGTTCTTCAATCTTTCTTTTGGCCTGCTGTGAATAAGGACATACGAATCTATTGTCGATCTTGTAAAGTATGTCAAGAGATTAAATCCAGAGGTCCACGCCATGATGCACCTATTCAGGCTGCAGACATTCCCATTCGACCATTTCAAAAAATGGCGATAGACATCATTGGTCCATTTGAGATAAAGTCTGCTAGAGGACACCAATTTATTTTTACGTGTGTTGATATGTGCACACGTTGGCCGGAGGCTGTTCCTCTAAAGAGCATAACTACTGCTGATGTCGCAGATGCTCTTTGGTTAATATTTTCTCGTCTGGGATTTCCAGCAGAAATATTATCCGACCATGGTACCCAACTCATATCGGATACCATGTCTCAAGTAATGTCGACTCTTAAGATAGAGAGATCGCTGAGTAGTATTTATCATCCTATGTCCAATGGGATGGTGGAACGTCTGAATAGAACTCTGAAAAACCTACTAGGTAAGATAACAGAAGATCATCCTCAGGATTGGGATAGGGTTTTACCCGTGGCTCTCTTTGCATATAGAGAGGTCGCCAACGAACATACAGGATTTTCTCCCTTTGAACTTGTCTTTGGCGCGAAACCGCGAGGTCCTATGTCCTTACTTCATGATCTTATAACTGCTGATAATATTGTCGATGACACAAAATCCTCTTATGAATATGTCATCGCACTTAGACACAAGATTATTGAAGCATGCAAATTGGCAACTGCTTCTTCTGAATTTGCGAAACAGAAGGCAAGGGAATTTGCCAATAAAAAGAGATGCTTGCGACAACTTTGTCCAGGTGACAAAGCATTTGTCTTGCTACCTTGTAGGGAAAATAGATTTCTTATTTCTTGGAAAGGTCCGTACGATATAATATCAAAAGTTTCCGATGTTGACTATATCGTCGATATTGACGGGAAGCGTAAAACCTTCCACATCAACATGCTCACGGAATTCCATGAACGTCCGGATTATTTACAACCTGTTTTCCAGGCAACGGACGATTTTCCAGTCCAACATGGACAGTACTCATCTCTGTCAGTAATACAGGATGAGGAAACGAGTTTCTCGGATGTAAATCTACCTTTTCCAATGATTCCTCTTCACTCTAATGAATCATGGAAAGATGTTGCAATTTCTCCCGAATTATCTCCAGGAGAGCAGAAACAAGTTTCTACTATGTTAGAACAATTTCAGGATGTCCTTACTGACATTCCTGGTCAAACTGATGTCATTCAACATGACATTATTCTTACTGACCATAGTCCTATAAGAGTCAGACCGTATCCTATCCCGATACATTTTCAAGCACAGGTAGAGAAAGAGTTGGATGAGATGATAGAGTTAAAAATTATTGAACCATCCACCTCAGCATATTCTTCGCCGATGGTTATTGTACGAAAAAAAGACAATAACATACGTCTTTGCGTGGATTATCGCAAATTGAACCAAGTGACGAAATTTGATGCTGAACCTATGCCTTTACTAGAAGAGCTACTTACGAGACTATCGAATTCTCATTTCTTTACTAAACTCGATTTGTCTAAGGGATATTGGCAAGTTCCATTATCCGAACACGCCAAACCGTTTACTGCTTTTTCGACGCCTAGGGGTCTATTCCAATGGAATTTCATGCCTTTCGGTCTTATGAACGCCCCTGCAACATTCGTACGCATGATGCGTCGAATCCTATCTCACCGCTCAGATGTCTTTGCGTATCTTGATGACATCTGTCTTTTCAGTGATACTTGGAACGATCACTATAATGGGATAAATGAACTATTGTCTATCTTACGCGAGCATAACCTGACAGCGAAACCATCGAAAGCATGTATTGGTTTTAGCGAAATATCTTTCTTAGGACACCGTGTTGGTCATGGGTTCCTAAAAACAGAAGACCATAATACAAGTAAGATACTTAACATTTCTATTCCTAAGACTAAAAAGCAAGTGCGAAGTCTCTTAGGTCTAATACAATTTTATGGACGATTCATTCCGAATCTGTCCTCCATTATGTCACCTCTTTCTTCCTTGCTAAAGAAAGGGTCTCCTAATGTAGTCCATTGGACTCAAGAATGTCAATCCTCTTTGGATAAGGTTAAAACTATGTTTTCTACTTCACCTATCCTAGTATTGCCTTCTAAGGATAAGACATTTATTCTTCGTAGTGACGCTTCATCCACCGGGATTGGAGCAGCACTAATGCAAGAGTACTCTGGAACTCTGCATCCTGTGATGTATATTTCTCGGAAATTAAATGCCGCAGAGAAGAATTACTCGGTCCTAGACCGTGAATTATTGGCTATGGTTTGGTCAATCCTTAAACTGCAAAGATTTCTTCTTGGCGCGCATTTCATCGTGGAAACTGACCAGAAAGCTCTTACGGCTATTCAGAGTAAAAATCTGAAGAGCGCGAGATCAACGCGATACGCGATTGCTCTGCAGCCATTTCATTTTTCGGTGCGAGCTATCCGTGGGTCAGAAAATGTGATGGCAGATATTTTGTCTAGATGCCCACATGATTCATAACTGTTAAATTATATACCTAACTTTGATACAGTTGTTCCTATGTTGAAATGTGTACACATATGTAATATATCATATATTGATTGTAACACTACTTAGCGGTTCATTGATGTTTATTCACCGCTGATCTTTCAATGTTTTTTCGTCTTTGATGATCATGATGTTAAGATATCTTAGATGAAATTTATGTATAAACTAATGTAGAAATTGTGTCATTGCTAATATTGTAGTATGCGTTGGTGACACCTCTCTGGAAATATTTATACTTAGAGAAGTACTTTCTCTAAGGTCATAAAACTTATGCTTATCATCTGCGCATTGTTATTGGTGCGTTGTGAGCCTATTGTATGTTGCTCCTAGATGTATTTCAAAAAAAATGTACCATTTTTTTTTCCCGAGGGGTGTGGTAATCTGTTGCGTGCATATTTTGACGCACATATTACAAAAATCGATATGGCTATTTAATATGGAAAAGATATAGACATTCATTCATTTGTGTATGAAAATGCTGTCTATGGTAAAGCTAGATAATTCATGATTGATTTACACTTTTGATCATAGGAGTAATCGTTCTTGATATTGATTCGGCGCATGGATATTGCACTCATGTCCGTACTTATTTGTTAGGGCCAGAAAATAGATTAATTTGCTTATTATGTTTATGGCCTGAATTCAAATGTATTACATATTATTAGTACAAGTAGAACCAGTCCTATATTGTATATTTTGGATGGGTAGGCAGGACTATATTCTTGTTATGCCGCTCTAGCGGAAGTATGAGTTGTCTTGACAAGTCGTGATGAGTTCCGATGTACCGTTTACAATGGCGGTTACGCATTTTCTAGGGCTGGTACATTCTTAAGTAAAAATGATTTATGAAGTGGTTTTTCTTCTGTAGGAGATTGTGTCTCTACTAGAGTTTGTGTTAGAGACTCTCCTAATGTACGGTATCATGTATGATTCGGACTCCAGGTAATGCCAGACCCTATTTTTGATGATCTCATGTCGGTTAGACCTAGCTGGAATATTGTGCTTCGCAACGCTAGGGTCATGTTTGTATCGACGAAGATGACGGGCTTCCATACAGCAGTTATGTCTACGTGAAGTAACTGGATTACTGTAGAACTGTATGGAGAAACTTTAGGAAATTATTCATATGCATTTCAAATTAACTTTGGCTTATATATATCCTCCTGTGAGTGAGTGAGCGACAACTCAGGAAGGCGGCCATGTTACATTCCTGTCATCATATTTTTGAATCACTGTCCAGAGAACGGGGCATGTATCTTACTATTCGGACAGTGGCAAGGAGATCTCAATTTTGATAGAAACCCCTTATCGTGGTTTCATAATATGATATAAACTATGAACATAAAGCAACTTTAGTTACTTACCGATCCGCCTTCACTGACGCGTTTAGTCAGATAGGGGATGCGGCCATAATGTATCATGACATTGGAAGCTATTGATGTACTACCCATTATTTATGAATGTGTCATGACATGGGATCTACTATGTATGCCTGCAAATTGATGTGTCAACATATACCCATGATTTACTCGTTATGTCCCAGTGTGTGCGTCTAAATAAACTGTGTAAACAAAGATTCCAGCAGTCTGCATTGGTGCCTTGTAGACACAAGTGAATGAGTGCTTAGATTGGTCAGAACACGAACAGTCCACCATTCGCGTTAATCACACTCTACACTTCTACTCCATATATACACCATCCTGCGTCGGTTGAATTGACCAAGTTTAGGGCCTGCTCCCCCTGGAGCCTTAGAGGGAAACTACTGCTTACAGTTGCCTTTGCCTTCCCTAACTCAGGACTAGGGTGAGTTACCCATTTACAGCTGGGTAGACTGGAGCATGCCTGATCTCAACAACTCTGTACACTACAATGGACATATACAGTAGTGGCACCACAAACAACATGCTACAGTGATTGATAGTGGAGCTTTACAAAAGAAAGAGAACACACCATACACACCACTCCTTTACAGTGACACTTTACAGTGGTGAGCCATCCTGGGTCCAGCCTACGCAGTCTTGTTGTGTTGAGAATCACATTTTACAGTTGCAAGAACATTTGTTTGACCACATCAACACCAGTAGGACAGCTATACAATCAATGTCAGCTTGACCTGTTCTGACAAGTGTAGCAATATCTGGGTCAGCACTTGTTGACATTTGGCACAGTACAGTCAGGGTTCTAAACTAGTGATTGTTTATCCTGCTGAAATAGAAGAGCAATGTTGAACATAAAGTGCAAATTTCATCGTTGGATCTTCTTATGTGCTCAAAAAAATTGAACAGTGTAACAGTTAGAAAGCAAATCTATTACTCAATAAAGTGGTAGTCTAATTTGTTAAAACTGAGCATACAGTACAATACATTACAACTGCAACACATTTCATTATATTATGTACACATTTATGATTTATATGTATTTATGTTTATATATTATTTGTTTATATGTGTGATTGTTATGTGTTTGCGGGCCTGGATGGGAGGTGACTAGAACAGGAAATACCAAGTGATATTGGTCTTGTTCTGGCGTTCTATAGGGAGCAATTTTTTAATTGAAATTTGCATGCAACATTGTTTTGCAAATATTTGGGTTTTAGTTGTGACGACTGTTTCATATTTGTATTTGTAATATTTTTCTGTTCTCCCTTCATTTTTGTTGATTTGATTTTGTATTATAATTGTAGGTCTCATCTTTCCTTTCATTTCAGTTCTTTACACCCTTATGTTTATACACTGTGGCGTTATTTGTCTTGTTATCTATTGCAGTTATCATCACAGATTCTGTGATCATTTTTTTCATTTCTCCTATTTAATTTAATTTGATCTCTGGCAAAATGTTTTCAGATTAGTGTTCTTTTTCTTGTTTGTCCTTTGTAATGTCTTTAGTTGACATATGACATATGAGTGTATAGTTGAATACAATTATATTACAGTACAGATCAGTACTTTTGGATGATTATAGGGCTTTTATAAAATACAAAAATGTGCTTTGTATAATAAAGCTTGAGTCTTCCCAAAGTGACTTGAGTATAAAGGGTGTTGGGAAAATATTATTTTTTCCACCACAGGTTACTCAAAGTGGACTTCATTGCGAATTATACCCATTATAGATGGTATTTGACTGGACGAAACCCGATTTTTTTGTATGGCTTACGCTTGCTGTTCCTCCCCACAGTATTTGGTGACATACAGATGACTGGGAGTTATTGTTGGTTCCACAATGTACTCAAGTTAGGTCATTTTGAGGTGCTGGATTTTTTGTTATAAAAAAAATCTAAACCATAGGGGTGTACAGAGTTTTTTCACTAAGACTAAGTCCTATGGTCTATGACTTAGTCTCCCCCATTATTGTAAATAAGGTAATTTTGTATTTTACTATATTTTAGTTTAAATGATTTAAGAATGACAAAGAAGTTCTACATTGAGATTACTTTATTGCACAAGGAAAATCCTCTCTTGATTATGGAAAAAGGGTATAGATCACAAATGTCTACCATTTTGGATTTGAGCTTTATTTGAACAATTACAGGCGTTTATGAATCCCTTGATAAGACTAGAGTGAAAATCAGGAAACAGTTTGATAAACACAAACGACTAAAAAATCAGATGCTGAGAACAACTTTAACACCATCATATTATGGGACAACTGTAGGATAATAAAGAGCTGCGTAGTCTGTGGATTTATGGAAAAGCTGGACTGTAACTTGCTGATAAAGAAAAAGAATTGAAAATGGAATTTAGACCTGGTAAAAGGTTCTAGATCATGCTTATTGGCATGAATGGACTGGCTCTATTTTTACAGGGCTTGAACTAAATTGGCTAAGAAAAGGGGGTTCTTGCTACAAGATGCAAACAGAATTGGTAAAGTGAAGGAATAGTATTAAGCATATGGGATTGCAGAACACGTAAAGGAAGAGAAAATTATAGATGAGAAGCTATGAAAAATGACGCTTATTCATGGCAAGGCGTGAAAGGATATTTTGAGACATGACTTGAGAAAGTAAGAAATTTTAGGTAAGTTTCATTTATCCTGTACAGGAAACACATGAAAAGTGCTTGCTTAAATTTTAGGACTTTATTCAATATGACGAAGCTGCCTACTGCAATGTTTATAGACAAGCATGGGAAGATAATGTAGATAGAAAAGGAATAATAGCTTAGAGCGTCCTAATAGCAGAATATTATGTTAAGGATTAAGATCGAGAATCTTTGAAGAGACACGCTAAGTGTTTGACTGATATTGGTTGATTTTGTCTCGAGTGTATAGAAATCTTAAATATTTGCGCACAAAGTATTTATGTTAATTCGTTATGTTAATGTGGTAGCATTCAAGTTTGGATACGTGCTTGGGCTAAAACCCTTTTCGGTAGCAAGGTCACTATGGTAACCAGGAGTTATTCTTTCCCTGGCCCTAAATAACTCGAGAACAAACGGAAGATATTCGGATTCGCACTCTTCGCATTTGGACGTGGACTTGTCTAGAGCATCATCTGTTGACAATTCTGCAGTGAATCAGAGAGTTACTGCGTGGAAAATACCAGGGGCTTGTCTCTGAATTAATGACTGCATATGGTTGGGTGCGTTAGACTAAAGAATGTAGCACAAGAATAATTAGAGAATACTAGTTAAAAAAAATCTCTGAAAAAAGAAATGGGGGGGGAAGAGAACATGCTGAAACTGAGGAAGGTTATAATCGAAATTTTAAGGGTACCAAAAACATTGAGAACCCCTAAAAGACATAAGGGTTGAATTAAGATTATTCTCAAAAAGAAAGAAATAGGAAAAAAAAAAACAGCAAAAGAATTTCACCCATGGGGGATAATCGCAGCTTTGTCCACAAAGGACAGAGAAAAACCCGTTCTTTTGTTTTTTTCTAACGGATTTATTGCTAAGAGACATGAGGGTCATAGTCTCAAAGAGGTAAATAAATCATTCAGAATATCCTACATTCTTGAATAAAAAAGAATCAGCTAACGAATTAAAGCCAAAAATTGGAAATGAATTTTGAGACCAAGAAATGGGCAGATTATCCAAATTCTTAGATAAAAAAACCATTAAAGAGAAAAACATTATATGAAACAGAGGTTGGGGTTCTTTACGAATTTCAATTTAATTGGCTGGGATCACTAGGTTTTCCATGGTCTTGGTAAATTCTGATAATAATCAGGTAAATCAATTAAGGAGCGTAGTAATTTTAAACCTTTAGATTTGCTCCACTTAAAATGGGAAGCGGATGGAACCTAGTTCTGGGACAATTAATATGAAAATGAAACAATAAGGGGAGAATGCAGTAAAGGCCCACCTAGGACTTTTGACACCAATTGGATTCGTGAGGAATGGGGCAGAGAACACCCTGACATGGCCGAAAGGATTTTTTGGAATGAGACCCCACGTGGTCGGAGTCCCTGGAAAAACAGTCTGCAGCATTTTAGGCAGGGCTGGCTGAGTATGATTTTTGATCGGAAGTTGGGAAGGATATCGACTCTCGGTTTTGGTAGACTTAAAAATTAATTCCTGTGCGCCAAGTCGGTATTCTGTGTTCCGACCTGAAAATGGGCAAGAATTTTTTTAAGGGAATTTTTCGTAAAAAACAAGTTAACGCAACCACCGTTCCTTTGTTACGAACGAAGGCAGTAAGTGATTAGTTTTTCGAAGAAGGAAAAGCTTAATTTTTAGCCATCCAAATTTTAATGGGATTTTTCCTTCGAAATAACTGGAAGATTTCGGGGCTTGGATTAGTCCTCGGGATCACAAAGCGGAAGGGGTAACCATAAATGAGGATTTTTAGAAATTCTCGAAAAAAAGGGAGTATTTTTTTTGCTATATGGAAACTTATCCCAAAGTATTACTTTTCCTCCCCCAAGGGCATTCATGGAAGAACAAAAATAACCCGGGAGGTGAATTTATACCATTAAAATACTCTTCCAGGGTATAAGCACCTCAGTCGGGGATAATATGAGCGCATGATAGGAATTATTTGATTTATGAAAATATTAATGATTCAAAAAACCCAAAAGTAGGGTTTATTAAACAGAAAGGGTCAAAAATAATAATTTATAGGAGACTACTATTTAGCGACCGAGGGTGTAAGATCACTCAAAATCTACAAAAGACATAAGGGGGTGGGTCTGGGGGGGTTATGGTTAAATTTCTTAAAAAAATTACACCTGAGGCTAAACTCTGGGTCAAACAACAGGAGTTTCCACGACTCCCCACCGATCTATCAGAAATAATTGATATTAAAAAATCAACCGGACTCCAAACAGTTGGGTTAGCCTAAAAAAATTCCGCTTTCCGATTTTTTGCTAGAGCATCTAGAGTGTTCTTTTTTTTTACTCGCAATGCAAAACATTTTAATTCGATCCAACCCCACAGTTTCACTCTACTTTTTTTAAAGCTGGCGGATCCCAAAACCCGCCTTTTGAGCATCGCGTCCCGCTCCTCCAATTGCGTCCAATTTTGCGCAATAATGGAAGGGGGTTCTTTCTTTGTTTCATTTTAATAGGGTGCCCCCCCTATAAAATAAGGGGTGAGATGCTACTAACCAATAACCTATCCGGTATCAATTTTCCCCCCCTTTCTTTTTTTTTTCGGATTCGGGGTGGCCCACTACCATTCGGGAGTGAAAGGGCAATCCCGACTCCCGTATAAATCCACTTCTCCGAGGGCTTTACAGGGGGCAATGTAGTCAAAATGTGTGTAACATTTGGTGGCCACATTGGAGGAAGTACTCCAACTTTCAATGGTATCACCACTAAGCTTACTGCCCTATTGCCCCATTATTTAAATATTTAGCTAACGCAAAACCCTTTTCTTAACAGGAGAGGAGGTGCCAAGGCAAAATGTCTTACTCATTGAGCCGAATCCATCTCCCTTGGGGGGCCCGAAAAATCCCGTATCGCGTGATCTTTTATCAATCGGTTTTCGCATTCATGGGAGTGAACAGAAACTGAATAGCCACTCAAAACAAAAACAGCAAATTTATTCTAAATTTGGGGTAAATGATTGTTAATATGCAATCTGCCTAAGTATGCAGTAAAATCTCACCACTAGGGTGGTGGGCCTCGAAAGCTTCTTAATATATGCCCAATCAAATCTTCACTGATTTCACCTCTGAAGATTAAATGATGCGCAAGATCCAAGATGGATCCCTTGGAGATTTTCCCCTCATGATTTTTCTTTTATTAAAACCCAAGCAGGGGGGGGGGGAGATTTTGAAACTCCCTACTCTAAAGGAAAATTAGCTTTTACTCTGGGCAACAAAAGGTGAGTCCGAATAAGGATGGCACACTTTAATTTTTCGGAGTAAATTCGCCTGGATTTTAGCACGAAGATTTGAAGAAATAACTGGTGCGCGGTAACTGTCTTGGTATCCGTAAGGGTACACGGAGGGGCGAAGAGACTCCCCCGCGCCTAAGGGCAAGGTCCCATTTTCCATTCGGCACCTCAAATCCCTTTGTTTGCCTAAAAAATAATTTTTATGCAGAGTGTTAAAAATCTTAAGCAACCGCCACCGGCATGAAATGATTTTTCCGCAGGGGTTGCTGGAAACATAAAAAAAAAAAAATGGGGGTTTCGAACAATTTTATTTTTATGGGTTTTTTTTCCCACCCGGGTTACTTAAATGCTAGTGCTGGAGTTTTGTTCCCTTGGAATCTTTGTTATTTTGGCCCTGCCCTATGTCGAATAAGGGGGGTGGGGGAATTTTACGAAATCTTATGTTCCGGGATCCTTGAAAATGTAAACTATGAGTCCCAATGAGATTGAGATAAAAATCCCAGAGGGTCCCCACGGGGGCGTCACTGGATGGCCCCCACCTATTCATCCGCTATGCAAATACACCAGTATTCCCATTCTACGCAACCACATTTCATACAAAAATGGCGATTAAGGGACCAATCAGTTGTTGGGTTCCAGTTGCAAAGAATTTTAAGAGGTACTATGCTAGAGGGACCCCACCAATTATTACACATTTCATTACGTGTGCTTCTGACATGTCAACAAATCGCTAGCACACCACGGTTGTGCGCACAGGAGGAGCCTGGTTCCTCTACTAAGACAGCGAACATAAACCTAACTGAGCTGTATTGGTTCGGCAGATGCGCCTCTTATCTGGTTCTACACTATTCTTACTCTTAGCGGGTCTGAGGGAATTTTTTCACAGAGCAGAAATATATCATTATTCCGGGGGGGGGTGTACCATTGGTTTACCCTTACCAGCAACCTTTCATATCTGGCACTTTTCACCATTAGGTTACTCAAGGGGTAAATTCGAACTCTATAAGAATTAAGTAGGTGATCCCCAGCTGAGTACCGTTCCAGCGTATATATATCATCTATTCCTAATGGTCCAGAATTGAGAGACATGGGTGGTCGGATTACGTTCCTAAATAAGAAAACTAGTTCTTGAAAAAAAAACCATTTACTAGGTATAGGATAAACAGGAAGACACCTTATTACATTCATGGAATTGGGGGGATTAAGGGTTTTAACCGCGTGGCTCTCTCTCTCAACTGCAACAACATAGACGAAGGTAGGGTTTCCGCGCCAACCCGAACACATTTACAGGGATTTTCTTCTCCCTTTTGAATACTTGAGTCTTTGGCAGCGAAAAAACCGCGCGAGCGTGGGTTTTCCTACTGGGGGTTCCTTTTACTTCATGATCCTTATACATTAACACTGGACCTTTGATCAACAATATTGTCGATCGACACATAAAATAACTAAAAATCCTTCTTATGAATTTAATTGGGTCATCTGCCCATACCTTAGACACACAGGATTCAATTGAATTAAGCATCGTGCACAATTCTGAGTGGCCCAGCTGAAACTTCCATATATTCTGATATTCTGCAAATTTGCAGAGAATACAAGATGCGAGCAATGTGGTACATTTTTGCAAAATTAAATTGTAGATGCTTTAGCGGACATACTTGAGTTACAGCGGTGTGACATAAGCATGGCCTTTCCGGTCTTGGGATTTTTACCTTTGTTAGGAGTAAAATAGAACTTTGCTTTATTATTGTCCTATTGGAGAAAGTGTCACTGTAACGATTAATAACATCCAAAACAGATGTATTCTCCGATGGGACGTTATGAGGGGTACACTCATATTGCAGTACGACTATAATGTGACGGAGGGAAGCGGTTTTAATAATACACACCTCTCTCCATTCATCAAACTCATCTTGGCTGCACCTACGGTAATTTTCCCAGAGGAATATCCATGAATCGTTCCTGACTATATATTGACATACCCTTGCTTCTATCCAGTGCAAAAACGGACGTACTTCTTCTCCCATGATACCAAACATTTTGGGGACCACAGTACACCTCATTTCTCATGTACAGCTTACAATTTACCACCGCGATGCAAGGAATGACCAGGGAAGTCTTTTTTCTCCGGCAAGATAAATTCAATACCTTTTCCTCATTTCCGAATAAGATTTTCCTCTTTCCAACTCTACTAATCGAAAGCTCTACTTGGAAAGCGTAGAGACAATTAGATAGCTGCAGTATTCACTATCTATCCTTCTCACACTCCTGCAACTTATATCTCCACGCGATGAGCAGTCATTAACCACGCAAGTCTTCCTAGCTAGTTTTATGGTTTTTACACGCAAACACTAATCTTCTTCATATAGCTAACTGCTTCTCTCACATACGAGTACACATTCCGTTTCCTGGGTACAAACACTGATGGGTCATATTCTAGACATGAACCATTGATCAAGTCTTTACTTTGACTCTAGCCATTACGTAAGCCTCCTCTGACAATCAAAACTTAGGTGTCACACAGTTATCAGAGGGTCACGAGATGATGGGGGATCCCGTCTACAAACCTCGCTTCCAGGAGGTAATCATTCTATCATTTTCATGAAGCACCTTTGAGGGCTCGTAGCGGCATGAAAATGGAGGTCTCTCGCGCATGCAGAGAAAGAATACGATCTCTAGAGATTCACAAGCCCTGTATAATTCTCTGTCGCGAATCACTATACCATATTCACACATCTAGGCAAATATTCTTCTCCGCCTGAGGGGATTTGGTCATTCTGTTCAACAGTTAATACTACACAAATAGAACAATAAACATATTAAACGGTTACCTTTGCGTCGTTGCGGCCCGTTATTATCGCATATGGATTACCAAAAGTCACAGAGTGACACGAATAAATTCTGCGATGCGCCTGGTCAACCATCCTATGCCTTTAGCTATAGAAAAGGGAGCTACTTACAAAAGACTATCGAATTCTCACTTTTTTCTTTTACATCAAACTTCGATATTTGTTCTAAGGGGGATATTGGCAAGTTCCACATTATAAAAAAATAAAATAATCCGAACCCGTAAACGACTCGCCATAACCGTGTTTACTGCTTTTTTCCCAGGACGCCTCCTAGTGGGTCTCTATTCCAATGGGGAATTTTATCATGCCTTTCGGTCCTTATGAATGAACGCCCCCTGCACAAAAAGCCAATTCAACGTAACTGAGGGCAACATGTATTAATTCATATAAAATAAAACAAAAAATCAGTAATCTTCTATCGTCACCGCTCAGAATGTAATCATTTGCCGATATATTAAAAATGCGCGATTAACCTACATCTATGTTCTTTTAAAATAAAATAAAAACAGTACTAAAACAAAAAATTGTGGATACGCTTCTATGGTCGAATCTCTAACATCGATCGCTCCAAGATGTCAATGCGTAATCTTATGACATCTGTCTTACAGTGCAAATGGGAACTGGAACGCTTTATTTACCAAAATGGGGGGGGGGTCAATCTATTACGCGAGCATAACCTGGGGACAGCGCGAAACCAAATCAAATTCTGAAAAACCGCAAGCATGTATCATACTCTATTGAGAGCTATTTTATCAAAAAATTCTAGCGTACTATCTTTCTTAGGGGGTACAACCGTAGTAGTATCGGGTCATAATATCGGAATTTTGTCCTATCAACAAATATCAGGAAAAGGGGGGGGGGGGGACCCCATTTATAATTTACAAGGTCAATCGAATCTAACAACTTGGATACAATTCTTTCCTATCTTCCCTCTACACGACACCTAACACATGAAAGACAGCAAAGGTTGCGAACAGTAGACTCCCTCAACAAGTCTCTCGTTACATTCTACAGATTCTTTTATCTCCGCGCGCGGAGACCCGTGGGACGTTTCATTTCAATTCCGAAGGACATCACCTGATCCTCACTCAATTACAATATACAATCTGCGGTCACCACGAGATGTGTATCTATTCTTCCTTCGCCTAAAGAAGAGCAAGCGGGTCTCCAATGATAATCTATGTGTGTGTGACGTAATCTCTGTCACAGATGAATGTTCAAAAATCCTCTATCTAGCGAGTGCGCGCGTACTCAAAGAGTTAAAATCCATAAAATCGTTTTAAGACTATTCTTTGTGTCCCACATGCACCTATCCTAAGGTATTCTTAATAACTTCCGATGCCTTTTTCTAAGGATCTTTACCCTTTTTCATAGTAATATTGCCACTTCTAAGGGGATAAGGGGGGACCATTTATTCTTTTCGTAGTGGACGGCTTCAATTCATCCTAACCGGGACACATTATTGGACAGCTGCACTAATGCAAAAGGGACGTTACTACTCCGGGAAACTCCTTGCAACCACTTAGCCCTGTGATGTATATTTTCTCTCGGAAATTAAATGCCGCAGACGAAGAATTAACTCGGTCCTGGGGGACCGTGAAAATTATTGGCTATGGTGTTTGGTGTCAAATCCTTAAACTGCAAAAGATTTATTCTTGGCGCGCATTTTCATCGTGGAAACTGGGACGCAGAAAGCTCTTAGTCGGACTATTCAGAGTAAAAATCTGAAAGTTGGGCGCCTGAGACATCAACTCGATTAACTGCGATTGCTCTGCAGCCTAATTCATTTTTTTCGTGCGAACGCTATCCCGTGGGTCAGAAAAATGTGATGGCAGATATTTTGGAGTCTAAGATTCCCACATAGATAATCTTAAAACATACAAGGCTGTCTATTAATATTACATATTACCCATTACAACTTTGATAACAGTTCCTGTATTCCTCTTGTTGAACACTGATGGTACAACATATTAATTAGATAATCGGAATATAGCATATTGTCTCAACATACATAGCCGTTCAATTGATGACTTTATTGATCTCACCGTCTCGAAACTATTTCAATGTAACTTATCTTATCCGTTCGATTCTTAGAGCGACATTCAATCGATCAATGACTAGTTAAGAAATCATTGATAGAACAATATCTATTGTATCCAAATCAGAATCGCGGTTATAAAATTGTGGTCATTTAGAAGCTAATATTGTATCTATGCGTTGGCTGCCACCTCCTCTGGAAATAATTCATATACTCTCTAAGAGCTTAAGTTACTAATTCTTCTCTAATGGTGCATAAAAACTATATGTTCTTATTCATACACGAGCTCAGACCAATCTCTGTCTATACCTTTGTGGTCTGCGTTTGTGAGCCTATTGTAATGTTCTGCTCCTACAGAATGGGTAATAAACCATTTCAAAATAAAATGTAACCAACAAGTTTCTTTCCAGGTACATAAAGAGGATGTAGAGAGCGTGAGAGAGAAATACCAGTTATTGCGCTGCATACTTCTTTGACCTGACGACAAAACTCAATTGACAAAAAATAATCGGATATGCGTGCTAAATCTATAATATGGCCAACACGATATAGACATTTCATAACATTTGTGAATTGGAGACCAATGCTGTACTACTTGTGTGAAGCCTACAATAAATCTCTATAGACGAATGATCTTCAAACTTTATCTGCGAACATCGAATATAGATAGGAAGTTCTAATCGTCCTTCTTTATACTTGAGAATATTCGACGCAATTAGGATTATTCTCTAGCCACATCAACACAATCCGTACATTGCTTAATTTATTCTGCGAGATTAGCTGACAAAGAGCGCCAATAAATCACGCAAACTTCCAACATCTTCTATAGAGCGCTTATTATGTATATACATGCACTCCTCGGAATTCAAGAATTGAGATTAACATATTCACATTTAAGTACACCTATACGTGAACCAGTCCTATATTTGTATATTTTTGGTAGGGTAGGCAGCGACTATATTCTTGTTATGATCGCCGCTCCTAGCGGAATATGAGATTTGTCTTGCACAAGCATCGTGATGAGTTCCGATGTCCCGTTACAATGGCGGTTACGACATTGTTTCTAGAGAGTAGATCTCAGGTACATGTTCTTAAGCTAAACGCAGAAGTAGAAACATAAAACAAACAGTGGAATCTTTTATAGTAGAGTGTTCTTTTTACTCCATATCCCTGCGTCAGGAGAGATCTGTGTCTCTACGTAGACGTCTTCTGTTTTAATGCAGACCACTCACTAAAAGTACCCGGTAATCAATGTTCATAGACTCTACAGGAACTTCCAGTTAATGCAGACCCTCATTTTTGATGATATCTCATGTCGGATTAGAACAGCCTAGCTGGAATATTTGTGCTTCGCGCAACGCTAGGGCTGTCAATTGTTTGTAATCGACGAAGAATGACGGAGCTCTCCAATAACAAGACAGTTTATGTCATACAAACAGTCTGATGAGTACAACTGAATTACTGATAGAAAACATATGGAAGCATAACTGTTAGGAAATTATCTCTTCTCAATGATTGGCATTTGTCTGTGGACAAATAACAACTTGTGGAGCTTATATATAATTCCTCCTGTGAGTGAGTGAGACGGACACGGGAAACCACAGGAAGTGACTCGAACGGGAACTGTCGTCCTGTTCCATTTCCCTGTCAATCCTAAATTAATTTGAAATCACTGTCTACAGGGAGGAACGGGGGGCATGGTTGTATCCTTACTATTACAGGACAGTGGTGGTCCAAGGAGAGGTAGATCTCAATTTTGATAGAAACCCCTTATCGTTGTTTTTGCAATAACAATGTTAAGCGAATATCGAAACTATGACAACAATAAATGGCAACTTAGATTCACTACCTATACCGATGCAGTCACGCCTATCACTGCACGCGTTCTTAGGTCAGATAAGTGTGATTTTGTATTCGTCGAGAGACCATAACGCGGATTGTGTAGTTAAGTACATGGGACATTGAGGAAGCATAATTGATCGAGTTCTACTACCCATTGTATTTCCAGTCCACACTTAATGTGAGTTCCTGATACGTCGAGGGACATCATATACAATAGAGTCAAGTCCAGCCTCGTCAACAAAATTTCTGATAAGTGTCTCAACATAGAGACATCCCATGATTCTATACACTACGACCGTATATGGATTCCCAAAGGTGAGTTGTGACGTCGTAATTAAACATGTTAAACAAAGATTCCAGCAGTCTTAGTCGCAATTTATGTGTGCGTTTGTGTTGTAGGTGACGACAGAGTATTGAAATGAGATGCTTAAGAGATGTTGAGGTCAGGACACCCACCGACAGGTCAACAGTGACCATTTCGCGTTAATTCACTACTCAAACGACTTCTACTCCATATATATACACCATCTCCCTCGTCGGGCTGAAAATGACCCAAGCTTCTTAAGGGCTCTTGCTCCCGCCTGTGAGACCAACTTCTAAGAGGGATGAAACTACTAGCGCTATTACAGTTGCCTTTGAGCCCTTCCATAACTCAGGACTCAGTGAGGTGAGTTACTACCAATATACAGTCTTGGAGGTAGTAAATGTTATATCCTCTGGTGAGAGCGAACATTGACTCAGTAGATCTCAACAACACTGTACACAACAATGGTGCGATTTTTTTTGTTCGTATTTAATACATAGTTCTTAGGTTTGTTTGTAGGTTTTTGTGTTTTTTTTTTGTCTATGACATTTATAGGCATTCTACAACCAAAGGTATCATGCTGACCATAGTTAGTACACATTTTTGGTCGAGGAGATACGAGTGGAGCAAAGTATTACAAAAGAAAGAGAACACTAATCCATACACACCATACACTCGACTTCTTTTTCATAGATATAGAATTTGGTATCGAACAGTTTACAGATCTCGTCTCCAGTTCTTCCTACGACCTAGTTGGTTGTGTCTTTTTTTATGTTTGTGTGTTCGATTCAGTGCGTATTTATAAAAAATCTATTCTACTTTGTTTTCGTTATATCAGTACATTTGTTTATACCATACCAATGATAGCCGTGTTTTAGAAAGACCATAGAAGTGTTCGTGCCACTAATAGATATGTCAGAGAGTCTATACAATTGTGTTAAGTAGCGTTAGATTAGAGGGAGTCGATTTTAGGAGAATACACCACCAATTTATACGGTATCTTATCACACCAATTTGCAGTGAGTTAGTCCTTGGTAAACTGTTCTTCTAACACGTAGATTGGTGAGATTTTTGCTGCTCTCTCAGTTGTTGCACGATCTAGTATTGTGCTATTGTAGTTGCGCGAGATGAAACACACGTTTAGTGGTGTTACTTGGAGAGAGAGAACTGGTGACAGCAGGGAGCGGGACGTATTTGGGGGTGCATGCAGGTTGGGGTCAGGGTGGTTTCATGCGAGCATCCAGTAGACTGCTCGGAATATTCTTACCCGTGCCAAACAGTATGCCAAAACGTGTGCTCCATAGGACCCTGTCAAAACGCCTTTCCCAGCATCTCTTATAGGAAACACATCGAAAGACATGATCTCCCACGTCTTATCACATCAACACGGCGCCTCTTTCTCTCATGCCCTGCTGCTTTGCACATCTTGATTTTCTCCAGTGCTGCCTTCAGTTCTTCCATCTTTATGTCATCTTCATCACCATTGGTTTCCTCTTCTGTGCTAGTGGTTATCATTTCTGATGTTTGACCTTGCTCACCATCAAGGAGTTCTGAGAAATATTCTTTCCATCTTTCCATTACTTCCTTCGGGGCAGTAAGCAATTTGCCTTGTGTAGGGCGTTCATTCTAATGGTAAAGAACTTCATTACGCGAATGGTTGCAAAGGAACAAAAATGTCAAAAAATGTTCTTCAAAACGAACTCCAACAAGTAGTGTTTAACTGGTCACTTACTGGCAGCACACAAGTCTGTGATGACTGTACATATATTTTATTTAACGTGACACATACGGAGTGGAACAAGACGATCATAGTTACAGGTGCAAAAGGGTCATACGTCAAAATGTTGATAATTACTTTTCAAGTTCATGAAGATTCTCTAACAATTAAGTCCTCTTATTCAAGTGACTAAGGGTCACTTCCTCTACCGTATCATATGTATTGCAGTCAAGTCCGTTGACCTTCTTTCAAGGACGTATCTTATGGCCAACGGATTCATTCTCAAGGAGCAATACTTCTTATCATACTTGTAACAATTCCAGACTTTTTTCCATACGATACTTAGGTAGCATATATATATATAAAATCCAAACAAAGTCATCCACGACAATACGACCAGGTTAGAGTTCTGTGTTGACTAACCTCTCTATATCCATGCCACGACTTTGGCATTGACGAAAATACGGCATATAAAAACATGTGAAGCATACAAATCAATTAACTTCGTTTACTCGTAGGTATCCTCCCTCTACGGTAATTCAAAAGGGCTAATGACTCCGTCTGTCCATTCTAGGAATGACATACTACGATGAATTCCCGCTAGACCAAAACTAGGAGCGGCCTGATACTTTAATTTAACTCAATAAACATTCGATGTGACATGGGGCGACACTTACTTGATACTTCCACTATTGGCTTCATCATGAATACCAGTAGATATCATTACAAAATAATGGCTTCTTCAAACTTGCCAGAAAAATCCAAGAAATATATATCGGACATAAACATGGTCCGAACTGCCCCGTTCAAAACATGACGTCAGAATTCCCTAACTAGGTTACCCGTGCGTCCAAAGCAACTCACACTGCATTGTGCACGTCAGTGCGTGAATCAATCGAACGCACAAATAATATAACTATTTTAAGACTGGTGCGTACATTTGGCAGGACCGAAGACTACCCCCTTTAGGTAATAAATGTACGTAACAGCTCCCTTATTACCTCCCCTTAAAAAAATTAATTCTATTAATTTTTTTGAACTTAGTACCCGAGAGAGGTGAGTCAAAACTACCACAAGATATATGAAATGCATAAAGTTATACCATATTAAGAAAAGAATATTAAACGAAATCAATATAACTAAATGATAGTATGCATTAAAGCACACATCCACACTCGACCTACTTTGGAACGATGTGGTAATATTCGAAGTAAAAACAAGTTGAAAATGAAAAATGAAAAAACCATAAAAAAAAAGATGATAATAAAATTCAACTAAGTTTTCAAAAAAAAAAAATTTGAAACATATGATTTCAAAAATGAAAATGAACAGCAACACTGATGATGATCAATGACAAGAGAATCAATAAAACAGAAAAATTGAAAATACAATGTGCAAAAATGAAGCAATGCAAAATTAAACACTTTAAGAATCAACACCCTTAATGTTTTCTAACACTAGTACGGTTGACTAGTGATCTAACAGTGAGATATCATAACTAAGGCCCGTGAATGCAGGTATTACGTGACAACTAAGAAAGTTAGTATGTGTGTGATCCATAATCAATTAAATAGATTAAATTGAATTATTCTAATTTATATATTTCTTAATTACTAACAAATAACCAGTTACTAATATATTCTAAGTAATTCCAATATCACTATCAATATGTCAATGTTCAGTTACAACTAGTTAGTAATCGACGAGACGATGTTCTCAATGTTCCATACACGATAAAATATATTCTCGAACACGATATGTAGTGTAATATGTTCCATAGGAATAACAAATGTATATTTGTCGCTCTTAACAATGTTTCCATACTAATAAAAAAGTTACTGTAGTACCAATGTTCCCGTACTAATAAAATGTTACTCTAATACCACTGTTCCCGTTCTAATAAAACGTTACTATAGTATCAATGTTCCCGTACTAATAAAATGTTACTACACAAGAAGTAATGTTATAATCTATAAGTAAGTATATCCTGAAAGTTATACTTATACGAATACTTCAGTTATATAAACAGTCTTTATAGATGTACAATCAATGATAATGTACAAAGTTATTCATGTTATCGGTGAGGATGTTTCAACATCTGGAAGTGGTTTAGTTTCGACAAGTTCGCTTGGGCATCTCGACAAACAGTCTGCGAACACATTCTTCACTCCAGGAATAGCTCGTATTTCAAAATTGAATGGTTGAAGCGCTATAGCGTAACGCGCTGACTTCGATGATTTAACGTTCTTCGTGTTCAGTGCGGTAAGAGCTTTTTGGTCAGATTCCACCACAAAGTGTGAGCCGAGGAGGTAACGTTCCAGTTTTGTGATTGCCCATACTAATGCGAGGAGCTCTTTATCCAGAACGGAGTATTTGAGTTCGCTCTCCGTAAGTTTTCTGGACACGTACATCACCGGAAATAAGGTGCCGTTATATTCCTGCATCAAAACTGCAGCAATAGCGTAAGAAGATGCATCACTGCGAAGAATGAAAGTGAGATTTTTGTTAGGCAACCTCAAAAAAGGTTCATTTGAAAAAAAATCGTTTTATATAGTCTAACGCCGTTTGGTGATCCTGCGACCACTTTATTACATTAGATGTGCCTTTCTTCAGTAGAGACGAAAAAGGTGCAGTTATAGTAGACAAATGAGGGATAAATTTTGAATAGAACTGTATTAGTCCTAAAAGAGATCTAACTTGTTTTTTTGTCTTAGGTGCCGAGATGTTTAAAATTTTAGAGACGTTACTGTCTTCTGTATACATGAAACCATGACCTATGCGGTGACCCAGAAATGAGATGTCATGAAAACCGACAAAAGCCTTTGAAGGTTTCGCTGTTAAGTTATAATCCCGTAAGGTAGAAAGTAAAGCTTTTAATCCATGAATATGTTCATTCCAAGAGTCACTGAAAAGACAGATGTCATCTATATAAGTAATGACATCGGGACGATGAGACAATATGCGGCGCATCATGCGTACAAAGGTAGCTGGCGCATTCATTAATCCGAATGGCATAAAATTCCATTGAAAAAGACCCCGTGGCGTCGAGAAAGCGGTGAATGGCTTTGCTTTAGGAGTGAGTGGCACTTGCCAATAGCCCTTTGAAAGGTCAAATTTCGAAAAGAATGTGGCATGAGATAATTTCTCCAATAAGTCGTCTAAAAGAGGTAACGGTTCCGCATCGAATTTTGTAACTTTGTTTTATTTCCTGTAATCTACGCAAAGACGTATATTGTTGTCCTTCTTCCTAATGATTACCATAGAAGAAGAATATGGTGATGAAGATGGTTCAATTATATTTAATGAAGCATCTCATCCAATTCCTTATCAACCTTATCACGAAAGTGTAAAGGGATAGGATATGGGCGAACTCGAATAGGCGTATCGTCAGTCAGAATAATGTCATGTTGGATGACTGACGTATGACCTGGGATGTCAGTGAGGACATCCTCATACGAGTGTAGAATATTAGAGACTTGCTGACGTTGATCAGCCGAAAGAGTAGATGAGATTGTAACATCATTCCATTTCTCAGTGGAATGGAGTGGTACAACTGGTATTGGTAGTTGTACATTATCGAAAGAAGATTCTTCTTCTTGGATGACTGACAAACTAGAATAGTGTTGAATAGGAGGTGTAGGATCGTCAGTTGCCTGGAACACTGACTGTAGATAATCAGGACGTGAGTAATACTCCTTCAACATGTTAATGTGGAAGGTTTTATGTTTACCATTAACATCAACGATGTAGTCGACATCGGATATTCTTGAGATGATCCTGAAAGGACCTCTCCAGGTAATTAAAAGACGATTGTTATGCGCAGGGAGTAATACAAAAGCTTCGTCACCAGGAATAAGCTGGCGAAGACGTCTATACTTGTTTGCAAATAGACGAGCTTTTTCTTTGGCTTGTTCGGATGATGCAGTAGCTAGTCTACAAGCATCTATGATTCTCTTTCTCAGAGAGATCACATACCCATAAGAGGATTGAGTTTCCTCTTCAATATTCTCGTCAACCAATAAGTCGTGGATTAACGACATCGGACCGCGTGGTTGCATGCCAAAAACTAGCTGGAATGGAGAAAACCCCGTGGCTTGATTTTGTACTTCGCGATACGCGAACAGAGCAGCGGGTATGACCCGATCCCAGTCTTGGGGATGGTCTTGGGTCATCTTACCCAACAACTGCTTGAGTGTCCTATTGAGACGCTCAATTAACCCATTTGACATCGGATGATAAATAGAACTAAGAGATCTGTCTATACCTAATGTCTTCATAACTTGAGACATGGATTCAGAAATGAACTGAACCCCATGATCCGACAAGATTTTCCGTGGAAAACCAATGCGTGAGAAGATTAACATCAATGCCTCTGCTACACTGGCAGATGAAGTGTTCTTGAGAGGGATGGCCTCAGGCCAACGAGTGCACATATCAATGCACGTAAGAATATGCGTATGCCCTCTAGCAGATGGAAGCATCGGACCAATAATGTCTATAGCCATTTTATCAAATGGTCTAATCGGGATGTCCGCAGCTTGAATAGGAGCCGCATGAAATGGACCCCGTACCTTAACTTCCTGACATATCAAACAGGACCGACAATAGAGAGTGATGTCCCTATGGACGCCTGGCCAGTAGAATGCCGAAAGCACTCTGGATTTGGTACGCGAAAAAAACCCATATGGCCCGCACATTGCGAGTCATGCGCATGTCGTAATATACGAGATCTCATAGAGGATGGGACTAAGATCTGATAACATAAGGATGAATCCTTTTCCCGTATTACTCTAACCAAAATCCCATTTTTAAGTATAAAGTCATGTCTAGATTTTGCAAGTTTGTTGCTGGTATTCTTTTTGTTCACATACTGAAATTTTTTTTTTAATGAATCATCATTTTTTTTGCAATGTTGCAAACAACTCCCGTGAAATAGGAGCATCATCATCACAAGTGGTATGAACTGTAGGTTCAATAGGTGTATCATGCGACATATTAGTAGCTTGCGCTCTAGTCACTACTGCATTTGCAGTTTGAATATGTCGCTCTTCCCATTCAGCTATTTGCTGTGGTGTACACTCTTTAATACCATGTATGCGACCAAGTATTACATCACAAATTGGATTCGGAAGGAGACATGCCTGGATCTTTCCTGAAAAAAAATGGTGTATTAAGGTCAATAATAGCAGTGGGAAATGTTTCAACGGTGCCACCAAAAGTCACACACTTGACAACCCTGCCCGTGCCACAACTTGGGTTGATCAGCGAAGTCCGGACGCCCACAGTACTACAACCTGAGTCAAATAGGAGAGAGCATGAAATGGTGTTGACAAATCCCTTGTTAAACTTAAGAGAGCCCTGTCCCTGGTGTACTGACGCAGCAGTGGCCGTACAGACTACAGGTAGACTAGGCAAGGTATGTCCGCAACGCAGCGTCGTGATCGCCTTAGGCTGGAAAAGAGTCGAGCATTCTGGACAGTCTTTCACCTGGGTACAATCAAGAGAACAAGACATAGCATTGTGAGTTTCAGCTACTTTACCCTGTTCAATGTTAGCCTGTGTATCACTTAAAGCGACATTAGAATGTCTACCCGTATTACTCGACGATCTATCTCTACGACGCGATCGATTTTGATTATTTGCATTAAAATTGCCATAATTGTCGTTTCTGCTTGAGTTAAAATTTGGATGAGTCCAATAATTTGTATAATTAAAGTTATGATGTTCTTTAAAATTTTTATTCCAAGAACCTTGTCTGTTTTGCGGAACCTGAGATCTTGATCTCCAGTTTTGTTTATTATAATGTCCTTGATTATTTTTAAAATTATTGTTACCAAAATCTCGCGATCTGTGAGCTTGGTTCCAAGAAACATTAAATGGAGCAGATTGTTGAAATTGCTTCCCTTTGTAAAAGTTATCATTGTTAAAATTGTAATTATTTCCCTTATTGACATACCTGTCAGCACTAAAGGAACGATTTCGTGAAAAATTGTTTTGTTGTGCTGCAAAAGCAACAGGCAATTCATTCTTAATCTGTGCATTACTTAGATCCATGTTTGGGTGAGCAGTGCAGAAATTTTTTGCATTTTCTTCTAAGTCTTTCATAGATGAAGGTTTCCGTTCGTGTAAAAATGCGAGAAATGTAGGATTTACAGACGATAGTACCTTATCGCGCATCAGTAAATCGAAGAGACCTTCATACGACTTTTCAATTTTGGATAATTCGATCCATCTTTCTAGGGTTAGTCGTATTTGTGACAGAAAATCACTGAAATTTCTGCTTGATTGCGGTAGCAATGTACGAAATCTTAATCGGTATTCATCTTCTGTCATTTGAAATTTCTTCAGAAGTGCGGCTCTAAGAGCATTATAATCATTCTTCTCATTAATACTGGTAGTATGATAAACTGCTAAAGCATCCCCAGTAAGTAACCTGGATAAATATGTGCAATACAGTGTTTTATCCACGTTATAAGACCTACAAGTGGCCTCAAATCTATCTAGGAAAAATATTACGTCATCCGACGGGGGATTAAATTTAGGTAATTTAAGGTTAATTTCCTTAAAAAGATCATGTCTGGATGAAGTTTGGCTTTCAAAAGTTCTCTGAGAATTAGCTTCCTGAGTTAACCTAAGTCTCTCATATTCTGACTCTGCTAATTTTAGTTCATGCTGTCGTTTTCTATCATTCTCTTCCATCTCAAGCTGAAGTCGTTTTGTATTTTGTTCAGCTATTAATCTTCTTTCTTCCATTTCCTTTTGTTTATTTTCCATTTCCTTTTGTTTAACTTCCATCTCAATTTTAAGTCTTTCTTCAGCCTCCCTTTGCTTCTGTTCTGCCTCTCGCTGAAATCGTTTCTCTTCTAATTCAGCGGCTAATCTCATTTTTTTCTCATTCTCCTCCGCCTCAAATTTCAAATTTTGTAATCTTAAAGTTTCTAGCTTTCTCTGTTCGGCTTCTATTTCTTGAGCTTTCTTATATTCTGCAAGTGCAAATGCTTTTGCTTCATCAGGAGCCATCTGAAGAGCTTTTGCTTGCTTAATGAAATAATCTAGTGAATACATTATGCTTTATAAGTAGTCACAATACTCTTGATTTATAAAATGATAATTAATCAATGTAAATTAATTAACCTTGTTACTATAACAAGTGTTCTTCGTTCCTGTCCTAGAACGGTATATTTTGTTATCATATAATTATGAAATATGTTAATAATCAATATAGTAATTTATGTAATGAAATGTCATGAAAGCAACAACGTGAAAGACAATAGAAACATTACCGACAAGACACGATAATCAATGACGAGTGAACACAATCGTAGAAATCAACAAAAATAGAAATGT
This sequence comes from Oreohelix idahoensis, assembly GCA_024509875.1. Taxonomy (NCBI): domain Eukaryota; kingdom Metazoa; phylum Mollusca; class Gastropoda; order Stylommatophora; family Oreohelicidae; genus Oreohelix; species Oreohelix idahoensis. The sequence goes on along the minus strand of JAMPIV010017659.1, from coordinate 1,116,695 downwards.
GTAACTAAAATAGAATATCGTAAAAATTTACGATGACAACTACGATCAGATACTCAACAGGACAATTGACAACACAGTGTAAAAACATAGGTTTTGTAATAAACTGAACGACAGGAAAGGTGAGACGGACGCATCATAAAAAACAAAATTCACATAAAAATAAATACGAGTAAAAAACTACCAAAAAAACAAGAAGTAAACGTGACGAAACAGCTAAACAGATACTATCATAAGGAACAATTAGCGATCGGAACTTCGGCAAGGTTTCTAGCCTTGGACCGGAATTATCGCTCAATTGAAACTTAAAGTTGAGCCCTACAGAACGTCTGACGAAGAGCCCGAATTGGCTTCGAGATGGATCTCGTTCGTCAGATCAACCTCCCTACCTCCCACGACGAATGTACAACATATAACATATAACATGGAAAATGTAAAGATGGACATAACTATAGAAGGCACAGCTAAAAGTAATAAAATGTACAACGAAAGCACGTTATACTCATCTCGCGTGTGCCGGGAAAAAACAATGTGCCTCGTCTCCGTGGATGTACGTCTGAGGATAAAATACTTCGCTCTGCGTATATAACAACAGCTCGCACGTAATAATGACGAATAGGTGATCCCAAGGCAGTCAGTCACTGTAAAACTTGACGTGGAGGTTGATTATGATTCATCATCACACTAGGTTCCAAGTTTGAGATGTTGTCGCCTTGAAAGTTCAAATCTTCTTTTCAACCGATACTTGGATTGAGTACGTTCCTGTGAAATTATTTATTTCCAGACCACACTGGCATACCATTTACTGTTGGGCGTTCATTCTAATGGTAAAGAACTTCATTACGCGAATGGTTGCAAAGGAACAAAAATGTCAGAAAATGTTCTTCAAAACGAACTCCAACAAGTAGTGTTTAACTGGTCACTTACTGGCAGCACACAAGTCTGTGATGACTGTACATATATTTTATTTAACGTGACACATACGGAGTGGAACAAGACGATCATAGTTACAGGTGCAAAAGGGTCATACGTCAAAATGTTGATAATTACTTTTCAAGTTCATGAAGATTCTCTAACGATTAAGTCCTCTTATTCAAGTGACTAAGGGTCACTTCCTCTACCATATCATATGTATTGCAGTCAAGTCCGTTGACCTTCTTTCAAGGACGTATCTTATGGCCAACGGATTCATTCTCAAGGAGCAATACTTCTTATCATACTTGTAACAATTCCAGACTTTTTCCATACGATACTTAGGTAGCATATATATATAAAATCCAAACAAAGTCATCCACGACAATACGACCAGGTTAGAGTTCTGTGTTGACTAACCTCTCTATATCCATGCCACGACTTTGGCATTGACGAAAATACGGCATATAAAAACATGTGAAGCATACAAATCAATTAACTTCGTTTACTCGTAGGTATCCTCCCTCTACGGTAATTCAAAAGGGCTAACGACTCCGTCTGTCCATTCTAGGAATGACATACTACGATGAATTCCCGCTAGACCAAAACTAGGAGCGGCCTGATACTTTAATTTAACTCAATAAACATTCGATGTGACATGGGGCGACACTTACTTGATACTTCCACTATTGGCTTCATCATGAATACCAGTAGATATCATTACAAAATAATGGCTTCTTCAAACTTGCCAGAAAAATCCAAGAAATATATATCGGACATAAACATGGTCCGAACTGCCCCGTTCAAAACATGACGTCAGAATTCCCTAACTAGGTTACCCGTGCGTCCAAAGCAACTCACACTGCATTGTGCACGTCAGTGCGTGAATCAATCGAACGCACAAATAATATAACTATTTTAAGACTGGTGCGTACATTTGGCAGGACCGAAGACTACCCCCTTTAGGTAATAAATGTACGTAACACCTTGCTTGTCCTTTATAAATTTGAGAGGGCATTGTTTTTCCTTCCTCATGTTCTTTAGGGTCTTATAGAACAATTTCTGGTTTTCTTGTGCATCTTTTTCTAGCTTTTCCAAATTCTTCCCAGGACTTCTGTTTTGCTGCTAGCACTTTGTTCTTTACTTCTGTTCTGAGTGTCACATATTCTCTATATTTTTCCATTTGTCCTGTTGTGTTTTTAGCTCCTAAGTATTGTTTCCATGCCATTTTCTTCTCTCTTATTTTCTCTTTGACTTCCTCTGTCCACCAAGGTGTCCTCTTTCTCTTGTTCCCAAGTCGGACTTCACCACATGCTTCTGCAGCAGCTGTATTTATGATATCCTTGAATTTAATCCAGAGGGTTTCCAAGTCATCAGGTTGTTCTTCTGTGTTGCTCACCGCTGCAGCAATAAGTCCCTGATATCTGGTCTTAATTTCTGGCTCTCTCAGCTTGTAGGTCCTAATGCTCATTTCTCCTGCTCGTTTACTTGGTTTCTTGCGTGATGTTGAGCAGTTCCTAGGCTGAGCAACTCTTTCAGTTGTTCGTTTGATTGTTAGCAGGTAGTGATCACTTCCAATCTCTGGCCCCCTCCAGACTCTTGCATCTCGGACATATTTGAATGAGCTTCTCCGAACAATGGCATAGTCGATCACTGACTTCTCATTCTTTGTTGGTTCACATCTAGTGTATGCATGTATGCGCTTATGGGGGAACTTTGTGTTTGTAATGATCAGATTCTGCTCACTGCAGAATCTAAGGAGTCGCTTTCCATTGTCATTGAGAGTATCTTCTCCATATCTTCCGATAACTCCACCCCATCTAGCATGGTCATTTCCAACTCTGGCATTAAAATCTCCGAGCATGATAACTTCATCTAGGCAGTCATCCACTGTCCTTTGAAGCAGCTCGAAGAATTCATCCTTGACCTCTGCTCTCTCATCCTCATTTGGCCCATACACTATGACCAGGTTGACTATGGTTTCTTCTTCTTTTAGTTTCACAACCATAATGCGCTCTGAGACAAAGTTCCACCCCTTGATACTGTCTTTTTGATTTTGGGCCACAATGCAACCCACACCCCCTTTAGCTCTTTCGGATATGGGTACACCACTGTAGAGCAGCGTGTTGCCATTGAGATCCATGACTCCTTGTCCTTTTTTCTTTGTTTCCGTTATAGCCAGGATTTCTAGTTTTGCTTTCCTCATCTCTTCCACCAGCTCCTCTTCCTTCCCATTTATACTTCTTGTGTTCCATGTTCCATAAGTCGTAGTCCGTAGTCCGTTCCAGTTCGTCGCCTTTAGAATCAGTCCGGTTTTCTCTCTTGTGTTACTCGTAATCGTGGTTTAAAGCAAATAGGTGATTGGCCTGTTGTGCCTTTGCATGGTGGAGGGGCTGCTTCCTTACGGCCTCCATGCAGGCCGCCCTCCTCCTTTTTCATCCGAGCTTGGGACCGGCATAGGCGGAGTTGGTGAAGCTTCTATTGTGATTAATTTTGTAATAGTTAGGCCAAAATTAATTGTTATTAAAGTTGCAGTTTATTGTCATTGGAAACTGTACTATTAAAACTGAGCCAACTCTGCAACACAATCCATCTACAACACATTTCATTAGATGATATGTATTTATGCTCTATGTATTTATGTTACATGTTTATATGTGATATTTGTGTATATTTATGTGGGCGGTTGGTGAGGTGACTAGTATACCGAGTCATATTGGTCCTATATTAGCGTTCTGTAGGGAGCAATTTTCTTAATTGAAAATTTGCTGCAACATCTGTTGCTATTTTTCCTTAGCTGTGAAGACTGTGCTTATCGTTGTTTTTGTGATATTTTTTCTGTTCTTCAGTTTTGTTTTGATTTGTTCGTATTTGTAGATCTACCCTTTCCTAAAATTTAGTTCTATACACATTTACATTTATACAATGTGACGTCATTTGTTTTGTTGTTATCCCTTTGCAGTTGTCATCACAGATTCTGTGATTATTTTCATTGATTTTCCTATTTGATTTATTTGATTTCTGCAAATGTTTTCATATTGTCTTTCTTATTTGTACTTTATGTATGTTGTTGGTTGACGTGTACTATAGAATATACTTGATCATACACTACTAGCTGTGTAGTTTTTTTTTTTTTTTTTTTTTTTTTTTTTTTCCTACGCCCGCTAATACTCGAGGCGAAATCTCAGGTTATTATTTTTATGTCTAACCTGACATTGATTTTACGTGAGTATCCCTTTATTTCTTGTACAGAGACAGGTGTCCCTCGCCATTCAGGCAAATACTCGCCGATTTCGGAGGTACCCATTGCAGCTGGGTCGGCTCAGGAGCCGCCAGTCCCTGGTCGACGACACTCCTTCAAATGTCCTCGCCAGGTCTCGAGTTAATCCAGTCCAAATCCCGGTCGACGAAAAATCCACAAATGCCGTCGCCCGGGTTTGATCCTGTATCACCCGGTCGCCAGAGCGGTGTTGTAACCACTACGCTAGCGCGGCTCCCTAGCTGTGTAGTGAACTTATGAGAAGTAATCAACTGATGACTAATTGCTGTTACTAAAGGTACACAGTTGATTATACAAGACCTTATTTAAAGGCTTGTTTCCAACAAAGATTGGAATTGTGAGCTAATTAAACAAGTTCATTTAGAACTTGTTCCTGTTTACTTGGAAATAGATTACATTATTGTTTCAAGTGATTGCTATCAGTTCACTTGGAAATAGATTACATTATTGTTTCAAATGATTGCTATCATTATTAGACATCATGTCTACATTGGAATACTTTATTGCACAAGGGAAATCCCTTGATAAGTCTGGTAAGGAATTAGAGGAGTTTGCAACTGCTCAATTTGCAATGGTATTAAAGTCAGAAGAAAAGAAGCAAAAAGAGGAAAATAAATGGAAAGCAGAAGTTGAACAAAAGAAGATAGATGCTGAGAATTTAAGATTGCAGATGCAAGCTGAGGAGAGAAAAGCTGCTGCTGAGGAGAAAAAAGCTGCTGCTGAGGAAAGAAAGCTTCAAATGGAAGAACAAAAATTAGAAGCTGAAGAAAAGAGATTAGAAAGAGAGGCTGAACAAAAGAGATTAGAAAGAGAGGCTGAACAAAAAAGATTAGACAGAGAAGCTGAAGCCGAGGAGAGAAAAGCAAAAAGAGAACATGAGGAAAAACTGTTAGCATTTGAGTTAGAAAAATTGAAATTGACAAATATGAGTAATGTTAATCAGTCCTCTAGTGGTAATGGTAAAACCTTTACTTACAAGGTCAAGGTACCAGCGTTCAATCCTTCCAGTGATGACATAACATTCTGTCTGGATAGATTTGAACGCTCTTGTCGAGCTCATAATGTGGATAAATCACAATATGCTAACCAATTATCAGAAAATTTGAAAGATGATTCTCTGACTAGTTTAAGTTTGGTTGAAGAGGCTGACAAGGATAATTATGATGTTATTAGAGCAGTCTTATTGAAAAAATATCAATTAACAGAGGAAGGTTACCGTATTTTGTTTAAGAAAATGGTACCTGAATCAGGGGTAGAATTCTCAGAATTCATTACAAGGACACGTCTTACATTTAATCGTTAGATTGAGTTGTCCAAAACAGAAAAGACATATGAAGCCCTTATGGACTTGTTGCTCAGGGACAAGATTATGTCAAGTGTTAATAAACCATTCCTTGAATTCCTACATGAGCGTAAACCCAAGACACTAAAAGAAATGCAAGAATATTGTGACCAATACGTCACGGCACATCCGGACGTAGCTTTTAGCAACACTAAGATTAAAGAGAATATGCCGGTTGCTTCAGCAACACCATACAAATCTAATTACTCACACAAATTTCAGGGACCACAAAACAAGTTTGGAAAAAAAGGTAACCATAATAGTTATCAAAACCAAGGTAACCAATCATTTCAGGGTTCTTCTGCACAGAACTGGAGACAAGCTGACAGCCCTCGATACAGAGGTGGTCATAATTATAGAAATTTCCGCAGAGGAAGTCATTATAGAAACTATCCAACTCATCCATCATGGAGACAACAAGACCATAGTTATAGAGATACTCATTATAATGAATATGATAATGGTAACCATGAGAACTATGACTCAAACCCAAATAGGGGTTACAATAGAGGAAATAATAATGATTACAGAGGCAATAATAATCGAGGTAGATCACAATATAAAAAACATAAATCACATTATCAGGCAAACTCTGCACAGCAAGAGTCACTTGAAGCCTATAAACAGACTAAAGATAATAATGATGCTAATAATATGGCATGTTCCGCTTTTGATTTTGGGAGAGCATCTCAGTGCCCCCAATGCAAAACATTATTTGAACCAACTACGGTGTCCACTTTAAGTTGCGGCCATCCTCTTCCCGCTCTTCCTGCGTCAGTCGCGCATGATGGAAGAGGTTCTCTTGTCTTACATAGAGGTTTAGTAAATGACAATCCAGTCTCAGTTCTTTTTGATTCTGGATGCACCACAATTGGTGTTAGGCAGTCTCTTGTAGATCCTTCTCGTGCCACTGGAAAAGTAGTCAAATGTGTAACGTCTGGCGGCACCTTAGAGAAATACTCTACTGCTATCATTAGGATTGCTACTCTTTTCTTTACAGGAGATGTACACGCATGTCTTCTGCCGAATCCGATCGCTGATCTTATCATCGGTCGTATTCACGGAGTCAAAGAATGCACTCCACAACAAATTTCCGTTTGCGAAAAACAAAATATGCAAACTGCTAATGCTGTAGTCACTAGAGCTCAGGTGCTTAATATGCCTCAAACTTCATCTACTGAAGATAATGAAGTGCATAACCAAGACGATCCCTTGGTAATTTCTCGTGACTCATTTATTAAACAGCAAGAAGATGATCCGACTCTAAAGAAATTCTTCACTCTTGCAACAAAAGGTGATCCGAATAAGGATACAAAGCGTAAATCTTGGATTACAATGAGGAATGGCGTACTTGTACGTATGGTGCAAGACTCCGCTAAGTCAAGTCATTCTCAGATTCTTGTTCCCAAGAATTTGAGAGTTAAAATTTTGCAGCACGCTCACGACTCTCAGTGTGCTGGACATATGGGTTTTTCCCGTACAAAGTCAAGAGTTCTTGCGGCTTTCTTTTGGCCTTTTGTGAACAAAGACATACGGATATATTGTCGATCTTGTAAAGTATGTCAAGAAGTTAAATCCAAAGGTCCACCCATGCTGCACATATTCAGGCTGCAGACATTCCTATTCGACCATTTCAGAAAATGGCGATAGACATAATTGGTCCATTTAAGATCAAATCTGCTAAACGACATCAGTTTATCTTAACGTGTGTGGACATGTGCACACGTTGGCCAGAGGCTATTCCTCTGAAGAGCATTACTACTGCTGACATTGCAGATGCTCTTTGGCTTATATTTTCTCGTCTGGGATTCCCCGGAGAAATATTGTCAGACCATGGCACCCAACTAATATCGGATACCATGTCTCAAGTGATGTCGACTCTGCAGATAGAGAGATCCTTGAGTAGTATCTATCATCCTATGTCCAATGGGATGGTCGAACGGCTAAATAGAACACTCAAAAACTTACTAGGGAAGATAACTGAGGATCATCCTCAAGATTGGGACAGGGTTTTACCCGCGGCCCTCTTTGCGTACAGAGAGGTCCCCAATGAACATACAGGATTTTCTCCCTTTGAACTTGTCTTTGGCGCGCGATCGCGCGGCCCTATGTCTTTGCTTCATGATCTCATAACCGCTGATAATGTTACCGGTGACACAAAATCTTCTTACGAATATGTCATCGCGCTTAGACAAAAGATTATCGAAGCATGCAAATTGGCAACTTCTTCTGAATTTGCTAAGCAGAAGGCAAGACAATTTGCCAATAAGAAAAGAACCTTACGACAAATTTGTCCAGGTGACAAAGCATTTGTTTTGCTACCTTGTAGGGAAAACAGACTTCTTATTTCTTGGAAAGGTCTATACGATATAATCTCGAAAAATTCCGATGTTGACTACATTGTCGATATTGATGGAAAGCATAAAACCTTCCACATCAATATGCTTACGGAATTCCATGAACGTCCGGATTATTTACAGCCTATTTTCCAGGCAACGGACGATTCACCAGTCCAACATGGTCATTACTCATCACTGTCCGTAATACAGGATGAGGAAACAAGTTTTTCGGATGTTAATCTTCCGCTTCCGATGATTCCACTTCATTCTAGTGAATCATGGAAAAACGTTACTGTTTCTTCGGATTTGTCTCTAGGAGAACAGCGACAAGTTTCGACTATGTTAAAAACATTTCAGGATGTCCTTACTGACATCCCTGGACAAACTCATGTCATTGAACATGACATTATTCTAACTGACCATAATCCTATTAGGGTCAGACCTTATCCTATCCCTATACATTTTCAAGCACAGGTTGAGAAGGAGTTGGATGAGATGATAGATTTAAAAATAATTGAACCATCCACTTCTGCATATTCTTCGCCGATGGTTATTGTTCGGAAAAAAGACAATAACATACGTCTTTGCGTTGACTATCGCAAATTGAATCAAGTTACGAAGTTTGATGCTGAACCTATGCCTTTAATAGAAGAGCTACTTACTAAGCTTTCTAAATCTCATTTTTTCACTAAACTAGATTTGTCCAAAGGGTATTGGCAAGTTCCTTTATCTGAACGCGCCAAACCTTTTACTGCTTTTTCTACACCTAGAGGCCTTTTTCAATGGAATTTCATGTCTTTCGGCCTTATGAACGCACCAGCTACATTCGTACGCATGTTGCGTCGAATCCTATCTTATTGGTCAGATGTCATCGCGTACCTAGACGACATCTGTCTTTTCAGCGATACTTGGGAAGATCACTATTCAGGGTTAGTTTAATTACTATCTACTCTACGCGAGTATAACCTGACAGCGAAACCCTCTAAAGCCTGCATTGGTTTTAGCGAAATTTCTTTCCTAGGCCATCGAGTAGGTCATGGTTTCCTAAAGACAGAGGACCATAATATCACTAAGATACTTAACATCTCTATTCCTAAGACTAAAAAGCAAGTGCGAAGTCTCTTAAGTCTTATTCAATTTTATGGAAAATTCATTCCGAATCTATCCTCTATCATGGCACCTCTTTCTACACTACTAAAAAAGGGTCGCATAATATGGTCCACTGGTCTCAGGAATGCCAATCCTCTTTGGATAAGATTAAAAATTTGTTTTCAACACCACCTATTTTAGTGTTACCTACTACAGATAAGACATTTGTTCTTCGTAGTGACGCTTCATCCACTGGGATTGGAGCGGCACTAATGCAAGAGTACTCTGGAACTCTGCATCCAGTAATGTATATCTCTAGAAAACTTAATGCTGCAGAAAGGAATTATTCGGTTTTAGACCGTGAACTATTGGCTATGGTTTGGTCAATTCTCAAACTACAAAGATTCCTTCTAGGCGCACATTTCATAGTAGAAACCGATCAGAAAGCTCTTACGGCTATACAGAGTAAGAATTTGAAGAGCTCGAGGTCTACTCGATATGCAATTGCTCTTCAACCTTTTCATTTTTCGGTACGAGCTATCCGTGGATCAGATAATGTGATGGCAGACATTTTGTCTAGATGCCCACATGATTCCACCTAACTGTTGAGTCTTGGACTTCTTAACACTTCCAACTCGACAACAGTTTTTCTTTTCTATATCAAGATAAATACACATTATAATTTGTAATATAGTGATTGTATCACTACTATCATTACGTTCATTGATATATATATTCACCGATACTCGTTGATGATTTTTCTTTTTTTGTCAATCATGTACTTATAATGCTTAAATATGAAATTGTTATATGCATTGTGTCATTGCAAGTATAGTAGTATGCGTTGGTGACACCTCCCTGGAAACATTTATGCTTAAGAGAAATGCTTTCTCTGAGAGGTTGAGATGTATTCTCACCAGTCGATCTATATTTCGACTTTGCCTTAATTTGGCTTATAAATTCCAGATATTTCTCATCTGCGCAGTATTTGTGCGTTGTGAGCCTATTGTATGTTGCTCTCAGATGAAAAAAAATGATTTTAATTTTTTTCCCCGGGGGTGTGGTAGTCTGTTGCGCACATATTCTTTTGTGTGGCGCACAGATTACTGTAAGTACGCATACAAATGAAAAATGTATTTATTTGTCTGATAAAAATATATTTATCTTTGAATTCACGATTTTCAGTCTAAGGGACAGAACGATGTCGATGTGTATTCATTCTGTCAGTTATCTGTTCTTGTATCTTTCCTGAATATCGAATTCAGCGTAGAAATCTAGGTTTACAGCGATCTATTCTTTGTTTGGTTAGAAATAGATTGTTCTTGCTTCAGAATATCTATGACCCGAATCTATGTGTATTTCTTGTCTATGTAGGACGAGTCTGTCTTATATCTTAATATCTTTGTATGTCTAAGTCGAACTATATCTTCGGTGTCGAACTTGGGGTCAAAGGTTGTTCGGCGGAGGTGTCGCTAAGTGAGGTGAGAAGGTTCCGCCCTGTTGGGGTGCTGAGTTGTTGTAGCGGCCTGGCGCCGAAAAAGTGATCTCTATATTAATGGGGAAAGAGGTAGTCTCTTTAGACATATCATGTATGATTCACCTCAGTGTTTATTCTTACTGCCAAGGAATGGCAGAATCATATTCTAGTGTATTTCTGATACCAAGGTAAAGACGCATTTCTTATGAACTTTTCCTGAGGCATTGTATTCGATGAACAGTCGTACGGTAGGACGTTTAGATGAATGTTAACCAGATGAAGATGACATTCATACCTAGCAGCACCATATTATGTGATGAAGTCAATAGTATCTATGGTAGAATCTACAAAGCAATGAGGACATTTGATGTATGATCCGCTTTGATTGTGCTTCATAGTTTGTATCCTGGGTGAGCGACAACTCACTGGAAGGAGAAACCATTTTGAATTCTATATTTTCCAATCATCGAGGAGAGAACAGGGATGGCCCCTTACTATCACCTGATGAGTCCAGAGATCACTGCTACAGAAGAGAACCCACTACTTGTGGTTCAATATTATTATCAAAAAAATATGTGCTGTACTTTATCTAAATGAATCTTCGCTAGACGAGGTTAGGTCTAGGAACCATCTTGAACCTTGTTTATGAACTGACGTGCTGTCAGTAAAGTCAGACGATATATATTGGTATTACGGAGTGCTTGTCTACTGACATTCCATTTGTACTGTTATGCAACATGAATGCCCATGTGATAGGGTATTTCATTGATCAACATTATTATGATTTATGCCAACCTGTTTCCTGTTCCTGTGTCGTCGAAGTGTGTGTCCATTAAATACAAGAAAACGTAAACAGTAGATCGTCTTACACTTCCTGCCACGAGTGAGTGAGATTGCCCTATTGTCAACTCTCAGAACATTTTCCAGCATTCGCGTACTGTTGTATCCTCACTCCAAATCAATACACCACTGCGTAGGTCGAGTTGACCTTTTGTTTGTCTTCATGTTTGACAACACCTATCGACACTCTTCGAATACGATCACAACCACCCAAGCAACACTGGTAGACCCTATCAACACTGCTCTTTATCAACTGGTAGACCTTATCAGTCAGTAAGAGATACCAAAATAGTTTTATTTTAATGACCCGAGAGAGAAGACAACAAAATGCGAATGTCGTGGCTGCTAGCACGATAACTTATTGCATACCAACCAGCAAGCGTGGGAATTCCACTCGAGTTGTTTAGTTGTAAGAGAGAAAGGGGTGACTGAGGGATTAAAGAGAGGCTCGATTTTCATACGTCACAGCTGGCAACTTCAGCATATGAGATGATAGAGTCATGAATCACCACAGCAATCGCTGATGACTGCTTCATACCGGTTCTCTCAAAGGAAACCTAAAGCAGACAAAGCCCCAGGCTCCAAATAGAGCAGGGAGTGCATGTTGATGACATGATGGTTTACATATTTATAATATTAACATTTCAGTAAGTTCATATGTATATTTAAACATGCTTAAATCATGCAAAAGTCTTTTCCGTTGTCCAGCCACACTTTTTCCTCATCAGATTACCTGAATCAACGATGATTTTTCATCCAATCCACTGGGTTCATGATTTATGCTCAGGGAAGGTAAATTACTGAAAAAAGAGGCGGTGGAAGTGACAGTGGGAAGGCGCCTGAATAGTGTCAGGAAACCAATACTCAGCAGAGGCATTTGTTTCTTCTAAAATTTGTGGTATACGTTGGTGATACCAGTTTGTGGTACAAGTTGGACGTACCTGTGTGTGATACCAGCTTGATGCGTGTCTGTGGATCAAGAGCTTGTGGTATACGCTAGATGTCTGCCTTTGACGGGCTGTGAAGATCCTTACCTTGACGTTAGGAGCGGTTACCCCTGCAACTACACCTGGGACGTGCCCTCACCACAGAAGTCTACAATTGACGGAGCAGTCAGCAAACCAGTCCAACATCTGGCCAGACAAGTGATTTTATTCTGGCCAAAACAAAATAATCTCTCCACCAATTAAAAATATGCTCACACGTTTTCGACGAGGAAAAACTCTGCAGTTTAAATTCTCTCACATCACTTATTTATTTGCTCATGTTAAACCATAATTGATTATTACATTTGCTATATGTATTTGGTTTGGTTTGGCTTTTAATTGCACACGGATAATTCCATCAGTGCTCCAATCTCATCCTTTAAATAACACAAGGAGCGTCTCAGCACAGTGCACGAACTCCGTGGCACTGGCGATAATCCCAATGTGTTTATATAGGAATATTTTATAAATATTTTTGTGGTGGGTAGTTTTCTAATTTTTTTATTTTTCCAGGGTAGCGGCCTTATGGCCTACTCCTTACGATTTCCAATTGCCGTGTGATTTTTAACGTGCGCAACTTGCACGGGACCATAATTTTTCGCCTTTGTCCTAGAAGGCTAAGCATCCGATATCATTACCCAGGAGACCAGGGAGGGGAGTTTGACATCATTAGGACCACTGGTTCTGAAAAAAATTTCCATAAACTATATTTCCTCTACTGGAAATCGAACCAGGTAAATTTAGAATTCGAGGCAAACGCAAAACCCCTTAGCCACTCCGACTCTGTTGTATGTATTTACAAATTAATAGTTGATTATAAATTATTACAGCGAGAAATGTACACAACATGAATCAGTGATCTTAAATATAAATACTACAGAGCTACTTAATTAATATTTTACTTAATAATTCAGTTGGGGGCTGAGAAACGAGCTAATAAATCTTTATTTTCATGGGGGGTCAGACGCATAGTTCACAATAGCCTTGATAAATTCAGCGTTGTGCTTGATCTCTTAAATATCCCTAAAATAGAAGCACCATCCTTCTATTTACAACTCTGCCAAGAGTAATCTCGAGTGAAGGTAGATAACTTTAAAGATCCTCAGTTTATACTCTAATTTTTGGATCATCACTGCAGAGCAGGGGAGACAACTCGTGACAGTCAGTTTTACTTTCATTAATAACAAATTATTTTCAAAGTTATATATCAGGGCCTCTTGACTTGTTGTACATGCCACTGTCTCTACGCTGAAGATCTGGCTGTGTTACTATGAAGAACCTCTGGTGGTATGCTGAACGTCTTCTGGTGGTACTCTGAACGTTTTCTAGTGGTCCTCTGAAGGCATTCTGATAGTCCTGTGAACGTCTACTGGTGGTCCTCTGAAGGTCATCTGTTGGTGCGCTAAAAGTCATCTGGTGGTGAACTGAAAGTCGTTTGGTCGTAGCTGAGCGTCTTCTGGTGGTACATTAAAGGTCTGCTGGTGATCCAATGAAGACTTCTGGTGGTATAATGGAAGTCTTCTGGTGGTACAATGCAAGTCTTCTGGTGGTACAATGAACGTATTCTGGTGGTACAATGGAAGTCTTCTGGTCGTACAAAGAACGTCTTCTGGTGGTACAATGAAAGTCTTCTGGTGGTACAATGAACGTCTTCTGGTGGTACAATGAACGTCTTCTGGTGGTTCTTTGAACGTCTTCTGGTTGTACTCTGAACGTCTTCTGGTGGTACAGTGACCGTCTTCTGGTGGTACAATGAACGTCTTCTGGTGGTACAGTGAACGTCTTTAGGTGGTACTCTGAACGTCCTCTGGTGATACAGTGAACGTCTTCTGGTTGTACAATGAACGTCATCTGGTGGTGCATTGAACGTTTTTGGTGGTACGATGAACGTCTTCAGATGGTACTTTGAACGTCTTCTGGTAGTACAATGAACATCTTCTGATGGTACAATGAACGTCTTCTGATGGTACTCTCAACGTCTTCTGATGGTACTCTGAACGCTTTCTGATGGTACTCTGAACGCTTTCTGATGATACTCTGAATGCTTTCAGATGGTATAATGAACGTCTTCTTGTGGTACAAAGAACGTGTTATGATGGTACAAAGAACGTCTTCTGATGGTACAATGAACGTCTTATGATGGTACTCTGAACGTCTTCTGGTATCCAGTGACTGAGTTTTAATATTGTGGTTTGGCAACCATTGTTCCAATCTGGTTGTGAAACAGACTGTGACAGTCTTGTTTGCATTTAGTGGTGCCGTGAATGACGTTTTTGCATCTAGTGGTGCCCTGAATGACGTTTTTGCATTTAGTAGTGTCCGTAAATTTCTTGTTTGCATTTAGTGGTGCCCGTAAGTGTTGTGTTTGCATTTAGTGGCTCCCCTAAATTACTTGTTTGTATTTAACGGTGCCCGTAAGTGTTTTTTGTATTTAGAGGTGCCCGTTAATGTCTTGTATGTATTTAGAGGTAAGCGGAGAAAAAAATGGGAACGCTTTGCTAGACTACACAACATCGTTGAGAAGCGTTATTAGACCAGATACAACCGTTGAGAAGAGCTGTTAAATCACACAACATTGTTGAGTAGCGCTGTTAGACCAGACAGCATCGTTGAGAAGAGCTGTTAGACCAAAAAGCATAGATGCGTAACGTTGTTAGACAATGCAACACCGTTGAGAAGCGCTGTTAGACCAGACAAGACTGTTCAAAAAAGAGCTGTTGTACAACACAACATCGTTGTGAGGCGCTGTTAGACCACACAACATCGTTGAGAAGCGTTATTAGACCAGACAAAACCGTTGAGAAGCGCTGTTAAACCACGGAACATTGATGAGAAGAGCTGTTGGACCAGACAAGACCGTTGATAAGTGCTGTTAGACCACACAACACCGTTGAGAAGCGCTGTTGGACCAGACAAGACGGGAGTTCTAAAAAGGATGGACAGAATATATTAATTCAATTCTGTCAGCGACACAGTTCATGTTTTTGTAACTTCCGGTTGTCAATAACACACCACTGAGAATATCAAACGTTTAGAGTTGTCTCCTTTGTTATGTATTTAAATATTTGTGTTCTGTGTTCGCGTGGAGCAGACTGAAGGTTTGTTTGCTTGTGAGACAGCCAATATCTGATTGTAAGAAAGTCGATGTCTGATTGTAAGAAAGTTAATATTTGATTGTAGGAAAGTCAATGTTTCATTGTGAGAAAGTCAATATTTGACTGTAAGAAAGTCAATGTTTTATTGTGAGCAAGTCATTGTTTGACTGTGAGAAAGTCAATATTTGATTGTCAGAAAGTCAATGTTTGATCGTGAGAAAGTCAATGTTTGATGATGAGAAAGTCATTGTTTGAATGTAAGAAAGTCAATGTTTGATTGTGAGAAAGTCAATGTTTGATGATGCGAACGTCATTGTTTGACTGTGAGAAAGTCAATGTTTGATTGTAAGAAAGTCAATGTCTGATTGTGAGACTGTCAATGTTTTATTGTGAGAAAGTCAGATGTTTGATTGTGAAAAAGTTAGAAGTCTGATTGTGAGAAGGTCAGATGTTTGATTGTGAGAAAATCAATATTTGATCGTGAGAAAATCAATGTTTGATTCTGCGAACGTCAGATAAAATGATGATTAAGATGAATTTGACATTATATAAATAATAACAAATAAAAAGCATTAAAGGTACAGCAAACATTAACATCAACGATCGTAAGTCAAATTGCTGACACATCTAGAACTTGTCGTCAAACTAGCTGACACATTTAGAACTAGTCGTCAAACTAGCTGA
This sequence comes from Oreohelix idahoensis, assembly GCA_024509875.1. Taxonomy (NCBI): domain Eukaryota; kingdom Metazoa; phylum Mollusca; class Gastropoda; order Stylommatophora; family Oreohelicidae; genus Oreohelix; species Oreohelix idahoensis. The sequence goes on along the minus strand of JAMPIV010017659.1, from coordinate 1,100,654 downwards.
CACATCTAGAACTTGTCGTCAAAGTAGCTGACACATCTAGAACTTGTCGTCAAACTAGCTGACACATCTATAACTTGTCGTCAAACTAGCTGACACATCTAGAACTTGTCGTCAAACTAGCTGACACATCTAGAACTTGTCGTCAACTAGCTGACACATCTAGAACTTTTCTGACGAAGCTAACACAGCAGACCGACAGAAACCATATTGGTATTTACAACAACAACAAAATCAAGAAAGCGCTCCACTATATGAATAATTTTTTATTTATTACATAAAACTGTTGTTAATATTAGAAGTAAAAACTGGAGAAGACATTCTGATAGACAAGAATGAGGGAACATTGTCTGCCACAGAAAGAGAAAGGAGAAAACAAAAATAGTATAACAGCAAAAATTTGAGAGTGGAGAAAGATAAAAATTGTGGAACCGGAGAAAAAGAAAGCAACATAACTTAATTATAGATATTTATCGCGAGGTGGTCGTATTATTAATCTATCGCTGTTCTCTTTTTTTTTAATCATTCTCATTTTCTTCTTTCCGGTGTCTACGCTGTCATTTAATTTTATCATCGTAGCTCGCAAACACATCTTGTTTCCATTCAATGTTTATACACTTGTAGCCACGCCGGCCCGACACGAGATAACGTAATCCCGTGTATCAATAACATGTGTTCGACAGTTGATTGTAACCTCTGGACTTCTTCTTCTTCGATCCTTAACCACCGACCGTCAAAGCAGTCAGTGGCCATCACGCCTAGTGGCGTCTTGTAGGGCAACAACAAATTGATTCCACTTTGCACGGTCGGTGGCAACCTCTGGACGTCTTGGCGAAATTCTCCAGACAAAGGACTTTAAATAGAAGGGTACTTAGACCCGTTTGAGCATTCTACGAGATGTATATCTTACATAGGTGACATGTCCGTTGACCGGCGTATCAGCACCTTAACACCTTTGTCGCGGACAGTGACTATAACGGGATGGCAACCGACACAAAGAGAACATGATAATGTGGCCAGCAATGTTTGACAGTTCACTAAGCTTGACACGCACCTACAAAGAGTAGATAATTTTCAGGTAATTACCACATCACAAAAGAAATGCTATTCTGGGCCGCATTCTAGCAACGGACATCAGTCAGTGAGTCACAGACTTTATCAGTAAGTCACGAATAACGCGACAAAAAAGCTAACTACAGGTGCGCTATGAAAAATTAATTGTTATTTAAGGAGAAAGCAAATATATACTAGAGAGGAATCTGAATTCAGTACGATTTTTTGTGGTACAGTGTGAGAGTCCCCATAGTGAAAAGCATTGTGCATTATTTTAAATTCCTATTACTGGATAAACTATAATTGTGTTTCAAGATGGATTATCTTGGGAAAGTCCCACATAAATCTTAGTCTGTGCATTTAGTGTATGACTTCTAATTGGAAATGTGCTTTAAAGCCTACGTCCAAATAGAAAAATTCGCAGACAGTCCCTCTGACTTCCTAGGTCAGAAGGAAAGATATCACAAGCTCACGTGCGTAATAGTCAAGTGGTACCAGCATTTATTAGTTTATTCATCAGAAAGTCATTCACACAGCGCTCAATTCCCGCACTTTAATCCCCACAAAGACCAATTTAGTAAGTAGATCTATTCGTAGATAGGATCATCGGTTACGATGCTTCAATACTGCATCAGTTAATAAACATTACGACCCTTGGCCAATAGTTGAGGAGAAATCTGCACAATAATCATCTTGGGAGTAATATGGATCACGTCTTGCTTGGACGGATTCTAATCATAAAAGGGTCAAGAACAACCGTTGTTATGCCTTAGCATAACACCATACTACGTCATAACTATCCATTGACGTCTACACAAAATCGCGTTTATTAATAAAAATACTTTAGTGCAAAGCACCTTATGTTGGCATCAATCAAATATGCTAGCGCGTAACTTTAAACTGGTAGCAAATTTAAGTGGGGCCAACATATAACATATATATATATATATATATATATATATATATATATATATATATATATATATATATATATATATATATATATATATATATATAATGTCGTAACAGGGACCCATAACTATGTGTCGGAAAACGCAATACTCAGGAGAGCGTTTTGTTTCTATTATTTTACCATAGTTGTTGGTGGTACCAGCGAGGGTACTAATCTCTGGAACAAAGTGAGTTTAGAAGTGGACTGACGTCGAACTAGAGACCAACATCAGAGGGTCTTAGAGACGCGGGACCAGCTTTGCAGTTACTCCCTGATCTTCCTTGGAACGTGCTGCGCCTTTAATCGTGACCAGAGACACGAGAACTCCAGTGACCTATCTGCACAGAACCCAAAAACCCAGCGGGAGAAGAAATTACAATTTACAGCTAAGTCAAACCTAAAAGCTGCCAAGCGACTTCTTACTGTGATGGGGGCCATAAAACACCCCAGAGGCCCCCTCAAGTTCATGTCATATTTATGTGTTTAACGCCCTTATATTTTCGATGTGCGCGCTCCAACGAGTACGCCAGCCCACGTTACTGCTCGAGGGCCACAATAAAGCCCCAGCCCACGTGACTGCGCGAGCCCTCATCGCTGGCGTGTGAAAAGTCTGACGCAGGAGAAGTGGGCAGTTTGGTGAGATTCGCAGTAGAGGCAAGATGTGAGACACCCAGAGCAAGCAGAAGTTTGCACAGGATTACCAATTGAGCACTGGCTTGGTGTTTGGTTTGTTTGCTACTTGTTTAATGTTTGTTCATTAGTTTGCTTTGTGGGTTTTGGTCACTGACAGGGTTGTATGAATAAATACAGCCCCTGCCTTAGAATCAAGAGTTTTATTGTTGTTCAGTGTAGTGAAGTGAATCTGTATAACAACACGCACAAAAATTCCCCGCTCAAAAACTAGTTAACGTATTTTTTAAATCTATAAATAACTACAATATTTGAAATTTGTCTGAGGGGCTAGTCAAATTTACCGCCAACAATTTATCTAGCGGATTTGAATTTTTCTAAGAAACAAGTAAAAAGTTACCGCCCACACCAAAAATTATCGCAGAGCATAGTACAAAATTTAACAACCAATCAAATCGTTTCCATTCTTTGTAGTGGTAAGAAAATTTTGGTTGACGAGAAATAAATGCCTATAATGTGTTTTTGACCGAACGTAGATAATTTATCTCTTAAAAACTAAAGAGAGTTAAACAGTGGGAAATGTCTTAAATTATAGCGCTGATATTGCTTAACATATAAGCCTAAATATTCCCGCATGATAAAATTTTGTTGTAGTAGAAAGATTTAATTTAGTAATATTTTCACATCAGGGTAATACCAAAATTAATTACTTAAAAATTACCCAGATTGAAATGCAAAGGAATAACTAAGGGAAAACTATATAGAACGATAGAAATTAATTGGCCGTTCAATTATCACTTTTGATCATTGAAATCGGGCCACAAATAACTTTAAAATAAAATATTCAGATTTGGTCAGATTAGACAAACACACTTAAAAACCACAATATTCTCGAGTCTCAAAACGTTAACTTTTGGTTTTTGACTTCTCTGATTGGTCGGGTGGGTAATGCTATAAATAGTATCAATTTCTTGTGGTTTTCGGCCATTGAATCATAAACACCACGCCGAGCTGACATATTCTAAAAAGACTGTATGACCAAGCCTTTGCCGTCTGATCTGTGAAAGAAGTGCAGAAACCTTTTACAGCCAGTCAGCTTGTGTGTGAGTGAACTTATTTATCTGAGGGTAAGAGAGATAATTTTATTTGCATAGTTTGTTAAATATTTGACCTGTAATTAAAAAGCCTATGTGTTCCATATCAATTCGAAAGTGAAAACTGCCGGCGGGATGTGTTATGTCATGCCGACCTAAGTAGGAATGTGCAGGCTTGTTCGAATTGAAAAAAAAATGTGTCTAATATTTGAAAATATGGCACAATTACGACTAGTAAGTGTTAGTATCGGTTTAATTTTGTATTTCTTCTGGAGTGACACACTGTTCATAGATCATGTAATAAACATATAGAGAAGGTTAAAATGAAGTAATCAAGAGGTCACATGCTGTATTGTACTTGACATGCTTATGGTATGGAAGCCAAACATGGTCGAGAGACCCAAACATTGAATCAACACCAGGAAAAGAATGATTTCATGAAACTGATGTTAGACAACGGACTTCAAGGTCTTGTGCAACTTGTTAGCAAACAGGACTGACCATAGTAGTAAGTTTAATATTGGTTAGGGGTGAAGTGATTGAGACAGATTTATACATGGGAGGGGTTTATCACGGAGAGTTATGATCATTAAATTTTCTATATTTTCCTCTTCTTTTCTTCCACCCGTGTTCTCTAATTATTGTCGTTCTTTACCTTTTTCCTGTGTTTTTCGCATCCATTCGTTTGCGAGAAATAATATTTTTCCCATTATCACTTCGCCAGTTTCGTTTCTCATTTAGAAACGCAATTCATTGCTGATTAAACTGAGAACGCATTTATGACGTAACGTGTCAGCGCCTACCCGAGACGCAGAGTGTTAGAATGCATTCCGTCAGACAGGGGAGCAGACAGCTGTCTACAGTTTCGGCTAAGTTTCTGGGCCTGAAGTGTGAGAATTCACTCCGTCAGACATGATGAGGAGACATTTGTCTGGTAGTTTGCATCTGACATGTAGTTTCCAAGGTAGATTCTCAGTGTCAGGTGATAGGACACTCACGCTCCACGGCCAGAGTTGGCGTAAGGTGCGAGAAAGCAAAGTGTCAGTTATGGTTCTCAGGATGAGTTTCTCGGAGTAGGTGCAAAAACTGCCCCTGCAGTGCAGACACGTTGTCTACATTTGCATCTGACACGTAGCGCTTCGGCCGTTTCTTAGACGGAGGTGTCAGAGACGCAAGGTGGCAGTTACGGCATGCGTTTAGGTGTTAAACGTAAGCGTTAAAGACGGAAAAGGGGAGAGTACTTCGTTTTGCGAAATTAAACGTTTACCTCTTTGTCTGGAAATAGATATTAACCAGAGTTTGAAACTTTCTTGTCATTCTCCAACTTGCAGTAGACAGAATCACTCGTGCTAGTGAATGAAGCTTGTATAGCGAAGTCATTAGTTTCTCGTCAAATTTTGCCGAGCTTCTAAATACCTATCTAGTGAATTATCCTAGTCGTTGTGAAACTGAAATTCTGTTTGGAGGTAAAATATCATATAATATCTAGTATTTTGTGAAGTGTTTAAAGTGTTAACTCGCTTATTTCATTTTGCTAGTTAGATTTGTGCAGAGAGTTAATAAATACATATTGTTAGTATTATTTTATAGTGACGAGTTACAGTGGAAAACAGAAATTATATTTCTAGCTTAAACTCAGTCATGGAGCCGCGGTAGCATAGTGGTTAGTGCACTGGCTTCCTAGCGCAGTGGTCTATGGTTCGATCCCCAGATGAGGCGGAAAATTTTTAGGCCACAAACGGCTCCGGGGTCGACCCAGCCCCGAATGGGTACCAGAGCTACTCTGGGAAGGTTAAGGCGGCCGGCGTGATGCCGACCACATCACCCCTCGTGTGCCGACGGTCAAGATAATATGGGCCTAACACCATATTCCCAATATGCCTCAATGGGCGTGTAACGGGTTCCTTTACCTTTACCTTTTTAAACTCAGTCGGCTATTAAGGAATTTAATTTAACTGCTAATAATCAGACGAGAATAAACTTTCTAAACTAACTTTATTAATGCTAGATGTTTCATGAGTGGTGACGGAACACGTAGGTATTCCAAATTCATGATGATTGATTTTTATATATAACTTATTTCACGGAAAAATTTAAATAATAAGACAAGCTATGCTTGCAGTTTAAATTATCAGTTATAGTATGTATAATTATTTGATATGTGTTCTTTCCATTTATATATAGTGAAACTGTGGTACCCAAACTTTGCCAGCGCTAAGTACGTATGAGTGATATCTGTGAAGAACTAAAACATTTACCTTAGAGTGGCTTGGTGCAAAATCTTTACGAGTACTTTAACGGTTAAATGAGATAACGGGCCTCTTGCGCCTGATTTTGATTCTTCCTGAGAAAAAACTTAAGAACAGTGCAGCCTGGTGGCAAGTAAACTATTACAAACAGTAACGTTTTTTTCCGCCACTTTTGTCAACTTGTGGTGTGACCAAGAAAGCTACCTTTGATCGAAAGTTACAAACCTGACTTTTTTCCCTAAGTAGTGGAAACCTCGTGATTCTGACACAGTGAACCCGCTTACACTAATTCTTACCTGAACTGATAAAGTGACACTAACTTAAAATCTGAATAAACTTATCGCCTGAAGAGAACGCTCCCCGGACAAATTGGATGAAACCAAGATCTGCAGAGCTGGGTATTAGCTTCACCAAACGATAAAACAGATTGTGTCATAGCGTGCGCCAGACGGTGAACAACGGCAAGTTATAGGGTAAGAAAGTGAGAAATGCACGACAGGGCCCTGATGAAAGAACCGAGTGAAAGTAGACTGAGGGATGTTCTTTGTTGATTCCCTCACAATTGTAACATTTCTTTATGCAAGGTATTGCTAACTATATATCTATATATTCCCTTATACTAGATCAGAGTATCCAGTCTGTTCATACCTTAAAGAGGAAGAATTTTAGCCTAAATCATATGTATCTGTGACTCTTTGGGCTATAACTTTCTTCTAACGGGACGGTGAGCTATACATCGAGGGAAGGATCATACCAACGGGTCTATCATTCTTGTAGCATTTCTTGATTTTTGTTTATGATTTATTTTGCATATGCTTGATGTGATTTGATATGTTGTGAGAGAAGTTTAGTCTTGATAAATAAACTACTCATAAAATTTAGTCCAGCGTGTCGGTCAGTTCATTTTCCCAAACTATTCATTTAATCATTGTCATAGTTTTCCCACGTCTGTACGTCTAACTGTCGTCGTATGTGTGGATGTATGTGAGTGGATATATATATATATATATATATATATATATATATATATATATATATATATATATATATATATATATATATATATGTGTGTGTGTGTAGACTGTCTGACTCACTTTAAATCTGTCGTAGAAGATAGGTGAAAGAGAGAAGATTTTCTTGATTTCAGAGACAACCTCTACCACATTTTTACCATCTCACTCGTGAAAATCTATTGCTATTACTATTTCTCACTGTGACTATCACTTATTCTAATCTATTCAGAAAGGACCAACCCAAGTCTTAATTCTCCTATCAAAAATCTACGACAAATGGGGTCTCGTCTATCGGGATTTTGAACTTTGAATAGGAAGAAGAGACGACAAATATCAGCTCGTCTTTAAGATTCTTTATTCTGATACAGAGTAAGAGTATGATGTCTTGTGAGTTTTGTACTTTTTAAAAATAACTATCCCCTAGACTAACGATCTGTTTTATGGGCGTGCTGACCACACGGCTAATAATTGTTTTTCCACAGCATTATTGAGCATTATACATTTGGTTTACAGGTTGATTTTGTCCGAATATATGTTATTACTGATTTTGTAATACTGAACGCTGGTAAAGTTTTGTGAGTGTATAACATTCACAGGGTTCTGAAGGAGTAGGTGTTTGAGCTAAGCTAAGGAGCGCGATCAGACTATACGTCCTGTAATTGCCTCCCTTACCCTAACTATCTTCAGGGGTGAACTTATAGTGGATAAAAAAAAAAAAATTAAGGGATTTTTTTTCCTCCTTAAAATTTTTTGCAATAATTATTTGTTTTCCACTGTAGCAACTTATTTTTCAGTGAGTAATCTTAACTACCATTTATTTGGCGTAGTCGTCTGCATTAGGTGTTTTATTGCCGATAATAGCAGCGATAGTTAGATACTTTATTTTTGGAGGAGGTATCCCAGGTTATAGTATATCATCTTTTGTTTTGGTATTTTCTCATACGTGGTAGGAACCAGTGTATCTTTTCTTCTTTTCTTTCTCGAACTAAGTCTCAGCCACTGACTTATTATGGCAGAAAGGGCAAAACTTAGACAGATGCTCAGGGACGAAGCGAGAGAAGAACGTTTGGACGGAGAAGAAGTGAAAGCTTTTGTCAGGGACGAACTTGACAGATATGACGCGGAGAGGAAAGCAGCTGAAGCTAAAGAGGAAAAAGAAGAAGCAAGGAGGAAAGAAGCGGGAGACCGTCTATTACAACAGAAGAAGATTGAGGAGGAAATGGAAATCCGAAGGATGCAGCAGGAGGAAAAAGAGAAGGAGAAACAGCATGAGAAGGAGAGAGAGGAGAGGGAGGAAAGTGAGAAAGAGAGACAGCATGAGTTAGGCCTTGAAGCTCTAGAATTCCAAAGTCGTGGTGCTGCCTCTACCTCCAGCAATCGAGCGTCTTCTCCTCATTCTTCCTTAACTGACCCATCTAACACTCAATCTCTTCAACTCAACGCTATGTCTTTCACTCTTGAGTCTTTCCCTTGTCCTATTGAGAAGATTGACACATGGTTGGAAAAATTTGAGAAAATTGCAACTCTGTACGGTTTAGAGAGGTCGCGTTGGTGTATGAAACTTTCCCAGGCCCTTAAAGGTTCTGCTTACGATGTTTATTCTAAACTGGAAAGTGGCCAACAAGACAACTATGACTTGTTGAAGAAAGCTTTACTTGAGCGCTTTGAAATGAATGCGCAAAAGTTTCTGCAACTGTTTCGCAACAGCAGGAAGGAGAGCTCTGAAACTTTTCAGCAGTTCTCATCTCGCCTAAAGGGATATCTGACAAAGTGCCTTGAGCTTTCACAGCTCTCCTCTACCTATGAAGGTCTGGAGGAACTTGTTATTACAGAACAAATAAATAACACTTTGTCTGCTGATACCCGGAGATTTCTAGCTGAGCAGGGTGCAGAAAAGCTTGAAGACATCTTAGAAAAGTCTGAGCGATATCACAATGCGCTGGTTGAACTATCGGCCACAAAACGTAAACCGACAGAAGAGCATTTTCGGAAAAATAATCTAGACCAATCTTCTCATATTCCCCATGTTTTAAATCAGAATAACCACAGAAAAACTGGACCTCAAAACCCCCCTCCTGAAAAATCCAAGTTCTACAAAAACAAGTACCCCAACCACAGTAAACAGTCTGATCAACCCGACCGCCCTTCATGGCAGCGTAGCCAGAAAGGACAAGGTGGCAAAGGGAGAACCCCTGAGCACGGGACTAATGATCAGAGTGAGCACACCGAGCCTAAACGCATCGGATGCTTACTAACAGTCTCGCAAGGCGGAATTATTGACAGTGATTCCCAACCTGTTGGGGATACACCCTCAACGCGAGGTACTGTTACTTTGAACGGTTCTCAAAGTCTTTGTTTATTTGACACGGGGCTTTCTTATGATTGCATTGTTGCCAGAAACCTGGTTAAACCCGGTCAAGAGACAGCAGAGACCATTAAACTTTGTGGAGTTCGTAAGAGTGATGCACCTACAGCGCTTCCCATTGCATTGGTGGAGATTCACTCTGATTTTGTCAGAGGTGTGATCAAAGCGGCTGTTATGGATGATCCCATCTACCCAGTGATACTTGGCGGGAGATACGTGTGTATTGGGAAACCGGAAGAGCCGATTGTGGCAGCAGTAACTACAAGAGGGCAAACCCGGATAACCACTCATTATTGGTGGCCAGGAGTAAATACTGAGATTATCAGGTATGTCAAATCCTGTGCCCAGTGCCAACGTGTGCCACCCAAGCAACGGGCACCCCCAGTCTCTTTGGGTGAAATGCCAATAGTGGGAACACCATTCGAACGGGTTGTGATCGACATTTTAGAAAGGACTAAAAGAAGGAACAGGTTTATCCTGACCTTAGTCGACACATGCACTTTATGGGCAGAAGCTATCCCGCTAACATGCGCAGATGCCAAGCATGTCGCAGAAGCCCTCGTGCAGAATTTCACTCGGTTGGGATTCCCTCAACAAGTGTTGACGGATAACGGATCTCCATACCGAAACCTGTTGATGGATGAGATCGTGAAGATCTTGAGGACCCAACACATCTACACAAAGCCTTATACTCCGGCCGGAAATGGGCTCGTGGAACGTGTTAATATAAACCTCAACATGATGCTAAGTAAACTGGCACAAGTGAAACCTGACGATTGGGATCTTTGTATTCCTGCAGCTTTATTTGGCTACAGAGAATCTCCTCATACGTCCACAGGATTTCCGCCAGCTACGCTTTTATTCGGCAGACCCATTAAGGGCCCGCTTGAAGCATTACTTTGGTCGCTGACAGACCAGAAGGCTGATGAGACAGTTGTCTTAGCAAGTAAATATGTGTCGGATTTAAAGGATAGGTTGAAACTAGGATGGGACCTAGCAACGACTAACTTTAAGCGAGCACGCACAAAGCACGCTAACCGATACAGGAAAGTCGCGAAAGAGAGAGAACTGGAAGCAGGAGAGAAAGTTTTGGTGTTACTCCCTACCGGAAACAACCAACTGAAGATCGGATGGCAAGGGCCGTTTACCGTCCTGAAAAAGATTTCTAAGGCTAACTACCAGATCTCTATTCAAGGAAAGGAAAAGGTTTTCCATTTAAATCTCTTAAAGAGATACTTGGAAAGACCAGTGCCGACCTCCGACCATCTCCTGACGATCGCCAAAACTGACGAAGATGACGATAGTGGCAGGGAAATTCCACTGCAATCACAGGAAATCTTTGAAAAATGTCAGAAGCGGCGACGCTCTTTCAAGCGCGCAAGGGAGACATTCCAGAGAAAGGAAACTTCGGGAGGAGACGTGAGTAGGAATTGGACAGAGATGGAGGGGGGGGGGGAGATGAGAGGGAAGAAGACAGACACCCCGTGGCTACGGATATAGGAAATTTAATCCCATAACCTAGACATGGAGTGATTCCATATCTTAAAGGGGGGACGTTCTGTCACGGAGAGTTATGATCACTAAATTTTCTATATTTTCCTCTTCTTTTCTTCCACCCGTGTTCTCTAATTATTGTCGTTCCTTACCTTTTTCCTGTGTTTTTCGCATCCATTCGTTTGCGAGAAATAATATTTTTCCCATTATCACTTCGCCAGTTTCGTTTCTCATTTAGAAACGCATTTCATTGCTGATTAAACTGAGAACGCAGTTATGACGTAACGTGTCAGCGCCTACCCGAGACGCAGAGTGTTAGAATGCATTCCGTCAGACAGGGGAGCAGACAGCTGTCTACAGTTTCGGCTAAGTTTCTGGGCCTGAAGTGTGAGAATTCACTCCGTCAGACATGATGAGGAGACATTTGTCTGGTAGTTTGCATCTGACATGTAGTTTCCAAGGTAAATTCTCAGTGTCAGGTGATATGACACTCACGCTCCACGGCCAGAGTTGGCGTAAGAAGCGAGAAAGCAAAGTGTCAGTTATGGTTCTCAGGATGAGTTTCTCGGAGTAGGTGCAAAAACTGCCCCTGCAGTGCAGACACGTTGTCTACATTTGCATCTGACACGTAGCGCTTCGGCCGTTTCTTAGACGGAGATGTCAGAGACGCAAGGTGGCAGTTACGGCATGCGTTTAGGTGTTAAACGTAAGCGTTAAAGACGGAAAAGGGGAGAGTACTTCGTTTTGCGAAATTAAACGTTTACCTCTTTGTCTGGAAATAGATATTAACCAGAGTTTGAAACTTTCTTGTCATTCTCCAACTTGCAGTGGACAGAATCACTCGTGCTAGTGAATGAAGCTTGTATAGCGAAGTCATTAGTTTCTCGTCAAATTTTGCCGAGCTTCTAAATACCTATCTAGTGAATTATCCTAGTCGTCGTGAAACTGAAATTCTGTTTGGAGGTAAAATATCATATAATATCTAGTATTTTGTGAAGTGTTTAAAGTGTTAACTCGCTTATTTCATTTTGCTAGTTAGATTTGTGCAGAGAGTTAATAAATACATATTGTTAGTATTATTTTATAATGACGAGTTACAGTGGAAAACAGAAATTATATTTCTAGCTTAAACTCAGTCGGCTATTAAGGAATTTAATTTAACTGCTAATAATCAGACGAGAATAAACTTTCTAAACTAACTTTATTAATGCTAGATGCTTCATGAGTGGTGACGGAACACGTAGGTATTCCAAATTCATGATGATTGATTTTTATATATAACTTATTTCACGGAAAAATTTAAATGATAAGACAAGCTACGCTTGCAGTTTAAATTATCAGTTATAGTATGTATAATTATTTGATATGTGTTCTTTCCATTTATATATAGTGAAACTGTGGTACCCAAACTTTGCCAGCGCTAAGTACGTATGAGTGATATCTGTGAAGAACTAAAACATTTACCTTAGAGTGGCTTGGTGCAAAATCTTTACGAGTACTTTAACGGTTAAATGAGATAACGGGCCTCTTGCGCCTGATTTTGATTCTTCCTGAGAAAAAACTTAAGAACAGTGCAGCCTGGTGGCAAGTAAACTATTACAAACAGTAACGTTTTTTTCCGCCACTTTTGTCAACTTGTGGTGTGACCAAGAAAGCTACCTTTGATCGAAAGTTACAAACCTGACTTTTTTCCCTAAGTAGTGGAAACCTCGTGATTCTGACACAGTGAACCCGCTTACACTAATTCTTACCTGAACTGATAAAGTGACACTAACTTAAAATCTGAATAAACTTATCGCCTGAAGAGAACGCTCCCCGGACAAATTGGATGAAACCAAGATCTGCAGAGCTGGGTATTAGCTTCACCAAACGATAAAACAGATTGTGTCATAGCGTGCGCCAGACGGTGAACAACGGCAAGTTATAGGGTAAGAAAGTGAGAAATGCACGACAGGGCCCTGATGAAAGAACCGAGTGAAAGTAGACTGAGGGATGTTCTTTGTTGATTCCCTCACAATTGTAACATTTCTTTATGCAAGGTATTGCTAACTATATATCTATATATTCCCTTATACTAGATATATATGTGTGTAGACTGTCTGACTCACTTTAAATCTGTCGTAGAAGATAGCTGAAAGAGAGAAGATTTTCTTGATTTCAGAGACAGCCTCTACCACATTTTTACCATCTCACTCGTGAAAATCTATTGCTATTACTATTTCTCACTGTGACTATCACTTATTCTAATCTATTCAGAAGGGACCAACCCAAGTCTTAATTCTCCTATCAAAAATCTACGACAGGGTTGTCCTTCTATTCCAGGTCATATTAAGAATTTACATCGTGGCTGCATGCTATTGAGAAGAGGGGCGTGTGGAAGTTGAGCGCTTCTCAGACACTTGAAGCTAGACACCATCGTCTCAGCCAGGAGTCACACAGTGGGTGATCCTGACTACTATTGAGAGAACAGCAGTAGCATCAGTCTAAAGATAATTCCTTTATAAGGCAAATGGTGGTTCATCCAAAAACTGGTTCACCCAAGTAAACGTAGAAACAACTATGGTATGATGACATTAGCAGACCTTCCAGTGTAGGAATAGAACAGTAGTAATATTTGCAACAAGAACTGTGTGTGCAGACATTCCAGTGACCCTTTACAGAAATGAACATATTTGTTTTCCAAATTATTTATTTGATTCTGTAATAAACATTTTCTTGAGTTTGAAAGTCCTGACAAAAAGATTGATGTTCAGGACCATTAAATTGTACATATAAATTGAATACAGCCTTTCTTAAATAATTTTCATTAAAGTTGAAAGTTCTGTTTGCAATTAATCATTAAGTATAAATAAATACATTCCCCTAGACCCGTAGCTAAATCAATTTGGGATCAGAAGAGGTAGCAGTAGGGACTCAGAGTACATCATCATCATCTTCTCTGAGAACTTGCATAGCTTGACCCCACTTTGATGTCTATACACCCTTACTCTTTTCAGAGAAGGGGGTATTACTTGTAAGACCAGTCTCTTATCTGGCACTATCCTGGTATCATCTGATACACCTATTTGTCCAGGATAGCCCATCTCTTATTAACATCAAAACCTCTTATCACATTCGGGTCGGTGCGGGTGTGCAAGAAAGTGATCACATATCACAACAGCATCATCATCTCTCGCCCACCCTATCACATTACATAAAATAACTTACCATCAAACGATGATGAGTATTTTCTGTTAAAGATTATTCAATTTTTTAAAAACTGTTAAAACATAGTAGATTATTAAATCTGTAATTCTGTAATTTGTAAATATACAAATGTAACGTCGATTTAATCATTTTGAATGTACTGCATGTTTGTCTCAGTCAATTTACTAAATACACTCTAAACAGAGCTATACCATAGTAATAAGAATTCCACAGAGTAAATCAGAGTGAGGGCTTGAACGAGCTGAAATTAATAATTGCTTAAAAAGGGGGGTAAAGGATCCCGTTACACGCCCATTGAGGCATATTGGGAATATGGTGTCAGGCCCATATTTTCTTGACCGTCGGCACGCAAGGGGTGATGTGGTCAGCATCACGCCGGCCGCCTTAACCTTCCCAGAAGTTGCTCTGGTACGCATTTGGGATGGGTCGACCCAGGAGCCGTTTGCAGCCTTAAAAAATCCCACCTCATCTGGGGATCGAACCATAGACCACTGAGCTAGGAAGCCAGTGCACTAACCACTATGCTACCGCGGCTCCCAATAATAATTGCTTAATTCTTCATAAAAGACGGCGGATCAGATATAAATTAACAATTGCCCTGCCAACGCAGCATTGTTCTTGACTTCTGAAATATCTTATGCATACTACCGAAACGATCATGTATTGATCAAATATTCACGCTAAGAACAATTATAGAAGAATCAGTGGAAATGCAATCGCCACTTATTATCACCTTCGTCGATTTTCAAAAAGCCTTTGATAGTCTACACCGCCCATCATTGTGGAAGATACTTACAATCTATGGTTTTCCAACAAAATATGTGAATATAATCAAAGCGCTATATGACAATGCAAGATGTTGTGTTAGAACAAATAAAGGGAATACAGAATGGTTTACAGTAGAAACAGGGGTGAAACAAGGCTGTATTATGTCACCACTACTTTTTGGAATAGCTATTGATTGGGTTATGAGAAACTATACCCACGATGAACAATTAGGTATAAAATGGACAAATGGAAAATTCCTGGGGGACCTGGATTTCGCAGATGATTTAGCATTCTTAAGTTCAACACCCAGACAATCCCAAGAAGCAGTAAATAATTTGTGTCATCTCTCGGTTAAAATAGGTCTCCAAATAAATGCCTCTAAAACTAAAGCTATGAACTTTACTAATGAGACCTTTGATATCATTTTGAACGGGGAAAAACTACAGAAAGTTGAAAGTTTCAATTATTTAGGCAGTAAAATGACTCAGGATGGTGACACAACAAGAGAAATTCATACTAGAATTGCTTTGGCAGCTAGCGCCTTCAATAGATTATCTAACATTTGGAAATTACGATCATTGAATATACATACCAAGCTTCGTCTGTTTAATTCAAATGTTATCTCAGTGTTAACATACGGCTGTGAGAGTTGGAAAATAACAAAAATCATTGGAGAACAAGCTGAATACATTCGAGAACAAATGTCTTAGAAAACTCATGAACATCAGTTGGAAAGAATTCAAGACTAATCGACAAATAAGAGAAGACTCTAGGCAGAAATATGTCTCCGACTACATAAGGAAAAGACGATGGTCATATATCGGTCATGTCCTACGAATGCAAAACAACAGAATACCACTACAGGCGCTCACTTGGGTTCCTGAGGGTAAGAGTAAAAAAGGAAGACCAAAAGAAACACTCAGAAGAACAATAATAAGAGAAGGAAGAACGTTGGGCCTAAATAATGTGCAAGAGCTAAGAGGAGTGGCGTCACAACGAACAACCTGGAGAACACTGGTTTCTGCCTTATGCGCCGTGTTTGGTGCTTAAAAGAATTTATTATTATTATTATACTACCTTTAGAAAGAAGCATCACTATCCTTCTATCTACAACTCTGCCAAGAGTAATCTTGTGCGAAGGTAGACACCTTTGATGACCCATATTAGATACTCGTGAGTTTTGGCCACTGTTGGACCACTACTTCAAAGCAGGGGAGGAAATTCCGCGACAACGATGTCTATTTATAATTGTGTCATGATATTCGTGACCTACTGAGAAAGTATGTGACTCGTTTGTTGCGAACAAAGATTAATGGGAAAGAGTATCTCCACTAAAGTAGCGGCGTTCTTTACTAAATTTTAATGTTGAGAAGGTGGTGTGAATCTTCCTGTGTTGTGTTAGTGAGTGGTCTGTAGGGTTTCTTGTTGTTTGGTGATGGCTTCTCTTGACTTGATGGTGTGTTAGGAGGCGTTCTGTGAAACTAGGCAATGCCCACGATACTACAGACTGCACAACACATCCGGAACACCTCACTTAGATAAAATGTTATCGGACGCCTGGCAAAGACGACTTCTACAATTTATTTACGTAATACATGATATTCCATCACACGATACATTACAGTTCCAAAACAGTTTACAATATACGTCGATTTTAGCCAATATGAACGCTTAGCACTCCAGCAATCCTGTTGGTTATTTCTAGGAAGATATGTAATGAAATTGTGCGGATAGCACATGCAAGTCTGTCGCTGACTTTTAAATAACGAACTGGCTACCTGAGCCTCAGTTCCAGGGCGAATACGCTCTCGCAGTTAATAGGACTGTCACCAGACATGTCCCATGCTATACGAACCCGTGGTTTCTATGAAGATAATGTACTTCTTTTATATATATAACTGTTCTCTAACGAACGTACATGCTGCAATAAGCCATCACTGAGTGAGTTACACAGCTCCTACTTTGATCTTACATGTATCTATCAAACTCCAATAGAATTATCACGTTCAGATTTACATAATCAATACTTATTCCACATACATGAATAGAATGGCATGGGCCAACACACACACACACCTCCAGAGGGCAGAACGCCTCTAGTTCGCTCAAAAGCGAAAATCACACTGACTGTCCCTTTGTTCTTCCAACGTCGTAAAAAAAAGATACACGATCGTTATGAACAGTCGTTAACCAGCGAATTCGTGAGCCGTCATGTCGTGACTGTTTACAAAGACTAATACGAGCCCTTATCATTTGTGTTAAAACATCAACAATCATCATCAACAATGGTATGTGAACATGTACTCCTAGTTGAGCGGGTGTTCCGCGGTGCAAAAACTTCGATACCAAAATAAACAAAATATCCAAGCTACTTCACACCGCGAAACAGTCCTCAACATCGTTGATCGACTGATGATGTCTATTTAAAATTGTGTCATGATATTCGTGACTTACTGAGAAAGTCTGTGACACGCTGATCGATTGATGATGTCTTTTGAAAACTGTGTCGTTTTATTTGTAACTTACTGAGAAAGTCTGTGACACGCTGATCGATTGATGATGTCTTTTGAAAACTGTGTCGTTTTATTTGTAACTTACTGAGAAAGTAAGTGACTCGTTGATCGACTGATGATGTCTATTTAAAATTGTATCATCGTATTCGCGACTTACTGAGAAAGTCTGTGACTCACTCACTGATCGATGTCTGTTTTAAATTGTCTGACGAAAGGTTTGTTGAAACTGATATTTCTGACGAGATGTATCATGTTTATTGTGGCCTACAATAAGAAACAGCTGAAGAGTGATCTATCAAATAGAAACATGACGAACTGCACAAAGAATCTCAAATGTTACAGAGGACGAAGAAGTTTGAGTTTAGAAGAAGAGTATGAAGGGGAAGCCAGGCGAGACAAAAAAGAAATAGATGATAAAGAAAAACAATACAAGTCGAAATCAGTGGATGAGAGAAACATGATAATGATGATACAAAAATATATGTACAAAAAATGTCTCCCGTTTCGGAATCTCGCAATGTTGACAAGCAGCCGAACGAAAAAAAAAAAAACACCAAAATAACAAAAATCGATATTTGTGAAGTGATTAGAAAACTGTGAAAATGCTGACGTTAATATCGCATTATATTGTTACAATTTAACTGATTGCTTGTAAAGTTTGCTTTTTATTGTTCAGTTGGTCGTAACTCGTCTTTATTGCTTATTTTCTGGCTCGCATCATCCTCAGTTTTTCTTTCTTGTGTTTTCTTTCGTGGTGGGCGGAGCCGTGCACGTGGACGTTTTGTCCGGTACCAATGGTTATATAAAGTCCACAAGAGAGCGCCTGTCAGCAGCGCAGAAACTTGTGGTACCACCAGTCAGCAGGAATCCAACATATGAGCTTGAAGGCAAGTACTCGCCTCATGATATTTCTTTTATAAATCATAGACATATTTTCATTGACGCCAGTTAAAGTTAGTTTTAAAATGTATCTTTAAATCAAAGCTTTGATTCTCAAATATAGGAGAAAAACAAGAACAAATAATTACTGTAACGAAATGTATTATAAATTGTAAAAAATATAGATAGCTAACATCCGGCCAGTCAAATTCAAAGGTTGTATCTGCTGGCATCTGTGACCAAGGTACAACACAACTGTTGTATGATTTACAGGCTACTTCCATAACTCATGTGCCAAAAATAAATGTCTATTTTATTTTCTTGTTTTAAACAATATTCTAAGCTAAAATCCGGAACAACGCAGTGAACGATACATTCTTTTTTTAAGGGAGCTCTGAGAAACGTACAGGGGGCCACCATAATAAGGGGATAATATTTGTTGTTATCTTTTATCACCTTACCTCTTCATACTCCTTATGGACGATGTCATCAAGGCATGTAAGGAGAGAACAAGAAAGTATTCAGTGGGGTACTGGAAGATGAGACAGGTCTATATTTCGGAGCTGGCATTTGCTGATGATGTTGCCCTGATTGCTAAATCAGAGGCACATCTCCAATCCAACCTGCAAGTCTGGAAGGAAGAGCTGGAGAAGAGAGGGATGGTCATAAGCAGCTCTAAAACAAAATCCATGGTGATATCACGAGAAGAAAGAAAACATCAGATTAAGTTGGGAGAACAGGTCCTGGAGCAGGTCGACCACTTTAAATATCTCGGAGCTATTATAGACCGAAAGGGAGGCATCAAAGAAGAGTTGGCCACTCGAAAAGCAGCGGCTGGGAGACTTTTTCAGGACATAAATCGTGGATTCCTCAGCAAGAAAGAGGTTGGTAAGAAAACGAAGATGGCTGTATACCGCTCCACCTATGTCCCAGTCTGACATATGGATGCGAGTCGTGGGCAATGACTACAACCCACAAAAGCCAGATCCAAACCTCAGAAATGAGGTATCTGAGGAAAGTGGTTGAAGTAACAAGAAGAGACATGGTCCGCAACCAGACGATCCGTCAAGGCCTAAAATCCCATCCGCTGCAGACCCAAATAGAACAGTCCCAACTAAGATGGTTTGGCCATGTCTGCAGAATGGGAGAAGATCGGCTACCACGACAAGCATGGGAAACAAAGAGCCAGGGATCCAGACCTCCAGGACGACCCAGAGTCCGCTGGGGAGGACAACATTAGACAATCTTTGAAGGACCGAGGACTAGAATGGAACCAGGCCAGGAAGAAGACAGCTGATAGAATGGTCTGGCGCTCTCTCTTCCAAACCTCTACACCTCACGGTAGAAGGGGAACGACTAAGTAAGTAAGTAAGTAAGTTATCTTTGACATAACTGAAATTTAACTCTCAATCTAACTAACATATAAATAAATCTACGTGGGACATACATTTCTATCACTAACACATATAGATAAATCTAGATAGATATAAACATGTCGACAATGATAGGAAACTCTTTACAGAGCGATACAACAGGAAGCAATCTGATCATCAGAAGCAGTCCCCCCGTCCGACAAGTGTTTCGGCCCGATTTACTCCTTTACACTCTAAAGGGGGGGGGGGGGGCCCTTGGGTCATGACTCCCAAACGTCTCAGCCTCCTGTTATCTTATATCGAAAATGAACCCATTTCACTAATGGTAGCAACTTTAAAATCCACAACTCCGCCAGCCGTGGAGACAATTGTGAAAGTAACAAAGAGAAGACAAATTATTCCGTTCGTTCCGTCGCACATCACACCTAAGGACACACACCTGCGCGAAGCCGACGAGTCTAGCCACTGCGCGCTAGCCACGGAAATTCTGTGCCTGACACCCCTTATAATATACGCCACCTGTTGCCCCTCAGTCACAGCCCTTTCACTAGTACACCAAAAAAACTCAGCGTATTGTGGACAAAAATTTTGGTGTTTTCTGTACCGCAGCGTTTATTGTCACGATTTCCATTGCCCATTGCGGTTGTTCCACAGCCAGCATGATGCCTTTTCTGCAGTTTCACTAAGCCTCTTCAGTGCCCTTGTTCTCGACTGTCCCCTCAGCCCCAACAGTTTCAATAAATCATACACTGATGCAGCCACAAGCCCTCTTGCGCCCACTTCAAAAGTGGGAAGTTATAAATACTTATAGGGAACTTAGTGTACTGACTGAGATCAGCTGTGAAGGTATCTATATCTATTAAGAGTAGTGTATTATAGATAACCTTACTTGCTACCACATATCTATATATCTCAGTCAGAATTATTCTGGAATAGTGTGATGCTACGTTATGTGTCTAGGGTATGAGTATGGTGAAGTGTAAGTCACAACAACAGACAGATAAACAATTTAATTTAATCCACTACTCTTGACAACACTGTGACACTCACATACATATAACACTCTACAAAGATATCTTAAAAGAGTCACTGATGAACTTTCAAATAACAATATGTATTCATTACTGGCATGAATGAATATGTGTCCTGATTCAACTACAAGGGAACCAGGAATCACAATCAATTTAAATTACAAGTTATGTACAGAATGTATTTAATATGAATATTGTAGTGACATATATTAGTACAAATGTTCTATGTGTGTCAGTTGTGTAGTAGTAAAATGAGGTAATACTGGTTTTGTTTTGTTCAAGCTCTGTTGGTATTGGTCATCATGACTTCAATAGTTTGTCTTTAGGGACTATTATTGGAGATGTTCACAGTTCCTGATTTTAAGACAAGTAAATTCCCCTCTGAATGGTATTTTTATAAAGTTATTTCAAGATGAGGGGACATAATGTTGAGCTCAGCTGGCCAACTCTGCTTATCTTGAGTGATGGCGGCAGGAGAGGACTCCTCTGCTCGAATTCTCTTCTGGGCTCTGGAGACACCTCACTGATAGCTAAAAGGACCAAGGAGTATGCTGTCCGACACTGGATTCAGCAAATCTCTGACCAGATGCTGCTCAGTACCATCAAGACCACTGTCCCTGAAATCAAGAAGGATGTACCTTCTACTTCATAACTAATTTATATTCTCTTTTACACTGATCACAATACAGCACAAACATTGCGTTCAGAGCGTTAGGCCAACAGTCAGCTTCATTTGAAATACTTTATTCCAGTATTACCCTTCTTAATGGTTACTACGCCTCTGCACTTCCAGCATTATTTCTTTCTAGTCCATCATCCAGGTGTCAGTGTACTATTTGGCCATTCCATGCCGTTTTACTTCTCTCCGACACCCTCTGTTCAGGCTGGAGCATTATAGGCTTTACCTCACGTTTGCCACTGAACTACACATATATATACAGGCATAAATCAACAATTCTCATTCAATTTTTCATTAAAAGATACTGAATGGTTCAAGCTTACCACAATTTCATGGAAATAAACACAGATACGTTGATTAGCAATGAATTCTGGCACAAACTGGCACAAATTCCGTTCTGCCTATGTTCCAGGCTTTTATTTTAGCAAAAATGTGAGCTGGCTTCAACGTACTGTCGCTTTATCAAGCTTATTTGAATTAGTGGTCTCGAACTAACGCTCCCAAGTGTGTATATCAGCGAGACTGGCCAATGAGCCACGTTTCGACAAGTGTTTGAAAAAATGTTATCTTTTCCCGTCTCCCCTAACAACCAAGATAGTATTTATAGCCCGACCAATCGTGGTTAGGCTTTCATTTGTTGCGCTCCAATCAATTTGAAGTTTACATTGTAGGCTATTTCTGTAACGTAAATTTTTTCAAACACGTTAAAAAAAAATCTTATGAGCAGAAATGATTTTATGCTGTCAGGCACCCCCAATATTTTATTTTGGGTATAATTTATTAATTCCTGGACTATTTGCGTAACGTTTTACATATTATTTGTCAGCAAACCCTAAGGAACCCAAAAATACTAATTTAAAGGAGCTACGTGGCTGCGTTCAAAATATGCAATTTCTTCTATCTCCTGTTTAGAAGATGTGCTGTCTGGGTACTGTTATGTGTTCAAACGTAAACCCATATAATGTTGTCTTTTCTAATAAGAGTCTGTTATGATTTATAAACCTAACTCTGGGAAAGGGTAGTGTATTTTATCACTGTCCGTCTGAAAAAAAATTAGTGCATGTAGACTTACACGCGTGATGGTAGTAATTGTGTATCGCGCGAAGCGGGTTTAGTGTTCGGCTTTCTGCCTCTCCCTTCTCTTTTTATCCCTTTAGTCCATCTGTTCGTTCGTTTTGGTAACGCAGTATAATTAATGTTAGGGTTAATTTAGGTCATTACGCAGTACGTCTCAATGCTTTTCCAAGAAATACAGCACACGTTTCATTGAAGAAGGCGGGTAATAATACAGTAAGCTTTACTATCAACGTGAAAGCGTTACAATTTGCAGACGAAGCAGAAAACAAGGGGGATTTCGAGTACATTCTTTGTGATAGCACTGTCATTTTACCATTGCTCTTTTCTTTATTATATGTATTTATTAGGCTTTATATTTAATTGATAAATTTATATATGTGGATTAGAATATTCCATGACACCTCCCCTCTTAAAACAGACATTATATGTCAGTCCTTTATTCTATATACACATAGAGAAATTTATTATTATTTCTGGGGTTTACGGTGATTCTCATCACACGGATGGCGGCTTAAAAAAATCCGCTCCCAGATTGGTTTTTCCAGATATATATTCAATGCTAAAATTATATGGAGCCAGAAGCAAAGACCATCGGAGTAACCTAGAGTTCTCATGCTTAGCCTGTGCTAAAAACGATAAAGGTTTGTGGTCAGTTTGCAACTTAAATGCCTTCCCATATAGATAAATATTGAATTTCTTTATTGCCCATATTACTGCAAGACATTCTTTTTCGCTAGTTGAGTAGTTGATTTCAGCTTTATTCAACTTTCTGCTAGCATATGCCACTGGGCTTAATTCCCCATCCAATGCATCTGATTTCTGTAGTAAAGTTGCACCTAGCCCAATATTACTTGCATCCGTCCTTACTATGAATTCTTGACTTAAGTCAGGTAATTTCAAAATGGGTTTACTTGTGAGCTTTTCCTTCAATTCTTGGTAAGTCATTTCACATTGTGGTGTCCATGTAATGCGATCTGGAAGTCCTTTACGTGTCAATTCAGTTAACGGTGCACATATGGAATTAAAGTTTTTGATATACTTCTGGTAGAAACCACATAATGAGACAAAGGATCTCACGTCCTTCTTGGTTTGTGGTCTCGGGGCTTTCTGTAGTTTCTCTAAATTCTTTGGGTCAGGGGTCATGTTTCCCTGATAAACTGTGTGTCCCAAAAATTCCAATTCTTTACATCCAACGCAACATTTGGTTGGTCGGGCTGTTAAATTTGCCTCCCTAAGTCGATCAAACAGCATGTTCAGAGAGTCAATGTGTTCCTCAAATGTTTCTGTTGCTATAAGGATATCATCCATAAAATTTGTTATACAGGGATTATTCAGAGGATCCAATAATTTTCTCATCATCCTAGAGAAGACACTAGGCGCATTCTTCAATCCAAATGGCAATCTATTAAACTCATAGTGTCCTTCTGAGGTACTAAAAGCTAGGTATGGTCTAACCTCAGGCTTTACTGGAATCTGATAGTATCCTTTACTCAGATCCACTTTTGAGAAATATTTAGCTTTATTTAGTCTGGCAAACAGCTGATTTGTATCCGGCAATGGATCCACCTGTCCTTCTGTAATAGCATTCAGTCTCCTGTAATCTATACAGAGTCTATGTTCTCCAGAGGGCTTCCTTAAAAGTACAACACCGGAACTATACGAAGACTCACTGTGCGAAATAATTCCTTCCTTCAACAGATAGTCTATCTCTTCCTTCAAAGCTTTTTCCTTAGCAAACGGAATCGAATATGGTTTCATACAGACAGGTGTGGAGTCTATTAATTTCATATCATATTCCAATAGGTTTGTATGCCCTGGTCGGTCTGTTAACACCTCTGCATGATTATTTAGAACCTGTTGCACTCTCTCTTTCTGAGTTTTCGTTAAATGTGTACTGATTTTCACCTGTGCTGCTGTCTCACAGGGGTGTAATGGATATTCAAATGATGAAAGTGGTTCCTTTTTCATCTCCATGGCGATGGACAAGGTCAACAAGTGTGTCTCTTCCTGATGTTCTCTTTCCAAATATTTCTTCAGGAGATTCACATGATAGATTTTTTCTTTCCCCTTCTTATCTATCTTATAATTTGTTCTAGACACCTTCTCTAGAACTGTATATGGACCCTGCCATCCAATTTGTAACTTATTCTGACTCCCGGGCAAAAGAAGCAGTACCTTCTCTCCCACAGCCAAATTTCTGTCTTTCGCCTTCCTGTTATAATAGGCAGCATGTTTCTTCCTGGCTTGTTTCAAATTTTCATTGGCAAGTTTCCAGCCAGTTTTTAACCGAGTGGTCAGCTCATTCACATACTGGTATGAAGATGTAATGTTTTCCTCTGCCTTTTCATCAGTCCACGTTCTTAACATAGCTTCAAGTGGACCTTTTATTGGCCTTCCAAACAATAATGTTGCCGGGGCCATACCGGTTGAACTATGGGGTACCTCCCGATAAGCAAAGAGGGCGGCGTGCAGGTACTGGTCCCATGTATCTGGTTTTTCGTGTGCCAACTTTCTCAGGATCGACATCAATGTGCCGTTAAATCTTTCCACTTGGCCGTTCCCTTGGGGATGATACACACACTACAATGGAAGTGTTTGGCCTGAAAGATCCTGAAAACTTCTTCAGTTAGTTTCCCCCTTGAACTGAGAGCCATTATCAGTCAAGATTTGATTGGGAAAGCCTAACCTTGTGAAAATTGTGAGCAATGCCTCTGCCACATGTTTTGAATCAATCGATGACAGGGCTACTGCCTCTCCCCACATAGAACAAGTGTCCACCAGAGTCAGAATGTAGCTGTTCCTTCTCTTGGTTCGGGTGAGAGGTCCCACAAGATCCACGGCAACTCTCTCAAAGGGTGTTCCCACTATGGGCATTTCCCCCAGAGTTGCTGGTGCAGTCCAATGTTTAGGTGCTACTCGTTGGCACTCTGGACAGGATTTTACATATCGTTTGATATCTTCAGTTATTCCTGGCCAGAAATAGTGACAAGCTATTCGCTGTCCTGTTGCGCTGATTCCCATATGACCACTGAAGGGAATCGCATGTCCTAGTTCCAACACTTTAGTCCTATATGAAGTGGGAAGGACCAGCTGTCCGTGACCATTGGATTCAGATCCAGCCTTCCTATATATCAATTTGTTCTTCATATAAAACTCTCCCTTGCCTGGAGGTGTATGAGATTTGGGCAACTTCTTGAAACATGGCTTGAGTGTTTTGTCCTCAGCCTGTGCCTTCCTCATCTCATCTGGGTGAGTATTTATGGGATTATCCTCCTCCTTCTTTGTCTGTGATCTGGTCTGCACTGTTGCCAATATCACAGGTCTCTTGGGATTCCCCAAGAAGACATATCTACACCCCAATATTAGAGGGTAGATTGGCTCATTTATCACTGCTGCTTTTATGATTCCTTCCACATATCGCGTTTTCACTTTTATTCGGGCGACGGGAAGTGTCATGGTAGCTACATCCTTGGTTGCAGTTTGAATCTCCACTGTTTCTGTGGTGTATTGATCGGCCTGCACCAGGTGAGAACTCACAACGGAATCGTAATCTAAACCGGTATCATATAAACATCTTATAGTGACACCATTACAAATGACATCTTCACACACTGGGGGGTGGTATGGTTCCTGTAATTCTTCAGGTTTGCCCTTCTTTTCCTTTTTCCCCGATGTCATAGCAGCAAAATGAGGAGGTTTCCTTCTACAATGGTCAGTGTCATGATTGTTCATCTTACAATTTTTACACCACCTTTTTCCTTGGTTGAAAGATTTTCTTTCATCATATTTCCTTTCATCGAATTGTGGGAATTTATTTTTATTGTCATACCGTGGCCTATCAAATTGGTGCTTACCTTTATTTTGATCCTTAGGATCAAATTTATTAAAGTTCTGTGGTGCCCTAAAGTTGTCCACCTGTTTCTTTTTATTACCTGTTACCTCTGCTTGAGCTGCTTGATACCTTTCAGCAACATTTAGCAACTCACCCAGCCTCTCTGCACCTTGTTCCATGAGAAACTTTCTCAGGTCTGGAGCCATGGACTCCTTAGTTGCTCTATAAGGACCATTTCCTTAAGATCTTGGGTTTTCCCCAGAGAAGTCCATTTCTCCAAGTATGTCTCTATTCGTGCAGAGAACTGGTGATAGGTTTCACCTGACAGTAGTTTAGCATTCCTAAATTTTTTCCTGTAAAACTCTGCATTCTTTTCATACCTTAACAAAAGAGCCTGCTTTAGCATGTCATAATTTTCCTGATCACCTCTGCTCATTTTTGCAAAAACTTCATAAGCTGCCCCACGAAGTCCCTGAGATAACTTTAAGCTCCACCTTTCTCTCTCCAACCCATACGTGGTAGCTAATAGTTCGTACCTATTTATATAGCTCTCAATATCATCGTCTTTCTCAACAAAATGATCTAAATGAAAATTCATAGCTGAGATTGAGGCTCCTTGAGTAACCGTAGCATCAGAGGCAAAGGGACTGGCACCATTTTCAGGAGCATGGCCTTGAAACTCAAACTCCCTTAGTCGTAACTCATGTTCCCTTTGTAATCTCTTCTCCTCCTTTTCTGCTTCCCTCTCTGCAGCTAATCTCTTCTCTTCTCTTTCTGCTTCCAATTTCTTAGCTTCTTTGTCAGCCTCAATCTGCAACCTCTTAGTCTCAGCCTCAGCTTGCAACCTCGTAGTCTCAGCCTCAGCTTCAAATTGTAACTTCTTAATTTCCCTTTCAGCCTCTAACCTTCTTTCGGCTTCTTTTTCTAATCTTCTTTCTTCGCGTTCAATAAATTTGTCACATTCCGTTGTGACATAGGCAACCATAACTTGCCCATCTAATCCTAACTCTTTTGCAGTCTGAACCGCAGCAGATCGAAATTTGGCCAGGTCCGCCATTGTCTATTATGTAAATTTATACAATGTCTAACCAACAATTCAATCTCTAATGGACAACACAGGCACCGTGAGCTCAACCTTATTTAACTCCACCCAAGGATACCTTTTAATTCTTATATTCCCTGAAGTGAATTACCCCCAATATTTTTAATAGTTAAAGATTCAAAATCCCAAGAGCGAGACCCCAATATATGTGGTGAAGTGGGAAGTTATAAATACTTATAGGGAACTTAGTGTACTGACTGAGATCAGCTGTGAAGGTATCTATATCTATTAAGAGTAGTGTATTATAGATAACCTTACTTGCTACCACATATCTATATATCTCAGTCAGAATTATTCTGGAATAGTGTGATGCTACGTTATGTGTCTAGGGTATGAGTATGGTGAAGTGTAAGTCACAACAACAGACAGATAAACAATTTAATTTAATCCACTACTCTTGACAACACTGTGACACTCACATACATATAACACTCTACAAAGATATCTTAAAAGAGTCACTGATGAACTTTCAAATAACAATATGTATTCATTACTGGCATGAATGAATATGTGTCCTGATTCAACTACAAGGGAACCAGGAATCACAATCAATTTAAATTACAAGTTATGTACAGAATGTATTTAATATGAATATTGTAGTGACATATATTAGTACAAATGTTCTATGTGTGTCAGTTGTGTAGTAGTAAAATGAGGTAATACTGGTTTTGTTTTGTTCAAGCTCTGTTGGTATTGGTCATCATGACTTCAATAGTTTGTCTTTAGGGACTATTATTGGAGATGTTCACAGTTCCTGATTTTAAGACAAGTAAATTCCCCTCTGAATGGTATTTTTATAAAGTTATTTCAAGATGAGGGGACATAATGTTGAGCTCAGCTGGCCAACTCTGCTTATCTTGAGTGATGGCGGCAGGAGAGGACTCCTCTGCTCGAATTCTCTTCTGGGCTCTGGAGACACCTCACTGATAGCTAAAAGGACCAAGGAGTATGCTGTCCGACACTGGATTCAGCAAATCTCTGACCAGATGCTGCTCAGTACCATCAAGACCACTGTCCCTGAAATCAAGAAGGATGTACCTTCTACTTCATAACTAATTTATATTCTCTTTTACACTGATCACAATACAGCACAAACATTGCGTTCAGAGCGTTAGGCCAACAGTCAGCTTCATTTGAAATACTTTATTCCAGTATTACCCTTCTTAATGGTTACTACGCCTCTGCACTTCCAGCATTATTTCTTTCTAGTCCATCATCCAGGTGTCAGTGTACTATTTGGCCATTCCATGCCGTTTTACTTCTCTCCGACACCCTCTGTTCAGGCTGGAGCATTATAGGCTTTACCTCACGTTTGCCACTGAACTACACATATATATACAGGCATAAATCAACAATTCTCATTCAATTTTTCATTAAAAGATACTGAATGGTTCAAGCTTACCACAATTTCATGGAAATAAACACAGATACGTTGATTAGCAATGAATTCTGGCACAAACTGGCACAAATTCCGTTCTGCCTATGTTCCAGGCTTTTATTTTAGCAAAAATGTGAGCTGGCTTCAACGTACTGTCGCTTTATCAAGCTTATTTGAATTAGTGGTCTCGAACTAACGCTCCCAAGTGTGTATATCAGCGAGACTGGCCAATGAGCCACGTTTCGACAAGTGTTTGAAAAAATGTTATCTTTTCCCGTCTCCCCTAACAACCAAGATAGTATTTATAGCCCGACCAATCGTGGTTAGGCTTTCATTTGTTGCGCTCCAATCAATTTGAAGTTTACATTGTAGGCTATTTCTGTAACGTAAATTTTTTCAACACGTTAAAAAAAAATCTTATGAGCAGAAATGATTTTATGCTGTCAGGCACCCCCAATATTTTATTTTGGGTATAATTTATTAATTCCTGGACTATTTGCGTAACGTTTTACATATTATTTGTCAGCAAACCCTAAGGAACCCAAAAATACTAATTTAAAGGAGCTACGTGGCTGCGTTCAAAATATGCAATTTCTTCTATCTCCTGTTTAGAAGATGTGCTGTCTGGGTACTGTTATGTGTTCAAACGTAAACCCATATAATGTTGTCTTTTCTAATAAGAGTCTGTTATGATTTATAAACCTAACTCTGGGAAAGGGTAGTGTATTTTATCACTGTCCGTCTGAAAAAAAATTAGTGCATGTAGACTTACACGCGTGATGGTAGTAATTGTGTATCGCGCGAAGCGGGTTTAGTGTTCGGCTTTCTGCCTCTCCCTTCTCTTTTTATCCCTTTAGTCCATCTGTTCGTTCGTTTTGGTAACGCAGTATAATTAATGTTAGGGTTAATTTAGGTCATTACGCAGTACGTCTCAATGCTTTTCCAAGAAATACAGCACACGTTTCATTGAAGAAGGCGGGTAATAATACAGTAAGCTTTACTATCAACGTGAAAGCGTTACAATTTGCAGACGAAGCAGAAAACAAGGGGGATTTCGAGTACATTCTTTGTGATAGCACTGTCATTTTACCATTGCTCTTTTCTTTATTATATGTATTTATTAGGCTTTATATTTGCGGTGCTCGGCCTGGGTTTGCTATTCGCCTTCATCCTTGCCAGATCTATTGCGACACAGCTAACAGAAAACACTTATTCCAGTCGAAACTGCGCATCTATCAGTCTACTGGCACTTAGATAGATCCACATAGCAATAAGTCTCCACAGCACTCAGATAAATTAACATAGCAATTAGATACGTGTACATAGCAATTATGTTTACATACCAATTGAATAAGTCTACATAGTAACTAATTATGTCTGCATAGATATTACATTTTCAAAACGCACCTGTTGTTAGCATTTTTAGAAAGGCAATTAAAACAATTATATATGCAGTAGGGTTCCGCTTTTCGGCGTTCCGCTAATATGGTGGTTTTATGTTCGGCCCTTATTCTGCTCTTTCGGCGTTTTTCAGCAACAGTTGAGTCCGAGAAACGCTTCGGGCGCTAGTTGATTGTTGGTAATGCAATCTGTTTTTAGCACTTTTGCGCTCACCGTCTCTCTGTTTTCTGGAAATGTTCCAAACTGTCATACTTTTAAACTATATTACGTGATATTATATAAAATATATTTTTTATTAATTACCATGACATCAAAGAGCAGTAGTGATGAACAGAGGAGTCGTAAATTTCTTACTTTAAATGATGTATATTAATTTTATTTTCGCTTGTTTTTTTTTTAGGCCTAGCTATTTTGCACACTTTATATTTGATAGTTTAAACATGTTATTACAATATTATATGCAATTGGAAGTTTAAAATGGCTATGTTCGGCTTTTCGGTAATTTTCGCGCTGCAGAAGGATTGGTACCTAACCCTGCGTAAGAGCGGGCAATATATATATATATATATATATATATATATATATATATATATATATATATATATATATATATATTATATATATATATATATATATATATATATATATATATATATATATATATATATATATATATATATATATATATATATATATATATATATTATATATATATGATAGGAAACTCTTTACAGAGCGATACAACAGGAAGCAATCTGATCATCAGAAGAAGTCCCCCCGTCCGACAAGTGTTTCGGCCCCTACATACTCCTTTACACTCTAAGGGGGGCGGGCCCACTTGGGTCATGACACATATATATATATATATATATATATATATATATATATATATATATATATATATATATATATATATATATATATATATATATATATATATATATATATATATATATATATATATATATGTGTGTGTCTATTGAGTACTATTTCATTCATTCAGCGCTTTGCCGACTGACGTTGGAGATTGTGCCTCCCAATTTCCAGCGGTTGTTGCTGTCTTGAATCAGTCACTCTCCAAACCGTATGGTCACTTAGGATATATTTCTCCCTGTTTCACCAGTTGTTGCTGAGTGTTTAAACATTTATATTCTCGTTATATTTACAAAGAACTGCGACTGTCTGCACCGAATGATCTGGCTGAACATGCCTAACTAGATATAATGCAACGTTGGCTTCCTCTTGGCTTCCTCTAGAACTGTGCGTGGTTCATGCTATTAATCATACACTCTAAAACCAATTTAACTTGTAACGCTGCACCAGGCTAGGAGTTTTACTTCTGCATGTTCCTTTGTTGACATGCAAACAAAGCTACATTTACAGATGTCGACATACAGATACAGCTACATTTACTGATAGTGACATACATACAAAGCTACATATACAGGTAGTGACATACAGAAAAAACTAAGTATGCGGGTGGTGACATACATACAAAGCTACATATACCGATGGTTACATACAAGCAAAGCTATATATGCAGGTGGTGGCATTCAGACAAAGCTACATTTACAAATGGTGACATATAGGCAAAGCTACAAATACAGATGGCTACATACAAACAAAGCTACTTTTACAATTAGTGACATGCATACAAAGCTACAAATACAGGTGATGACATACAAACAAAGCTACATTTACCGATGGTGACATACAGATAAATCTACCACTCAAGGGTTAACGAGCGTCATCTACTCGAGATATTATTGTTGTGAATTGATCATATTTCTTTTTTACTCCGCTTTCAAGATATCTCCTTATTTTCGTCTGAGATATCTGTGGCGTTATAGTTTATATTATTCAGTTGAGTATTATGCTCGTTTTCTCCCTGTGTCTAGGGTTGACAGATATGTCCTCACGGTTCATAACAGCCACAATACAACTCAGTAACAGTAAGTCCAATGGCCTAAATCAATGGGAAATAAATCGACTTGGAAACTCTGTTGACATTTCAACATTTAATCAACGTATACTGAACATCATCACAAGGCATTGCAAGACAGGTTAATTTCATCCAATTCTCCATCCCGAGTTTCCCCATAAACATTATCTAATCCAATCTCTTTTGTTGATTTGTAATCTGTACACCTTGATGTCTTTCAAGACATTTTCCATTGAACATGTTTCATCTATCTACCATGTGGTAGAAAACACAAGCCAACCCTTCAGGGTAAACAATAGCTCTGTACGTTTCTATCTCAAACCTGTCTACGTCATGTGCGCAATACACATAGTAATAAATCATCATTGTGCCGCGCTCACCAGCACCGAAATCTTGTTTATTTTCTGGCATGTGGCGTGCAATAGCCAGCGCCACATTACCCCCCCCCCCCGCGAACGACTGAAAACATAGTTTTCAGACAGGCAATTTTCAGATGAAGCGAGATCACCGCTAATCTATTCCTGGTTACATATCAACAAATGAAATGACATATATATAGATTGCAATCAAATTATTACGAAAATAGTATTGCAAGTAATGCAAGACATGGATTAAAAAATATACATTTTGTCTCATCATTGTGACTCTCATCCATGTTAAACAGCGTGGTCTATGTATGCGTAGTGAACTATACTTCCTATAGTGCCTCTTGTGACACAACACTATGCACTATCACAATTGTTCCACGTTAGTACATAACTCTTGATAGCGCGTCCGCTATGACATTGTCTTTTCCCTCTATTGGGAGAACGTCAGAATCAAAGCACTGTAATTGTAAGGACCATCTGGTAAGACGTGCGTTTAAAGATTTAAATGTGTTTAAATATGTGAGTGCATTTTGGTCTGTGTATAATTTAAAATTGGTACCCAGCAGGAACTTTTGTAACTTATTTAAAATCCATCATCATCATCAGTTGCCATCTCCACAACGAAGGTTGGCTGTAATGGATCTCCAACGTCTTCTGTCTCTTGTCTTGGTGGTGCACTCTGATAGACTCTTTCCTGTCCATCTCTTGATGTTATCTTCCCACTTATAGCGCTGTCTTCCCCTTGCACGTTTCCCTTCAATTCTCCCTTCTGTTATGGTCTTCTGCAAGGTGTTATGCCTTTTTATGTGGCCAAAGTATTTTAGCTGCCGAACTTTGACCTCCCTCATTAGTTCTCTTTTCATACCTAGATTTTCTAGGACCTCCTTATTTGTTTTCATCTCTTTCCATGAGATACGCCCCATTCTTCTATATATCCACATTTCAAGAGCCTCAATTCTTTCTTCCAAATGGTTATTCATCGTCCATGTTTCTGCACCATACAGAAATGCAGAACATATATAACACTTTTAATTTGTGAGATAACTGTTTGGATGTCAGTATAAGTTTCATGTTGTTGAATGTAGCTTTGGCCATTCCTATTCTCTTCTTGATTTCTGTTTCACATCTGCGATCTTCTGTTATTATATGACCAAGATATACGTAGCTCTTGACTTGTTCCAGGATTTTCCCATTTACGCTTATCTTTAATGTGGGTTTATCGTCTGTTTTGCTAATTATCATAGTTTTTGTTTTCTTAATATTAATGTCGAGTCCATATTCATGACTTATACTGTTCACTTGCTTCACTAGTTCTTGTAACTCCTGTTCGCTTTCAGTTAACAACACGGTATCATCTGCATATCTAAGGTTGTTTATTGACCTTCCACTGATGTTTAGTCCTGGTATTTCCTGTATCTGTTTGAAATTTTTTTCGGTGTATAAATTAAATAGGCAGGGGGACAGCACACAACCTAGTCTGACACCTCTTTTTATGTCTATGTAAGGTGAATAATTCCTTCCCGATCTTACTGTGGCAGTTTGCTCCCAATAAAGGTTACTGAGTATTCTTATATCTTTTCCATCAATACCTATGTCTTTGAGGCATTAAATTATTTTCTCATGATGGACTCTGTCAAAAGCCTTCTTATAGTCAATGAAGCACATACCAAAGCCAATAATTCCCGCTCCACAATAGGATATCTGGATTCCGCATCCGATAGTTTTCTGCTGAGGTAAAATATAGGATGGTATTCGCCATCAAAGGTCTGTACCAAACATCCACCGATGCCCTTTAGAGATGCATCTGTAACAACGAGAACAGGTCGTCGTAATTCTGGTAGTTTTAGTATAGGAGTTTTTGAAAATTGGGATTTGATGTTATGTAAGGCATGGTCACATTTGGTGGTGGCGAAGCTGAAGGTGAAACTAGGGGGGGGGGGCTGCACCGGCTGTGGCTGCACAGAAAAGGTTTGACATCAGCGGATTGAAGGACTCCCTTACCAGAGAAGCTTTTGCGGCCGACATAAAGAAACGATATCAATTTGCCAAAAGTCAGGAAAGGACATTGACTGATGATATGGACCAGAAATTCAACACCATTTCAACAATATACAAAGAAAGCAGCAAATCATGCTTGGGATTCCAGGAGGGGAAGAGGCGGGACTGGATGGCACCAGAAACATTAAACACCATAACGATGAGAAAGGAAATGAAGGGAAGGAAGGCAGAGGCGAGGTCCCCCAGGTTAAAGCAACTATATAGCGAACAGTGCAGTCAGCTGGACGGGGAAGTTGGACGCCAAGCCCGAGCCAGCGGAAGGAATTTCCTGGGCGATCTTGCGGGACAGGCAGAGGAGGCGGCACTGAGAGGTGAACAGGGCACGGTGTACAAAATAGCTGAATTCATCGGCGGAAGACGAGGTGCAGACAATATTACATTGGTATGAGATAAGCAAGGTAATCTCATCACGACAGCAGAGGGACAGGAAACAAGATGGGCAGAGCACTTCAGAGAAACTCTGGACAGGAGGCCACCGGGGACACAATTGAATGTTCCTGAAGCTGAAAACGATCTGGGTGTGAATACAGACATTCCACGCAAAGAGGAAATCATCACAGCAATCAGGGCGTTAAGGAACGGCAGAGCTCCGGGCCATGATAACTTAAGTGCAGAGCTATTTAAGACAGACCCTGAGCTAGCGGCAGAACTATTGGAACCACTGTTTGCACAGGTCTGGAGGGCGGGGACAACACCATCGGAGTGGAACGGGGGAATGGTTGTCAGGTTGCCCAAGGGGGAGATCTTGCGGACTGCAATGGTTGGAGAGGGGTCGCTCTTCTCTCGGTTCCCGGCGAAATACTGGGCGGGATAATTGTGCGGAGAATTTCAGGGGCAGTGGACCGCAGGCTGGGGAAAGGGCAGGCGGGATTTAGAAAGAACAGGAGATGTGTAGATCATATGTTCACTCTCGGGGGCATTATAGAGCAGTGCTCAGAGTGGCAGAGACAGCTTTACATTAATTTTGTTGATTTTGAAAAGGCTTTCGACAGCATACATAGGGACAGTTTAAGGAAAATACTGAGGGCTTATGGAATTCCAAGCTGCATGGTGTCAATCATAAAAGGCCTCTGTGCCGGCTTTGCGTGTGATGTTGGTCAGAGCAACCTGGCCTTTGGGGTGGGAACGGGGGTGCGACAGGGATGCCCCTTGTCAACCACTCTATTTTTGACAGTCATGGGCTGGGTGATGCGCCAGACAACAGAGGGCAGTCCAAGAGGAATGGGATCGACAGCGTTTTCTATATTGGGGATCTGGGGTATGCAGATGGCGTTGCACTGCTGTCGCATTCGCGTCGGCACATCCGGGGAGGAACGGATGGACTTGGTGGGTTTGGCCAGCGGGTGGGCTTGGATATAAATTTAGAGAAGTCTGGGGTCATGGCGCTCGGTGTGAGCAGCCCTGGGCCCATGTCAGTGGGGAATCAGCAATTGGTACAGACAGATACTTTCACATACCTAGGAAGCATAGTAACACCAGACGGCGGGGCGGGCGGGGACATCAGTATCGGAGTGAATGGGGCAGGGGCAGCCTTCTTTGGCCTAGGCAACATCTGGGGGTCCTCCCGATGCAGCACAGGCACAGAGTTAAGATTGTATCAGAGCTTTGTGCTTTCTGTGCTTCTCTATGGTGCGGAATGCTGGAGAGTTACAGAGAAAGAGATGTCGAGATTGTCCTCTTTTCACACAGCATGCCTGGGAAAGATTCACCGAATCTTTTGGCCGAGTGCCATCGCTAGCCAAGATCTGCTTACTCGTAGCAAGCAAGAGGACATGCACACCATCATGGCTGGCAGACGCTGGAGCTGGGTTGGTCATGTCCTCAGAAGAGACCCCGATGCCATCACAGGAACAGCTATGCTTTGGACCCCTGAAGGAAAACGAAAGAGAGGCCGACCGGAAACAACCTGGCGGGGGACTGTGGAGCTGAGATGCAAGGAATGAACCAGAGTTTGGGCACTGTACGAAGGATGGCCACCGACCGAGCAAGGTGGAATGAATTTGTTGTTGCCCTACAAGACGCCACTAGGCGTGATGGCCACTGACTGCTTTGACGGTCGGCGGCTAAGGATCAAAGAAGAAGAAGAAGGCATGGTCACACTCTTCGTTCCATTTTATTTTGTCAGGCATACCTTTTGTTGTCAGAGCAGAAAGGGTAGAAGTTAAAATGGAAAATCTTGATATAAACTTGTGATAAAAGTTTATGAGTCACAGCAAACTACGAACTTGTTTCTTTGTAGTTGGTATGGCAAGATCTAGTACCCTTTTTAGTGTAGACTCATCAGGTTGTATTACATGTCGGTGTCGTAGATTTTGGATAGGAGAATTAAGACTTGGGTGGGTCCCTTCTGAATAGCTTGAAATGAGTGAGAGTCCCAGTGTGAATTAGTAAAACAATAGAATTTCCACACAGGTGAGATGTAGACAGTGGTATAGAGGCTGTCGCTGAAAGCGAAAAAGAATTCTTCTCTCTCTCTCACCTATCCTCTACGACGACTTTTACAGAGTCCGACAGTCTATTCCACATATATATTACATATATTTCTATCTACTCACGGGCACGCACATACACGTGACGACAGTTAAACACACAGACTTGGAAAATCTATAACAATGATTATACAGATAATTGGGATCGAGCTGACCAACGCACTGATTTTTTTTGTTCAAGAGAGATATTTTAATTATCATATCAAAATTTCTCACAACACCAAAAAATACATAAAGGAAAAAAACATATACAAATAGTCATAGAATTCAAGGAAAATGCTACAAGGATGATAGCCCGTTAGAATCTTACTCTAGGTTTAGCCCACAGCCCCGTTAAGAGAACAGATGATGGCTCAAAGAGTTATAGATACATAGGGTTGAGTCTAAGAGGTTTCTTTCTTTCTCGTAAATGTATGAACAGAGTTGGATAATCTGATTTAGCCTAAGAAAAAAGAAACTCTAGCATTTGTAACAAATTCTGCAGATTTAAACATTTAAGACAGCAAATGGGTGACAATAATACACCGGTAAAATAACACTCAGACCTGTGTACTCTCATTCATCCAGCCATGGCCTTTCTCTCACATATATACTCACAACTTTGCTCGTTGCCTCTGGGAACATAATAATTCTAGGACCTTCGCACAGACCCGAAAAATGCAGTCAGCGACCAAGAAACCCCCAGTTCCAAAAGACGTACTGAACTCTCTGTCTCAGGGAACCGATTCCTTGGGTGTTCTAATTTTTCTCGAATGTCTGATTAAGTCACATAAAATTTGTCCAGGCACGAAAGTTAGCAGAGCACAATGTCATTAGCTTTGGATTCTAGGATTTAAGGAATGTCAGATCAGTGTCTTCTTTCAGACAGGTACTATATTTGGTCACCACAATACTAGTCACAATCTCTGTCGGAATGTTAATGTTTTTCTTGTAATATTTTCGCCGCCAGGCAGCATGTACATTTAAATTTGTGGAGCAATATGAACTGGCTCAAAAGCCCAATATATATTTCTAGTCTTTAGAAACCGTTAGTGGGATTGCTATTACTGCCTCTCTCTGATGGCATATGCACTGTCAGATCCAGTGTTACTTGAAACACAAAAAAACCCCACGTGGTTAAAGATAGGAACTGTCTATGCTTCACACAAATATGTCTCTTTACTAAACGCTGGCAAGTTGGGTACCACCGTTTCACTATATAAAAGAAAGAACACATATCAAATAATTTACATATATGTACTCAATATAACTTACATTTTAAATAGCAAGCCGACCGCTTGACTTATAATTAAAACTTCCCGTAAAGTAAGTTATATAAAAATCAATCATCAGGAATTAGGAATATCTTCGTATTCCGTCAAGATTCACTGATGTCGCATCTAGCATTTATAAGTTAGTTATTAAAACAGTTTCGACTGAGTATTAACAGTTAAATTAAATTCCTTATAGCTACTAGTTTAGTAAGCTAAAGATATAAATTATTATGTATTTCCACTGTAACTCGTCGACTTAGAGAATATAACAAACTATAAATTAAGCACTCTGTTCAAAAGAAACTAGTTAAAATGAAATGCGCGATTTTAACACTTAATCACTTCACAAAATACTAGATAATAATATATTTACCTCAAACACAGCACTACAGGATATCGCACAATTAAGAATTATACGCTTATATTTATGGAAGTCTAGAAGTTCGACAAATTGTCGCAACAAACTAAGAAACTTCGCTTATACAGCTCTACTCTTCGCGAACCACCTGTCTACTGCGATTTATTGAGAAGAATGAAAATAAAGTTTCAAACTAGGGTTAATATCTATTAAACGGACAAAGGGGTCCCAACTATTTCGCCACGCGAAATTATCTCCCCTTTCTCATTAACCTTCGTTTAACTAGAAGCATGTCGTAACTGCCCCGGAGTGTCTTGGCACCTTCCTCTCCCGATTTCCATTTCTGAGCAGGGGAGGCGGTGACAGATCACACTTCACGCTAGGAAAGTTTCCCGAGGGCTACGTTTTCCCAGACTATATGTCTGCTCTACGCCGTGTAGGTGACAGTTTTAACGCCTACCTGAGCGCTCAGCCCGAAGCAACCGCGCGTGTTCGCTGGAAAATTCAGACAACTGTCTGCCATTTCGGGTCTGATAGAAGCGAAAGTCACAGCTTCGTTCACTGACATCTATGTAATAGAATGCTAGTCAGTATGAGAAAGAAAACGATGATGGGAAAGAAATATATTTTTCGCAACGAATGCGAAAAAATACAGGCAAAAAAGTAAAGAGTGATAATAAAATAAAAGGATCCGGGTGAGAGAATAGGAAGAAGATGTAGGCAATTTAATGATATAAGGACCTACGTGACAGGACGTCCCCCCTTTAAGATATGGAAGCACTCCATGTCTACGTTATGGTATTAAATTTCCTATAACCGTAGCTTCGGGGTGTCTGTCTTCTTCCCTCTCATCTTCCCCCTCCATCTCTCTCCAATATCTACTCCCGTCTACTCCCCAAAGTTTCCTTCCTCTGGAATGTCTCCCTTGCGCGCTTGAAAGAGCGTCGCCGCTTCTGACATTTTTCAAAGATTTCATGTGATTGCGGTGGATTATCCCTGCCACTATCATCATCTTCGTCAACTTTGGCGATCATCAGGAGATGGTCGGAGGTTGGCACTGGTCTTTCCAAGTAACTCTTTAACAGATTTAAATGGAAAACCTTCTCCTTTCCTTGAATAGAGATCTGGTAGTTAGCCTTAGAAATCTTTTTCAGGACGGTAAACGGCCCTTGCCATCCGATCTTCAGTTGGTTGTTCTCGGTAGGGAGTAACACCAAAACTTTCTCTCCTGCTTCCAGTTCTCTCTCTTTCGCGACTTTCCTGTATCGGTTAGCGTGCTTGGTGCGTGCTCGCTTAAAGTTAGTCGTTGCTAGGTCCCACCCTAGTTTCAACCGTTCCTTTAAAACCGACACATATTTACTTGCTGAGACAACTGACTCATCCGCCTTCTCGTCTGTCAGAGACTGAAGTAAGGCTTCAAGCGGGCCCTTAATGGGTCTGCCGAATAAGAGTGTAGCTGGCGGAAATCCTGTGGAAGTATGAGGAGATTCTCTGTAGCCAAATAAAGCTCCAGGAATACAAAGATCCCAATCTTCAGGTTTCACTTGTGCCAGTTTACTTAGCATCATGTAGGCTTCAAGCGGGCCCTTAATGGGTCTGCCGAATAAGAGTGTAGCTGGCGGAAATCCTGTGGAAGTATGAGGAGATTCTCTGTAGCCAAATAAAGCTCCAGGAATACAAAGATCCCAATCTTCAGGTTTCACTTGTGCCAGTTTACTTAGCATCATGTTGAGGTTTCCATTATCACGTTCCACGAGCCCATTTCCGGCCGGAGTATATGGCTTAGTGTGGATGTGTTAGGTCCTTGTCGCATGAAAATATAATTAATAGTAGATAAAGCTTGACAGCTGTATATGTTGAGGAACAATAGTGCACACGGAAGTGTGATAGTGATGCGCAAGAGAGATAGGCAGAAGGCACAGGCTGAGTCAGTGAGTTCTTCACTAAGAAAACCACACACACAGCTCTTCTTGTTTTCTCTGGCGACAATATT
The DNA here is from genome assembly GCA_024509875.1 of Oreohelix idahoensis. Taxonomy (NCBI): domain Eukaryota; kingdom Metazoa; phylum Mollusca; class Gastropoda; order Stylommatophora; family Oreohelicidae; genus Oreohelix; species Oreohelix idahoensis. The sequence goes on along the minus strand of JAMPIV010017659.1, from coordinate 1,060,106 downwards.
ACTCTTTTGCACACACTGTGTCACTCACAAATAGTAGGGTAAAGAAGTAAAGTTAGATTGAGGATTTGGTAGTCTGAACTGAACGAACAATCCTATCGAGGTTAACTCAATTTATTTCAATTTAGAAATGTAAATAAATCAATAAGGATTTTACAGCACATAATAATAAAGATTATCACGAGAAAACAAACTCACAACAATTTGATGATTTTAAAGAAGAAAAAAATTATTACACAAATAGTGAAAACACGGATTATGAATGAATTGTGTTAGTAAAGTTCCCGGCAGGCCTGATAAGCTTTTGCTGGAAAATATGTGAAATACTGTTTGTGTGTAAATGAATGTTTGTTCCTTTGTTCCTTTGGTGTGAATGTTGGAAACAACTTATATCCTGGGGTTCTCTTGGAAAAATATATCGTAATCCAATGCTTGAAATTAACTTCACTGTTCGAATAAGGTATCCACAAAGAGGCACAGAATCTGAACACGATTTTATAAATCCAAGATTGGGGTAACGACTTCACTGTTCGAATAAGGTATCCACAATGGGCACATAATCTGAACACGATTTTTATAAATCCAAGATAGGTGTAACGTATCCACAGTTGATGCGATATCCACAGATAACGAATTTGCTTCCAAAGGTGGGATGGAGGGTTAAAATGGGTGGAGTATGGTACGGGTGATGGTTGTTAAGGGTAATATCTGGTGTTGAGAATCGTTGCAATAATTGCAGTAATTGAAGTAATTGAAATGATTGAAATAATCGAAATAATTGAAGGGAATTATTGTGACTGGTGGACGAGGACTATATGGCCACTGGCCAAAGGTAACCTCTTTTCAGCAATACGAGACAAGACTTTGCACTGCGTAAATCCGCTCCGGGATTTTAGTCTGTTAAGTTTAAACGAGAGGGCACTTGGTGTGTTTAACTCAAGTCTCCCTATGTACAGTTTTACTTTACAAGACTACGAAATGCGTCTTTCTCTTACAGTTGCTTAACACCAAGTGAAGTCTAAAAAACTAGTTTGTTAAAGAAAGAATTAATTTCGATTTACCCGCTACATTTTAAACGTTCCCACGATAGCCAAAAGTTAATTATGTCCCGTCTCATGCTAAGACACGTAAAAGATTTATCGTGCCGGTCTCCAGTTGACCACTGCACACTGAAATTAGATACTCTGGGAACCACTGTCGTTTCCACTAAGCGAATAAATCGTATAGACATCTTTAAAGAAATGCTTTTTAAGTGCCTTGATAGAATTTGGGATCGTATGACAGGACCTTTAATGAAGACTTGAAAAACAGCTAAAGCACAGATCGCAGGTGCAAATATTTCCGTAGAGAACACAGACAAATGTGAAGGAAAAGAAAAGTAAGGAATTTTAACATAATCTAGACAAAATCTTCGAGCACTCCGTGACAGAAACTCCCCAATTTAAAATAGTTGCAAACTATTCAACGAGAGAAGGTCTTTGTCTAAATTATAAATTCCTTCTGTCACCCAACTTTTCAATTCTCTCGACCTCTGTCCGCTTGCTAACGCTCCACTTGGCCATGGCTCTACATTTTGAGAATCCCTGGTCTGAGTTCTCAATGAGCTAACTTTCGTAATTTCTTCTGGGCCCGTTCGTCCGGCCAAAATGCTGTACTCATTCACCTCTTCATACAAAAGAAATTTCATATGAACTAGTGTAGAGAGTGCACTATCTGTTGTGAGTTCACTGCGCTTTGTCTGCCATTGTTCCGTGGCCCGCTTGAATGGGCGTGCAAACCATCCTTTGTCACGGTAACAACGAAATTCTTGCTTGTGTCTCTTCCTTAAGAAATGGGGACTTCTCATGTATCTCCTTAACTCTGCTTCTACGTTTGACCTGCCTAGGCGGTCAATATTCCCTGTCTTTCTTTCTGGATTGAAAGTTTCCCATTGCGGGTTAAAACGTCCAATACTCAAGTTTCCGAAACATACCAAGTTTTCAAATAACTTGTTCCTTGATAAATCACACCAAGATTGAGGGTAACTGGCGTTCAGGTATGAACGAGGCAGTTTTTCGTGGGTAAAAATCAACTTTATAGCTGTGAGCATAGGGGGTTTAATGCGGGTGTCATTCTCTCCCTTCCACTTTCTGTCTATTCGCTGGTTATTCCCATTATCAATACTCTTCTCAACCACAGGCGTATCTTGTATCTCAGCCTGGGCTTTTCCTATCACTGTTGTGATTTTCTCAAGCAAAATGTTGGTTGGATCTTTCAATGACCCTGGCGTATCTCCTCTAATTTGAAAATATGCATCTCCTTCTGTAAAACTAATCGTCTCCTTGGGAATAGGGAAACTGTTGTAGAATGGCTTCTCAGCAGAAGTATGAACTCTCTCATTTTCATCCGTGTTTTTATGTTCCCGTGGTCCATTATTTGGTAGGGGTGCTAAAATTTCCGTTTGCTTGATGTTTTCACAGAAGGGTTGTCCACCTGGCGCCTGTGAACTACGTTCGCTGGGTGTCATATTCGCTTCTCTCTCACAGAGAAGGGGTGGGGTTTTTGATGCTGGGTTAAACCCAGTGATATGGCAAGTTTTTGCCGGTTTACACTTTTCCAACATTCCAGTGGATAAAGTGACAGGTAAAGAAGTTTCCTCTTGAACCTGGTCTACGACCATTGTGTCTCTATGAGTCACATGTTTTATCAGACCTTTGCGTGGTTCCGCGTGTACCATTAAAGGCTGTTTTAGTTCTCCTAGAACTATGTAACTTCCCTTGTCGTTCACTCCGTAAATGTCAACAATGAGAGGTTCCTCTGGGCTACTATTAAGCTCTCTGTCCTTTTGTTGCCCCGATGACATTAATCGCGGGATGGGGCCGTTACTGAAGTTATCTGTCTTCTTAGACGTTTCTTTACAGTCTCCATTCCTTCGGTTTTTCCTTTCTTGAAGGTTTACCATGTTTCTATTGTTTTTGTAGTCCTGAGCGCTTTTGTTGTGGTTATTAAATCGGTCTTTGTGTGCTTTCTGAGATTGAGCGAAGGCATGTTGTTGATTATTATAGATGTTCGGGGTGTCTTGGGAATTCCTCTTCTGACGTGTTCCTGACGAGAGGGTACTTTTCCTCATACTACCAGCATTTATGTGCGTAGGTACCTTCAAAAAGGGGTCATGACTTATCGAGTTCGATGTCCGCCTCTCTGCTTTGCCTAACCATGGGCTCTGAGTACTAAGTTGCGCTTCCTGTGGAGCAGAGGGTGCTTCCTCTTGAAATAATGGTTCATCTGACCTGGGAGTGGGGCTCTGGGATTCCGTGGCCTCATGACTAGTCATGGGTTTCAAATCTCTTGGCGAGTTTTGAGTTTCCAGTGGAGGCGTCTTCAACTTAAGGTAAAGTTGAGCTTCCAGCTGTTCCTTCTCATAAGCTGCTTCACTGCTTATGGCCTCTTCTTTCCACTTGGCTTCCTTCTCGTTCCAGTCGCGAGTCCATTCTTCATCACTCTCTATCATTTCTATCTCTGTTCTCGTGAAAAGTTCTGCCTGTTCTAAGACATGTTTCGCAATTAACTTTCTCGAGTAACCTCTTTCCTCGCCTTCCAAATAAGAGTCACTTATCCATGTATCTAGACATCTTATAATTTTTATGGAATCGGTCACTTTGTGATCTGTCAGATATTGGATAAATCTAGCTCTCAGTTCAGCTACTGCGTTCATTTTAGATCGCTGGGTAGGTAGTTCAATCTCTCAGTATACGCTGCACTAGTTTCCAGTTATTACTAATAATTCTATGAAGTATTGTAATAATAAACCACTGATCAATTTACAGAAGCTCGAGGTAATACTATTAAGTCTACTGACGTAATGTATCCCTTTACAGATGCTAGTATAATTGATATTTTAATAATACTTATTTCTGCTGAATTAAGGTATTATTAACTTTAGACAGACGCTAAACTTGCTTCCCATTATTACTAATAATTCTATGAAGTATTGTAATAATAACCACTAATCAATTTACTGAGGCTCGTGGTAATACTATTAAGTCTTCTGACGTAATGTAACTCATTAATGGAAGTTTAGTATAATTGGATTTTTGACAATTCCTTATTTCTGCTGAATTAAGGTCTCATCACTTGAGTAATACTCAAGTATAAACAATTCCCTTCAATATCTCACACACATACACACTCTACCGCCTGTTAAATGTACCACTTAATTACCTTAGTTAACAATTTAACGTAATTAAATAACCCTGAATTAAATTAGTGCCAGCAACGTTCTGTAACTTTAAAATTATAATTGTTCGGTTCAGATACTACCAGAAGTGTCGTTGTCTAGGGCGTTATAAGATTATAGTCCACAGTATAGACTAATAGTTCAAGATTCCTTACAGTTTCTGCAGAACAATTTAAAGACAAGATTCCCTGTAGTCACTGTGAAATAAGAATCCAGAAATTCAAATCCAAGGACGAGATTCCCAATAATTGTCGCATGAAAATATAATTAATAGTAGATAAAGCTTGACAGCTGTATATGTTGAGGAACAATAGTGCACACGGAAGTGTGATAGTGATGCGCAAGAGAGATAGGCAGAAGGCACAGGCTGAGTCAGTGAGTTCTTCACTAAGAAAACCACACACACAGCTCTTCTTGTTTTCTCTGGCGACAATATTACTCTTTTGCACACACTGTGTCACTCACAAATAGTAGGGTAAAGAAGTAAAGTTAGATTGAGGATTTGGTAGTCTGAACTGAACGAACAATCCTATCGAGGTTAACTCAATTTATTTCAATTTAGAAATGTAAATAAATCAATAAGGATTTTACAGCACATAATAATAAAGATTATCACGAGAAAACAAACTCACAACAATTTGATGATTTTAAAGAAGAAAAAATTATTACACAAATAGTGAAAACACGGATTATGAATGAATTGTGTTAGTAAAGTTCCCGGCAGGCCTGATAAGCTTTTGCTGGAAAATATGTGAAATACTGTTTGTGTGTAAATGAATGTTTGTTCCTTTGTTCCTTTGGTGTGAATGTTGGAAACAACTTATATCCTGGGGTTCTCTTGGAAAAATATATCGTAATCCAATGCTTGAAATTAACTTCACTGTTCGAATAAGGTATCCACAAAGGGGCACAGAATCTGAACACGATTTTATAAATCCAAGATTGGGGTAACGACTTCACTGTTCGAATAAGGTATCCGCAATGGGCACATAATCTGAACACGATTTTTATAAATCCAAGATAGGTGTAACGTATCCACAGTTGATGCGATATCCACAGATAACGAATTTGCTTCCAAAGGTGGGATGGAGGGTTAAAATGGGTGGAGTATGGTACGGGTGATGGTTGTTAAGGGTAATATCTGGTGTTGAGAATCGTTGCAATAATTGCAGTAATTGAAGTAATTGAAATGATTGAAATAATCGAAATAATTGAAGGGAATTATTGTGACTGGTGGACGAGGACTATATGGCCACTGGCCAAAGGTAACCTCTTTTCAGCAATACGAGACAAGACTTTGCACTGCGTAAATCCGCTCCGGGATTTTAGTCTGTTAAGTTTAAACGAGAGGGCACTTGGTGTGTTTAACTCAAGTCTCCCTATGTACAGTTTTACTTTACAAGACTACGAAATGCGTCTTTCTCTTACAGTTGCTTAACACCAAGTGAAGTCTAAAAAACTAGTTTGTTAAAGAAAGAATTAATTTCGATTTACCCGCTACATTTTAAACGTTCCCACGATAGCCAAAAGTTAATTATGTCCCGTCTCATGCTAAGACACGTAAAAGATTTATCGTGCCGGTCTCCAGTTGACCACTGCACACTGAAATTAGATACTCTGGGAACCACTGTCGTTTCCACTAAGCGAATAAATCGTATAGACATCTTTAAAGAAATGCTTTTAAGTGCCTTGATAGAATTTGGGATCGTATGACAGGACCTTTAATGAAGACTTGAAAAACAGCTAAAGCACAGATCGCAGGTGCAAATATTTCCGTAGAGAACACAGACAAATGTGAAGGAAAAGAAAAGTAAGGAATTTTAACATAATCTAGACAAAATCTTCGAGCACTCCGTGACAGTCCTCAAGATCTTAACGATCTCATCCATCAACAGGTTTCGGTATGGAGATCCGTTATCCGTCAACACTTGCTGAGGGAATCCCAACCGAGTGAAAATCTGCACGAGGGCTTCTGCGACATGCTTGGCATCTGCGCATGTTAGCGGTATAGCTTCTGCCCATAAAGTGCATGTATCGACTAAGGTCAGGATAAACCTGTTCCTTCTTTTAGTCCTTTCGAAAGGCCCTAAAATGTCGATCACAACCCGTTCGAATGGTGTTCCCACTATTGGCATTTCTCCCAAAGAGACTGGGGGTGCCCGTTGCTTGGGTGGCACACGTTGGCACTGGGCACAGGATTTGACATATCTGATAATATCAGTATTTACTCCTGGCCACCAATAATGAGTGGTTATACGTTGGTTTGTGGCGTTCTGTCCGATATGTCCGCTGAAGGGAAGAGAGTGCCCCATTTCTAGGATTTGGCTTCTGTACTGTTTCGGTACTAGGAGCTGGTTGTACCCTTGGTCAGGCTTGCCCGTTCTCCGATAAAGTACGCCATCCTTAGAAAAAATGTCCCTGTGCTGTTTGGGTTCCTTAGCCATGGGCAGTTTCCTAAAGCAGGGTGCCAAAGTAGGGTCCTTGTATTGCGCTTCTTTAAGTTCCATGGGTAACAAATTAGGCGCAGGCTCCCGTTCCTTCTTGGTTTGCCCTCTTGTAGTTACTGCTGCCACAATCGGCTCTTCCGGTTTACCAATACACACGTATCTCCCGCCAAGTATGACTGGGTAGATGGGATCATCCATAACAGCCGCTTTGATCACGCCTTAGTTAACAATTTAACGTAATTCCAATGCGATGGGAAGCGCTGTAGGTGCATCACTCTTTCGAACTCCACAAAGTTGGACGGTCTCTGCTGTCTCTTGACCGGGTTTGACCAGGTTTCTGGCAACAATGCAATCATAAGAAAGCCCCGTGTCAAATAAGCAAGAAGTTTGAGAACCGTTCAAAGTAACAGTACCTCGCGTTGAGGGTCTATCCCCAACAGGTTGGGAATCACTGTCAATAATTCCACCTTGCGAGACTGTCAATAAGCATCCTATGCGTTTCGGCTCGGTATGCTCGCTCTGATCATATGTCCCGTGCTCAGGGGTTCTCCCTTTGCCACCTTGTCCTTTCTGGCTGCGCTGCCATGTAGGGCGGTCGGGTTGATCAGACTGTTTGGGGTGGTTGGGGTACTTGTTCTTGTAGAACTTGGATTTTTCAGGAGGGGGGTTTTGAGGTCCAGTTTCTCTGTGGTTATTTTGGTTAGAAGCCTGAGAAGATTGCTCTAGGTTATGTTTTCGAAAATGCTCCTCTGTCGGTTTCCGCTTTGTGGCCGGTAGTTCAGCCAGCGCATTGTGATAACGCTCAGACTTTTCCAAAATGTCTTCACGTTTTTCTGCCCCCTGCTCAGCGAGAAATCACCGGGTATCAGCAGACAAAGTGTTCTTTATTTGTTCTGTTAAAACAAATTCCTCAAGACCTTCATAGGTAGAGGGGAGCTGTGAAAGCTCAAGGCACTTTGTTAGATATCCCTTTAGACAAGATGAGAACTGGTGAAAAGTTTCAGAATTCTCTTTCCTGCTGTTGCGAAACAGTTGCAGAAATTTGCGAGCATTCATTTCGAAGCGCTCCAGTAACGCTTTCTTCAACACATCATAGTTGTCTTGTTGGCTGCTCTCCAGTTTGGCGTAAACATCATACGCAGAACTTTTCAAAGCCTGGGAAAGCTTCATGTTCCAACGCGACCTCTCTAAACCGTACAGAGTTGCAATTTTCTCAAATTTTTCTAACCATGTGTCAATCTTCTCATTTGGACAAGGGAAAGACTCAAGAGTGAAAGACATAGCGTTGAGTTGAAGAGATTGAGTGTTAGAAGGATCAGTTAAGGAAGAATGAGGAGAAGACTCTCCATTGCTGGAGGTAGAGGCAGCTCCACGACCTTGGAATTCTAGAGTTTTAAGAGCCAACTCGTGCTGTCTCTGTTTCTCTTTTTCGTCAAGCTGTCTCTCCTCTCTCTCCTTCTCATGCTGTCTCTCCTTCTCTCTTTCCTCATGCTGTCTCTCCTTCTCTCTTTCGTTCGCTCTGCGAATTTCCATTTCTTCGTCCATCTTCTTCTGTTCTAATAGACGATCTTTTTCCTCTTTACCTTCAGCTGCTTTCCTCTCTGCATCATATCTCTCAAGTTCGTCTCTGACAAACGCTTTCGCTTCCTCTCCTTCCAGTCCCTCCTCTCTCGCTTCGTCCCTGAGGAGTTGTTTAAGCTTTGCCCTCTCGGCCATATTATGTCAGTGACTGAGACTAGTGGAGAACGAAAATAGGAAAAAGGATACACTGGTTCCTACAACTTACGAGAAAAAATTACCAAAAAATCAAAAGATGATATATTTAACCCTGGGATACCTCCTCCAAAAATAAAAATCTAACTATCGCTGCTATTAATCGGCAATAAAGCACCTAATGCAAAACACGACTACGCCAACTAAATGGTAGTTAAGATTACTTCTGAAAAATAAATTGCTACAGTGGAAACAAAATAATTATAGAGAAAAATAATCCCTTGATTTTAATCCACTACCAAGTTTACCCCTGAAGACAGTTAGGGTGAGGGAGGCAATTAATCTGGACAAATAGTCCGAAACGCACTCCTTAACTTTAGTTCAAACACCTTCCTGCTTCAGAACCCTTGTGAATGTTATACACTCACAAAACTTTACCAGCGTTTAGTATTACAAAATCATTAATTAACATGTATTCCGACAAAATCAGCCTGTAAACCAAATGTATAATACTTCTTAATGCTGTGGAAAAAACTTATCAGTTTGTGTGGTCAGCACGCCCGTAAACAGATCGTTAGTCTAGGGGATAAATTATTTAAAAAAAGATACAAAACTCACAAGACATCACACTCTTACTCTATTACAGAATAAAGAATCTTAAAGACGAGCTGATATTTGTCGTCTCGTCTTCCTATTCAAAGTTCAAAAACCGGAAACGAGCAACCATTTGTCGTATCGCCTAAGGATTTGGGGTTCAATTCCCGGTAACGAGCGACCATTTGTCGTAGATTTTGGATAGGAGAATTAAGATTTGGGTGGGTCCCTTCTGAATAGCTTGAAATGAGTGAGAGTCCCAGTGTGAATTAGTAAAACAATAGAATTTCCACACAGGTGAGATGATAGACAGTGGTATAGAGGCTGTCGCTGAAAGCGAAAAAGAATTCTTCTCTCTCTCTCACCTATCCTCTACGACGACTTTTACAGAGTCCGACAGTCTATTCCACATATATATTACATATATTTCTATCTACTCACGGGCACGCACATACACGTGACGACAGTTAAACACACAGACTTGGAAAATCTATAACAATGATTATACAGATAATTGGGATCGAGCTGACCAACGCATTGGTTTTTTTGTTCAAGAGAGATATTTTAATTATCATATCAAAATTTCTCACAACACCAAAAAATACATAAAGGAAAAAACATATACAAATAGTCATAGAATTCAAGGAAAATGCTACAAGGATGATAGCCCGTTAGAATCTTACTCTAGGTTTAGCCCACAGCCCCGTTAAGAGAACAGATGATGGCTCAAAGAGTTATAGATACATAGGGTTGAGTCTAAGAGGTTTCTTTCTTTCTCGTAAATGTATGAACAGAGTTGGATAATCTGATTTAGCCTAAGAAAAAAGAAACTCTAGCATTTGTAACAAATTCTGCAGATTTAAACATTTAAGACAGCAAATGGGTGACAATAATACACCGGTAAAATAACACTCAGACCTGTGTACTCTCATTCATCCAGCCATGGCCTTTCTCTCACATATATACTCACAACTTTGCTCGTTGCCTCTGGGAACATAATAATTCTAGGACCTTCGCACAGACCCGAAAAATGCAGTCAGCGACCAAGAAACCCCCAGTTCCAAAAGACGTACTGAACTCTCTGTCTCAGGGAACCGATTCCTTGGGTGTTCTAATTTTTCTCGAATGTCTGATTAAGTCACATAAAATTTGTCCAGGCACGAAAGTTAGCAGAGCACAATGTCATTAGCTTTGGATTCTAGGATTTAAGGAATGTCAGATCGGTGTCTTCTTTCAGGCAGGTACTATATTTGGACAACGGCTTTGACAGGCCGGCTAAACTAGGTGAGGGTAGCCGAATGGTTATAAACCTTCGGTGAGTTAGGGTCTGCCTACCCATGCATGCGAAGACTGGATTCGATAGACTGCGCGGAAGAAACCACCTGTTGGTTCAACGGGCATGACGGCGATTACCAGCAACGCGCTGTGGAGCGTAAGGAGCACGGCGAGGCACGTAGAAAGCCCTGGTCATCCACTGCACCTGACTTCATCTCCAGTCGTCTTGACTTGTCTTGCCACTGGATTGAGATGGACCCAGGCGAGAGAGTGAGGTCGACGAATTGCGCAACTCTTCCTCACTTTAATCCAAATCACCGCGCAAGTCACTCTTTCATTCATTCATCCATTCATCCATCCACTCACAACAAGTCCTGTGGCGATGGGTGAGCGGCGAAGCGGCAGGCGTGGGTACGCTGGCAGTCGTAGTCGCAGACCTACACACAGGCGGCTCAGGCCATATGGTCGTCTTCCACTGATCGGAGCAGCAGTGGGATTCGGCAGCCCCCTGAGTGTCTGAGCAGCCCTCTTTAGGAAAGCACTGCTCACCTCCATGGCATGAGGAAGGGGCTAGAAAAGGTGCCCTAAACATTGCCTGCTTCACCATTACCTAACCAGCTTACCGCGGTTGGTGGGTACCCTACTTCGGCGGTCGACATATAAGAAAAAGAAAGGACAGATTTTTCCCCCTCATTCTAGGCGCATGGAATGTGCGCACTTTACTTGACAAAGACTTTAACGCAAACAGACCTGAGAGACGAACTGCCCTGATTGGGAGAGAACTGGCCAGGTACAACATGGTGCAAATGTTTCCACCGCCAATGACCTGTACAGGACGAAATACAATCACATAGAACTACTGTACTTAATAAAAAAGAAAGTCAGAGAAGACCCACGGGTACGAACATAACCATACTGAACTAAATAATAAATACACGAAAGTATGTTACTTGACAGCACAGCTAAACAACTACGAAAATATTAATCTCAGTCAGAGCGGAAATATGACAGCACTGAATGCTGAATCCCTGAAAGAGACCAATACGGTCAAAATGTAAAGAACGAAGACAACTAAATTTATGCAAGGATATAATTGAGTGTCGTTCCCACCTACCGCTCACAAGAAAACATAAAACACAAAAGATACATAAAAAACAAGATGTGGCTGACATTTTTCGGACTGGAGACCATGACATTACACAACATATATTCACTTATAACTCCGCCTATGCCAGTCCCAAGCCCGGATGAAAAAGGAGGAGGGCGGCTTGCATGGAGGCCGTAAGGAGGCAGCCCCTCCACCATGCAAAGGCACAACAGTCCAATCACCTGTTTGTCTTAAACTATGATTACCAGCAATATAAGAGAGAAAACCGGACTGATTCTAAAGGTGACGAACTGGAACGGACTACGGACTACGACTTATGGAACATGGAACACAAGAAGTATAAATGAGAAAGAAGAGGAGCTGATGGAAGAGATGAGGAAAGCAAAACTAGAAATCCTGGCTATTACCGAAACAAAGAAAAAGGGACAAGGAGTCATGGATCTCGATGGCAACACTCTGCTATACAGTGGTGTACCCACATCTGAAAGAGCTAAAGGGGGCGTGGGTTGCATTGTGGCCAAAAACCAGAAAGATAGTATCAAAGGATGGAACTTTGTTTCGGAGCGCATTATGGTTGTAAAACTAAAAGAAGGAGAAACCATAGTCAACCTGGTCATAGTGTATGGGCCAAATGACGATGAGAGAGCAGAGGTCAAGGAAGAATTCTTCGAGCTGCTTCAAAGGACAGTAGATGACTGCCTAGATGAAATTATCATGCTCGGAGATTTCAATGCCAGAGTTGGAAATGACCATGCTAGATGGGATGGAGTTATCGGAAGATATGGAGAAAATACTCTCAATGACAATGGAAAGCGACTCCTCAGATTCTGCAGTGAGCAGAATCTGATCATTACCAACACAAAGTTCCCCCATAAGCGCATACATGCATACACTAGGTGTGAACCAACAAAGAATGAGAAGTCAGTGATCGACTATGCCATTGTTAGGAGGAGCTCATTCAAATATGTCCGGGATGCTAGAGTCTGGAGGGGGCCAGAGATTGGAAGTGATCACTACCTGCTTACAATCAAAAGAACAACTGAAAGAGTTGCTCAGCCTAGGAACTGCCCAGCACCACGCAAGAAACCAAGTAAACGAACGGGACAAATGAGCATTAAGACCTACAAGCTGAAAGAGCCAGAAATTAAGACCAGATATCAGGGGCTTATTGCTACAGCGGTGAGAAACACAGAAGACCAACCTGATGACTTGGAAACCCTGTGGCTTAAATTCAAGGACATCATAAAGACAGCTGCTGCAGAAGCATGTGGTGAAGTCCGACTTGGGAACAAGAGAAAGAGGACACCTTGGTGGACAGAAGAAGTCAAAGAGAAAATAAGAGAGAAGATAATGGCATGGAAACAATACTTAGTTGCTACAAACACAGCAGGACAAATAGAGAAATATAGAGAATATGTGATACTCAAAACAGAAGCAAAGAACAAGGTGCTAGCAGCAAAACAGAAGTCCTGGGAAGAATTTGGAGAAAAGCTAGAAAAGGCTGCGCAAGAAAACCAGAAATTGTTCTATAAGACCCTAAAGAACATGAGGAAGGAAAAAATGCCCTCTTAAATTTATAAAGGACAAGCAAGGCAAATTGCTTACTGCCCCGAAGGAAGTAATGGAAAGATGGAAAGAATATTTCTCACAACTCCTTGATGGTGAGCAAGGTAGAGCATCAGAAATGATAACCACTAGCACAGAAGAGGATATAAATGGTGATGAAGATGACATAAAGATGGAAGAACTGAAGGCAGCACTGGAGAAAATCAAGATGGGCAAAGCAGCAGGGCATGATGGTATAACAACAGAAATGGTTAAGTACATGGGAGCATCAGGCGACCTATTACTCCTAAGGGTCCTACAGGCAGCATGGTGCAACAAGGCCATACCAAAGGATTGGGAGATTGCCATCATAACACCGATTTTCAAAAAGGGTGACAATCGACAATGTGGAAACCACAGAGGCATATCCCTTCTCAGTGTCCCTGGTAAAATCTACTCTAGAATCCTAGAGCAGAGATTCCGATGCCTAGCTGAGCAAGAGTTGGATGAAGCCCAGTGCGGATTCCGAGCAAACCGAAGTACTCAAGACCTAATCCTCACACTCAGGCAGCTGAGTGAAAAGGCCCTTGAGTACAAGAGTGAGATCCATCTTTGTTTCATAGATCTGGAAAAGGCGTTTGACAGGGTCCCCTGGAGCAAACTTTGGGACTGTTTGGCAAGGAAGAACATTCCAGCACCTCTGATTCATGCTATACAGAGCTTCTACAAGTCTTGCAGAAATTGTGTGAGGACAGCAAACTATAAGTCAGAAGAGTTCAGGACCACCACTGGTGTAAGACAAAGCGATATCCTGTCACCTTATCTTTTCATACTCCTCATGGACGATGTCATCAAGGCATGTAAGGAGAGAACAAGAAAGTATTCAGTGGGGTTCTGGAAGATGAGACAGGTCTGTATTTCAGAGCTAGCATTAGCTGATGATGTTGTCCTGATTGCTAAATCAGAGACACATCTCCAATCCAACCTGCAAGTCTGGAAGGAAGAGCTGGAGAAGAGAGGGATGGTCATAAGCAGCTCTAAAACAAAATCCATGGTGATATCACGAGAAGAAAGAAAACATCAGATTAAGTTGGGAGAACAGGTTCTGGAGCAGGTCGACCACTTTAAATATCTCGGAGCTATTATAGACCGAAAGGGGGGCATCAAAGAAGAGTTGGCCACTCGAAAAGCAGCGGCTGGGAGACTTTATCAGGCCATAAATCGAGGAATCCTCAGCAAGAAAGAGGTTGGTAAGAAAACGAAGATGGCTGTATACTGCTCCACCTATGTCCCAGTCTTGACATATGGATGCGAGTCATGGGCAATGACTACAACCCACAAAAGCCAGATCCAAACCTCAGAAATGAGGTATCTGAGGAAGGTGGTTGAAGTAACAAGAAGAGACATGGTCCGCAACCAGACGATACGTCAAAGCCTAGAATCCCACCCGCTGCTGACCCAAACAGAACAGTCCCAACTAAGATGGTTTGGCCATGTCTGCAGAATGGGAGAAGATCGGCTACCACGACAAGCATGGGAAACAAAGAGCCAGGGATCCAGACCTCCAGGACGACCCAGAGTCCGCTGGGAGGACAACATTAGACAATCTTTGAAGGACCGAGGACTAGAATGGAACCAGGCCAGGAAGAAGACAGCTGATAGAATAGTCTGGCGCTCTCTCTTCCAAACCTCTACACCTCACGGTAGAAGGGGAACGACTAAGTTAAAAAAAATATTCACTTATCTGAATAAAAATCCACGACCGCCAAACCTCGCTGTAGACAGGAAGCATTCATCCTCGTAAAGTATCCTTGAATCTATGAAGTACACCAGGGTTAACGAAAGAATGTAAAGTCCGAGTTCCAAAACAACGTCTGAGAGTCCTGTTCAGGACGTTACACGATCTTGATAACGAAATCGACGTGGTCAGCTAATCTGTTTGATGATGTATGTAAACGATATAATCAGCACGTGTCTGAAAAGGAACGATTTCTCTTACATCAGAGACTTGATGCGACGTCGGACTTGAAAGACTTGTTCTGGAGGCTATAACGATCCTCATGATTCATCGTAAGATAGTTATTATTCATATAGTAAATATCTAATGGTAATGTTCACCTCAAGAAGCAAATGTCCGTTAAGGTGACCTTGCTGTAACGGTTCATGACAACGATTCAACATGAAATGGCCTCGAGGAGAAAAATTCATCACAACTTCCTGTGTCAGCAATATATGGTGCCGATAATTTGGATATATATTTAGGCAGTCAAATGCATGATCAGCAACTTCAATCGAATATGTTGTGTATGTTGTTTGGCATTAACGTCTTCAAAAACAGTCCAAGGTCTTGGCATGACCTCGCACCAATAAAACTGCGATTTCTTGTGGTTCCAGAAATTCGTTGTCTTGCGTACTTTCCCAAGTACAACCTTGTATATATTTGCAAATAATTAATTCATCTCCAAGGGACGGAGCCACCCATATCTGTGGCGTTATATTTTATATTATTCAGTTGAGTATTATGCTCGTTTTCTCACTGTGTCTAGGGTTGATAGATATGTCCTCACGGTTTATAACAGCCACAATACAACTCAGTAACAGTAAGTCCAATGGCCTAAATCAACGGGAAATATATCGACTTGGAAACTCTGTTGACATTTCAACATTTAATCAACGTATACTGAACAGCATCACAAGGCATTGCAAGACAGGTTAATTTCATCCAATTCTCCATCCCGAGTTTCCACATAAACATTATCTAATCCAATTTCCTTTGTTGATTTGTAATCTGTACACCTTGATGTCTTTCAAGACATTTTCCATTGAACATTTTTCATCTATCTACCATCTGGTAGAAAACACAAGCCAACCCTTCAGGGTAAACACTAGCTCTGTACGTTTCTATCTCAAACCTGTCTACGTCATGCGCGCAATACACATAGTGATAAATCATCATCGTGCCGCGCTCACCAGCACCAAAATCTTGTTTATTTTCTGGAATGTGGCGTGCAATAGCCAGCGCCACAATATCACTATATTATAATCGTTCCAGAAGAATTGTCAGCACCACTGTCTGATGATGGAAAATCATCCTTTCCAAATTAATCAACAAGAGGAAAACAAAAGCCTCTGCTACGTTTATGTTCTCTGGTACTATTCAGACGCCTGTCCGCTGTCTCTTCCAACGGCTCTTTTTCTCTGCAATTTTATCCGCTCTGAGTAAACATTATAGCTCAGTGGATATTATAAAAATTCACCATTACTTTCAGTTAGTCTGAGGGAGAAGTATGTCTGGACTGCGAAGAATGCAATGGCTTGTGCCTGAGTGAACAGGTCTAAGTATACATATAACTTATTACAAATGATAATAAATATATACAAATGACGTCATGATCATTCACTCCTTGCTCCACTTGGAGCCTGGGGTTACCTCTGCTTTTTGTTCCCTGCGAGAACCCACATGAAGCAATCACCAGCGCTTTGCTGTAGTGGTTCATGAATATACCATTTTAACATGCTGAGGTTGCCAGCTTCGTATGGACATGTATAACCACCAGCAAGTTCAAACATGTCAAATTCAAAGTATAAAATATATGGTATAACTCACCACAATAGATAGGAAATCTAGACTTCTTGCTCAGTAGAATAGTCTGGGCACTTGATGTAGATGCCTCGAACACGCGTCTGGGGTATTATTTCTATTTAGAATCCCTCAATGATTTGTGAGCGGTCCTGTAGGATTCCGATTTTCGTATTAATAATGTTGAATTTTTCTACTGATGTTTCAGAAGATGCTCCAATACGTTTTGTCCAGTCCTATAAGTTCAGACTCCTGACTCTATTCTTTCCTGGCTTTGTCTGGGCTCTCACCTCTGACGGTTTTGGAATGCAGTGCCATATATAATGAATGTGCTACGTTATATCGAAGTTCTCCTGTCCACGCGTCTACCTGGTTTTCTGACTGGCTTCCAATCAGAACGAATGTATATTTATTACTCTCACTTGATCCTATCCATGAGCAAGAATGAAGTGGGTCAGGGCGTTAGTTATTACCTTCAGCCTCGTGTTTAAAAATATCATTTTAAAATTTTAACACAATACCTCATCTCCATATATGGCCATTTACTCTTAGGTAGCCTTCCAATGCAGACTATTAACCTCACTCCTGCAAGATAGTGTCCTTGCTCATTTGTCTCCACAGACGGGTTTATCTGTAATTATTATCGCAGACAATCTCTGGACGGGAGTGATTATTCATCGCCTCTTCTCCGTTTACCGATGGGGTAATCTAAAACTTTAAAATGGTATGACAAGGTTACCAACGTGGAACTGAGGACAAAAACTAGACAAATGCCAGTGGAACAAGAGATGAGAAGAAGACGATGGCGATGGATAGGACACACATTGAGGAAACCTGTTGATAGCATTACAGGGCAGTCCTTGTTCTGGAATCCCCAGGGCAAGAGAGGCAGAGGTAAACCAAGAAGCACATGGAGAAGAGAGCTGGAAACAGAGGTGAAAATGATGAGGAGAACGTGGAAAGAATTTGAGATGATGGCACGTGACATGAGGACTTGGTATGTGTTTGTTGAATGCCTATGCTCCTTTGGGAGTGGAGGGTTATGAGTGAATGAATCTAAAACTTGTCGCTGATGCAGACACAACGAACCTAACTTTATTTATATTCTTCGCCAAATTGTCTGAACGCGTTTGCGATGAACAACGCACCCAGCTGGACAATCTTGTCTTGCGGAAATGCATTACGTAGAAAGTCAACCAATACATTTGCGTTTCGTGAAATGACACGATCGCAGTATGGAAAAAAAGTAACCAAATCTAAGGAGTGGCGGCGCACAATTTTGTGTGCGGAAAAAAATTAAGAAATAAATGGATAATGTAGGAGAAAAAGAAGAGGTGTAAAAGGACGCGACTAATGTCGTCACATACCCCGTCTCCTAAGATGTTTTATTTAATATCCAGGTTTGGGCATGCACTTTTATGTGGTTTGTGACTTCCTCTAATGCTGTTGTGGATGACAGTGTTCTTCTCTTCCACTCAATTATATCGTTGGCGAGCGACTGAGTTTCTCGCTTGGCAATGTGTGCTGTTTTGTACGTACTGACAAATGTCTGCCCACCGTTTGAGGCCAAAAGTAAGTCTCCTTAAGATTACTCATGGTGGTTCCCACTGGAACATGTTCCCCATAGGGCACCACATGTCCTGTTTTCATGATATAAAATCTTAAAGGGAGTGGCACGACTAACTGTCGGGTCCCCGGTCTCATACTTCTAAATAAAATTCCGTCTTCTTTGTGGAAAGTTCCAGCTGAAGCATGTGTTGGCTTTATCTGACTTTGTTCAGAGTATGACGCTAAAGTTATATCATCAACCTGCGCTTGTCGTAGCTCTGTTTTACTACATAGAAGTGGTGAGTAGAGGTACAAGCTGTCCAATGTTAAGTTCTGGATGCTTTGCTCTAACTCTTTCTTCATAGTTTCGTTGTTTTCACCATTCTGGTTGTCCGGGTTATGGCGAACAGAACAATCTTTCACAAACTGTAGAATTTCCTGTCGCATGCCTGACCAGAAGTGTTTGAGGGAAACATACCTGGCTAGGGCACGGGCTCCTCTAGTGGGGTGTGGCAGGGTCGAAAGCATTTCCTGTATTAGGCGGGGGCGGTAGGGGAGTGGGGCAACTAACTGTCCCTTGTTCCCCACCCATCTGTAAACCAAACCTTTCTCCCTATAATATGCTCCCAGAGGAGTATGGGAATAATTGCCATACAACTTTGAGAAGCAAGGCTTTAGGGATTTATCATCCCTTTGTGCCTTCTTCAGCTCCGATGTGTTCGGGCTGATTAGAGAGTGTGGCTAATGTACTGCTGGGGCATATCCTGGGTTCTCTTTCTCTTGTGTGGATTTGGGCCTATGTGTGGGATCTCCAAGAAACACATATTTTCTCCCTAAAATTAGAGGGTAGACTAAATCATCTAAAACTGCGGCATTGATTTTTCCCCGCACAAATCCGGTTCAAACATAAATGTCCGCCACAGGAAGAAGCATAGGCTTTATACTCTTCCGGGGCCCCTATATTTCTACAGTTTCACCAATACCTATATGTGACGACAGGAGTTAAGTGAGTTAGTGAAAGAGTGGAATCAACAGATTCCGTGAGATAAGCAAGGGCTATTCTATTTAAAATGCCTGTCTGCTGCATACCTGTCAACTTGTACGAATTTTTCGTACAATGTACGTATTTTTGATACTTTTAGCAATGTACGGCCGTACAGACTCGTTGTACGGATTTTTCCTTACTCCCAAAAAAAAAAAAAATCGAAATTTTTTTTTCTTTTCAATTCTAAAAATATTTTCCAACCCAAGTTTTTTTTAATTTTAAATCAGAAAATATTTTCTAGCCCAAGTTTTTTTTAAACCAATTTTTTTTAATTCCGGGAATCTCGGCGTCTGTTTTTAAACTGAAGTCTCTCGCAGCAACCAATCAAATCGTTTTATACGCAACAATTCTGCAAAAACTTTAAATTCGGCCTCAAATACTTTCGGCTTTCAGCGTGACATGACGTATTTTTAAAGTTACCTGTTATCAGCCACGCTTGCCAAGACACTTCGACGCCAATTTGTTTAAAAAAGCTAAGTACCTATAACTTGGTTAAATATTGCTGTTGTTTTGCTTTGTTGCAATTTAATAGCTGTCTTAATCTTTCCATTTAAATCTTGCCCTTCAGTATATTTCCGATAAATTAATGTCATAATATTCTGTGTAGGCCCTGCATAACTAAAAAAAAAAATGTTTGTTTGCGTTGAGTAGGCCTACTTTATACCGGCGATCGAGATTCAATGCTTTATTTTTCATAAAGCGGCGATCTATTATCACTGGTCTAGGCTATCAATTTTTAAATAATAATTTTGTAAATTTTTAATAGTACATTTTTTCTTCCTAGATTAATATTCTGTTCACAATTTAGTTTATTTTTTTTTGCTGTTGCTTTGCTTTGCTTCGTTGTATTTTATTTTTGTCGTTCTCTAATCTTTCCAGTCATATTTTGACCATTTCAATATTTCCAATAAATTAATATCATAAAATTTGGTGTAGGCTCTAAAAAAGTAGAAAAATAAAGTTTATTTGCATTGAGTAAGCCTACCTACTTTATTTCAGCGGTCGAGATTCGCTGCTTTATTTTTTTAATAAAGTGGCACTCTATTATCACTGGTCTAGGCTACCAACTCTTAAATAATTTTGTAAATTTTTGGTGCTACCTTTTTCTTCCTAGATTTGATATTCTGTTCATAATTTGTTAAATTTTGTTGTTGTTGCTGTCAGCTGTTTGTTTTGCTTTGTTGTATGTTTTTTTTTTGTCATTCTCTTAATCTTTCCAGTTATATTTTGATCATTTAAATATTTCTAATAAATTAAATAATATTCTGTGTCGGCCCTACATAACTAGAAAAAAAGTTTGTTTGCGTAAACTTCGCTGCTTTATTTTTCAATAAAAAAAGTCCACACAAACTGCAGGAGGTCCATGAATGGAAACACACTCACTTCTTTTTTACAGTGCAAGATTAACATTGATACATGCTATGCAGACTTTAAGCCCACAAATGCAATTCTGCAAAGTGCTAAAAGTGCATGTGTTAATTATAATACAGTGTGTCCGGCAGAATCACTACCAATAACAAATGTCAATATTTCTTATACTAATAATAGCAGACCGACAAGATTTTGATTTTCTGTTAGGCAAACTCATTAAGTTTCAGTAGCAACTCACCAAGTTTCAGTAGATCTCCACATGAGCGCCTTTAGTGGCTCGAAGAATGTCAACACGGTATTCTATCTCTCTCCACGTGTTTTGCAGCATCTGAGGTGTGACGGATGCACAAGCGTCAATTATTCGCTGCCGAAGATTATCCAGTCCCTGCACCGGAGTTTGATAGATAACGTTTTTACGTATCCCCATAGAAAGAAATCTAAGGGGGTCAAATCTGGTGACCTTGGTGGCCAATCAATGGGACCTAATCTTCCATTCCATCTGTCTGGAAATTGTTGATGAAGGTAGTTTCTTACTTTATTGGCATAGTGTGGAGGTGCTCCATCTTGCTGGAATATGAATCCTTCTGGTATCCTAGGAACTGCAAAATTTTGCAGCATGTTTAGGTATGTTGCTCCTCTGACTGTGGCTTCGGCGAAGAAAAATGGCCCGATCACATAATTCGAGGTTAAGGCACACCACACCTTAAGTTTAGGGCTGTCTCGCTCATGCTCCATTACGACATGTGGCTTTTCATTTCCCCATATCCTACAATTATGCCGGTGAACTTTGCCACAAGTGTGTAAGGTCGCTTCATCGGAGAATACCACACGATTGAGAAATTCATTGTCATCATCGAGGTGACATAGCATTGCATTTGCGAACTCGGCCCGTCTGGGTTTATCATTTGGCTGTAACTTCTGCACTCGCTGGATCTTGTAGGCTGTAAGCCGCAATCTTTTGTGCACAATGTCGTGAACAGTAGATTTTGGAATACCCAATTCTCCCCTTGCCCGTCGAATGGATTTCCGCGGGCTACGTTGACAAGCTTCGCTAACTGCTTCAACTCTATCTGGAGACAACGCTTCATTGCCGTTTCCCTTCTTTCTCAACAAAGAACCTGTTTCCAACAGTTGCTTGTGCCATTTCACTATGGTATGTCGCTCCGGAGGTTTCTGTCCATATTCCTGCCTGAATCTCCTTTGCACAACAATGAGAAACTTTAATTCCGCAAGCCAATAACAGCATTGCACTTTCTGCTGCACCGTGAACTCCGCCATTTTCACTACACGCTCCATCATATTCCGCGGCTGCGCATTACGTATGCGTTATCTGCACATTATCGGACAATTTATCAATTGTCTTACTGCTCCTAAAAATGTGATGGTTTCTATACGAGGTAACCATAAAAAAATTATTATAACTTACATGGATGAGGAGATATTGACATTTGTTATTGGTAGTGATTCTGCCGGACACGCTGTACAAAACACTGTGCATCGAAATAATAGTACCTTACGATCACTAAGTTTTTTATATGTAAAGAACAGCATGAGATTATTAGCATGTTTTATACCACACTAATTCAAATGCTAATAGATTTGTATATGTCATTTCTCGTTTTAAAACTGTATTGTGTATAATTTATTAATATATTTTTTGCGTAAGGATTTTTGGGTGTTTGTAAGGATTTTTTGGGTCCGGCGTACAGATTTTTGTCTCAGAGGTTGACAGGCATGCTGCTGACACATCAAAGAACACTTTCTCACTATCAGGGTAGTTCACTCTTGTGAAACTGAAAAGGACTATTTAGTAGAAAGTAGTCTGTATCGCTCTCTTGATTGAGTGAAATAGAGAAAGAGGATTGGTATTCTAGTCACACTTCTCTCCCTTCCTTGATTGGTTTAATTGTTATGTCATTTACAATTATTTTCGGCTCGAGCCCGCAGGTAAAAAATTGAAGAATTTATCTTATCTAACTTAATACCACATTGAAGACAACAACCATACATCTGACAAGTTACAAAGTAAAGCAGACACGGATGGTTTAGTTATTCAAAAATTAAATAGAATTTTCAAAAGGAAAGAAAAACAAATAGAATCGCACTATACAGAATGATAGTTACACTGGTATTATTGCACATTTAGTGTTACATTAGGCAAGTGTCATCACTTGGTTTCAAAGTTTGTGAAGTTGTATGTTTCGCTTCTCAATAGATGTTGTTTGTTACTCAGCTTTTGGGAGATTTGTTGGTCTTCTGGGGTTGATGTTGGCAGTTTTTGACTCCAAGGGTTGCTTTGGTTGTGGTCTGTCCTCTCGCTTGTATGGATTACAGTGCAAACTGAGGATCTCTGTTCACTACAGTCTCGTACTTCAGCACATTTGGTTGGTGCTGCATAAGGACTTTCTAGTCTACACCATTAAGACTGAAAAATACACACATTGGAAGCTTCGTTAGTTTCCTGCTGAGGTAAACTGCATCTTCCCTCCCCTTTCTATTTTCTGACCATCAGATAAGTATGGGTACCGGACAAAAGCAGGTAGCGTTGTGCATGTGACGCAACTCAAGATTTACGCAGTACACGCGTTCTCCTTATCCTCCCCAACTCAAAATGTAAACCTCAGTTTCAGAAATATGTTTCGTGCTTTGGTTATTTACTTTGGCCAACGAAGGCTTATCAATATTTAGGCCGAGCGAAAGTTACTATTTTGTTACTGTCCCCGCTTCTATCATTCATGCTTGGTTAATCATTGCAAATATAGAAATACTTTTCTCCAAACAAATAAAGTGACATATGTCCCGTTAAATATTCATCAATAATAGTTCACTAATAAACACTCATATTGTATATTCACGATAGAATGATTGAACAGCAGATATATTATTAACACAGAACTTAGCAATGATAGAAGTGGAAGTTAATGATTGAACAGCAGATATATTATTAACACAGAACTAGCAGTGATAGAAGTGGAAGTTAATCTATATTCTTTCTGACTCCAGTTGGAGCACAGGTACAACATTGACTAAATGCCAAAGAAAGATCTATGTAGATCATAATGGATGAAATCTGTCTTGCTGTTCAGCACAAGTGATACAAAGACAGTCAATAGTTAATTCTTCTTCCTTCTTCTTCCTCGTTCGTCCTGAAAAGGACGGTGGTTGCGTTGCGTCTGTTTACAACGTAGCTGTGATATCTGCACCTTTCGGTCGACACATCCGACTTCTGCACGGCATTTTTTAGGACCGGGTTTGCCTTCCCATTGCGATCCGTGCTCGCTCAGCCAGCCTGCACTGCTGCAGACTGTTTCCAGGACCACCACGTGGAGGTGGAGTGCGGTCTTGACCAGCTCTGGTTCGCTGGTCCTGACGCAGGCAGTCAAGCTATGAGTCGCTGACTGCGGTCTCTATTCAATAGTTAATTCAACTGAATTAGAAGAAGTTGCTAATCTTGCATATATCAGAGAACAAGAGTTAATGTTATAATGACATGAAAATACAGCTGCAACTACATCTCAATAATGATCATCCATTTTTATATACATATAAGATATACAAATCAGGTATTATGAATACTAAAATTGATCGACATACCCTTTCAACGAAGTCACTACTGCTCTGGTTCTTGATGGCTTTAGGTCGTTAAGTTCAATGACTTAGAATCCTAATTAAATGTTGCCCGTACAGTGTGAATCGTGCCTGTAAGATCCAGGCCCCAGTCTTCGTTCTTTGTTTTGTGCCAGAAACTTTAGGTTCCGGATATTTAACAAGTCGTCCTGTTCCCTCCCCCAAACATCACGTGTTTGGTGGGCAGGTCTCAAAACGTCAAAAGTATTCCTATTCTCCAATAAGCATGCGTCCTAAGTGGCAGATTTAATCTAAAAATAGGATGTCCTTTATCTGGGCTTCGCTGTCTGTTGCATTTGTTCTCAGAATCGTCAACTATTCCACATTCAGAAACTTTATGGTGGGCAATAAAAATGTCATGTTCTCTTTCTTTCCCGAATAATTAAACGGGTGTATCTAGCCTCCTAGTCTCTAAGTCGGTGAATCTTATCAATTACGCCATCTGTGAGAGGCATCGTATGACCCTTGACGTCAAGTGTTAACCGTACTGGGTGGTTATGAAGCAACATCTCGTCGCAAAGAAGTCTGCAGTCATCTCTGTTCTCAGTTCTAACCTATCTTCATGTGCGTGGAGAACGACCAGAAAGGCGTTGACAGCAGAGTATGGCAACAGTACATGGCGCGCTGTTACGCTAACCATCGACTTTGTAATACTAGAGGGCATTTCAATAAAGAAACTAGAATTGAACGAAGTGAGAACTGCAGCTATTATAGGATAAGGAAGCAAATTGTAAGGAAAATTGACGTAGCTTCAGGAGAAAAACAGAAGAAACAAATGGACAAATATTGGTTTCGTCACTACAGACAACAAACACAAAGCTGAGCGACACAGAAATGTATCAATAAAGTGGCGACAAACACGAGGTAAAAGTAATGCTTAGTAGGTATTCACGTAGCAGATACTCCTGTAGGGGAGTGAAGTGTTAGAGACTCCACTAGATTAGGTCCAGCTCCGAGAGGTGAGATACTAGTTCCTTTTCGCGCTGTTTTTTTCTACACTAATAAGAGCCGAGTCAGGTACCCATTTACAGTTGGGTAGACTGGAGTGTTACGGTACCGTGTTTCAAACAAGTGAAGATACTGAACATGAAAGAAATATCAACGCAAAGCAACTCCCTCCCCCCACCCCCCAAAAAAATAAAATAACAAATAATTGCAACAAATAAAAAAAATAATAAATGAAATAATACAATGGCTAGCTGCTGTAACAGAAACCAGGCTATAATTCAAGTATATCAAATGGCAATATGGTTATACACCAAACCGGAAGGCTGATCAATGGTGATTAAGGCCGGTAGCAACGTCTGGGAATAAAAATGCGAATACACAGAAATCAGATACTGAACAAATTTAAAAAAAAAAAAATTTGAGAAAAAGAAAAAGCCGGGAAGAAAAAATGATAATTTACTGAAAAAGTGAAGAGCCAACGAATAGCATAAATTAAATAAAATGATATTGGACATTCAGTCCATCAGGACAACGATAACCCATTTTAAAATGTGTAGATTCTCCACAGAGTTGTGTACAGCATGAGATGACCCGGATGACTTTATTAGGACCGTTTCATGAAAATAGACGGTGGGATTATTGAGCTTTGGTAATCCTTCTGGCAGTGGCGGCTTTCTTTATTGAGCTGTTGAGCTGCAGCACCCCCTGTAAAAAAAAGGACTGCATACTGTCTCTACTACATTATAATACATAATCCGGACAGACCAAAAAATACAAACAATTGAGGTTACACCGGAAGGGTTAAATACAAAACAAACAAAAAATTATCCAACACCGTATTGTGGAAGTGATGCAAACGATGACAGTTCAAGTGACCTTGACCTCTTATACGCGAATGCTTGTTATACACTTTTACAAAGTTTTGACAAATGTGATGCCACTTTCTCATATCGGCGGTTTTTCATATTATTTGGAATTGAAAACAATATCTATCCTAATTATAACCCATCAGAGGTTGAACGGGATATCTTTTTTTCATTAATTTAAATAAATAAAAAAAATTGTTATACACACAGCAAGAGGCCAACTGCGATTGGGTTGAATTTATTTAACTAGAGCTGCAACGGAACACAGCTCAAGTGCAATGAACTCTAATTAAAGGGAAGTTACAATGAAAATTTTAAACACGAGAAATAGCAGCATACATGTCTGTGTAACCTGGTTTGAGACTCGGGAAGCTGCTTCGACTGACAAGGATTACTTCTAGTTGCAGTAAACTTTTAAAATAACTTTTCAGAACTTCTTGACAGATTTTAGATGAGATAAGACACTGATCATTTGTGTCTGGGTTGATATTTGACATGGTGGTCACAATTTGTGAGTGTTATGTATAGTATTTTAAATGAATGAACAGTGCAGCACCCCCAATGACAACCCCCTGGAACCGCCACTGCCTTCTGGATTATATAAAGCCGCGCGCCATACTACCACTAATGTCTGCATGTTTAATGACAATGTCATCTCGTATCTTCAGAAGACATAAAGCGCTCTAATCAGAAGATGTGAGGTGAGGTCTGCGGAGACGGCACAGAGCTACTTTATAATTGTCATGTAAAGTGTTGACATTTGACAAATCAAGGACTCGTGATTCTCTCGAAGGTGGAGACCAGTCTCATCTGGATTTGGCGAAATGACGAAATATGTTATCAAACATATTGGAAAACCGGTCAGAATCAACGCCATTGTGATAGTAACACTAAACGAGCATGCGGCAGCAGAAGTAGTGGACATCTTGAAACTATGAATATTTATCAACCTAGGAATGAACAGAGGAATTGTACTCAGAAATGATAATCCTCTTGAAGAAAGGTGAAGGTCAGAAGGGGATGCAAGTAACTTTAGTAATGGTTAAGGCCGAAGTGGAGGATGGTGAAGGAGGAGAGTAGTTTCCCTTTATTTTGAGTGCGGGAGTGCGTTAACAAAGTGTAAAGTTCCCAATTAGTGTTCCGGATAAATGGCACGATGCATTACAGGGTAACGGGCGAAATGATTAGATGTCATTTGACGTCAATAGACGGTGTTGGTGAGTGAGGTTAGATTTCAAATTATCCAAGTCATTTAGAAAGCGTTTATACACATCAATAATGAACCTGATGCTTGGGGATGAGCATTTGTTGCCAACGGCGAGCTAAACTCCAGATACACACACACACACGGTTGGTTGTCCAGCCGAGGGATAGAACCGTTAGCTAAAGCCTTTATCAAAAACTTTCAAGCGAAGGCAAAGTTGTCCAGAAAATTAAAATGGTCGGTTATAACGGGATTTCTTGTGTTGTGATATAAAGGCTTAGTCAGTATCTGTACGAGTTACAACAGAAGCCACGTGAGAACAAGTTATCAGTGATGAAGGTGTGGAGGGTGGACATTACATCGTTCTGACAAGACATCAGAAGAAGCATGGGAGAAATGAAAATAACACAGAGCACATTGTAGAAATATAATGACAAGAAAACAGAGCACATTGTAGAAATATAATGACAAGAAAACAGAGCACATTGTAGAAATATAATGACAAGAAAACAGAGCACATTGTAGAAATATAATGACAAGAAAACAGAGCACATTGTAGAAATATAATGACAAGAAAACAGAGCACATTGTAGAAATATAATGACAAGAAAACAGAGCACATTGTAGAAATATAATGACAAGAAAAGACAGTAGCAACAATATTATATTAATTAAGAGCAAGTAACTCGCCAAGACATGGTAGGATACAGTTATGTTGTGCTCTTTGTGCTGCATGCCCTGATGACAGCATGAATTCTCTTGTGGTCATTTCCATGTTCCTTCAGAAGTAAGTCATGACAGCATGAATTCTCTTGTGGTCATTTCCATGTTCCTTCAGAAGTAAGTCATGACAGCATGAATTCTCTTGTGGTCATTTCTTGTTCCTTCAGAAGTAAGTCATGACAACATGAATTCTCTTGTGGTCATTTCCATGTTCCTTCAGAAGTAAGTCATGACAGCATGAATTCTCTTGTGGTCATTTCCATGTTCCTTCAGAAGTAAGTCATGACAACATGAATTCTCTTGTGGTCATTTCCATGTTCCTTCAGAAGTAAGTCATGACAACATGAATTCTCTTGTGGTCATTTCCATGTTCCTTCAGAAGTAAGTCATGACAACATGAATTCTCTTGTGGTCATTTCCATGTTCCTTCAGAAGTAAGTCATGACAACATGAATTCTCTTGTGGTCATTTCCATGTTCCTTCGGAAGTAAGTCATGACAACATGAATTCTCTTGTGGTCATTTCCATGTTCCTTCAGAAGTAAGTCATGACAGCATGAATTCTCTTGTGGTCATTTCCATGTTCCTTCAGAAGTAAGTCATGACAACATGAATTCTCTTGTGGTCATTTCCATGTTCCTTCAGAAGTAAGTCATGACAACATGAATTCTCTTATGGTCATTTCCATGTTCCTTCAGAAGTAAGTCATGACAGCATGAATTCTCTTGTGGTCATTTCCATGTTTCTTCAGAAGTAAGTCATGACAACATGAATTCTCTTGTGGTAATTTCCATGTTCCTTCAGAAGTAAGTCATGACAGCATGAATTCTCTTGTGGTCATTTCCATGTTCCTTCAGAAGTAAGCCATGACAGCATGAATTCTCTTGTGGTCATTTCCATGTTCCTTCAGAAGTAAGTCATGACAGCATGAATTCTCTTGTGGTCATTTCCATGTTCCTTCAGAAGTAAGTCATGACAGCATGAATTCTCTTGTGGTCATTTCCATGTTCCTTCAGAAGTAAGTCATGACAGCATGAATTATCGTGTGGTCATTTCTCTCATTTCCGTGTTCCTTCAGAAGTAAGTCATGACAGCATGAATTATCGTGTGGTCATTTCTCTCATTTCAGGGTTCCTTCAGAATTAAGTCATGACAGCATGAATTATCGTGTGGTCATTTCTCTCATTTCAGGGTTCCTTCAGAAGTAAGTCATGACAGCATGAATTATCGTGTGGTCATTTCTCTCATTTCCGTGTTCCTTCAGAAGTAAGTCATGACAGCATGAATTATCTTGTGGTCATTTCTCTCAATTCCGTGTTCCTTCAGAAGTAAGTCATGACGGCATGAATTATCTTGTGGTCATTTATGTCATTTCCGTGTTCCTTCAGAAGTAATTGAGAGCGACAGAAAGTACAACAGCGTCACGTGATGAGCAATGATACTTCCCTGGCTAAATAATATAAATCTAAGATGCAAAAACTTATTCGTGCTTACTTAATAGAAATTGGGAAAATTCCAGAAGTGTTGTCAAAAAAATAAAGCCCACACAATCACACACACAGGCATACATATTTCAATTAACACCCGCGCCATGATCAGATGGGAGAAAATGCAGGTGATTTCAATGCGGCATATAAATAGCTTCCAGACCTTAATGCGTGACTTTTCCAAACATCCCGAAAATGCGCAATGAAAAGAGTGTTGGAATTCGTTACGAACGTACAGGACACTAAGAAAATTCGGATGCGTGATTCTATTGTATTATTTAATTAATCTATATATTCTATTCTATTATTGTGTTTTTTTATTTTTTTGTAGTTACTTGTTTGTTGTTAGTTTCTTTATGTCGATATTTCTGTCTTGTTTTGTATTCTTACTTGCTCACTTAGTATTACTTTCCCGTCGCGTTTGTCGCGTCTTTGGTCAAATGAGTTATATCTGTCTGTGTCGCTCAACTTTGTCTGTTTATTTATTTTTCCATGTGTGTGTGTGTGTGTGTGTTTTTGGCCGTTATCATATTTATAGCCTATCTATATTTGTTACATGTGTATCTTTCTTGTAAATGTGGCTGATAAAAGGTATAACCCCAAACGTGCTGTGTTTCTATGGTTACCACTTATTTGTGAAACTGACATTATATTTATATTTTTTATTTGTCACAGAATTGGCCGTTCGTCTTTTCTCATTCTCTCTCTCTCTCTCTCTCTCTCTCTCTCTCCCTCTCTCTCTCTGCAACTATCCATTTATTTCTTCATTTTACGCACATAAACCTGTCCCATCACCGCGCTCTTTTCATGCTGTAATAGTGTTATTTCACGGCTAATTGACCATTCTTAAGGATTAATTGTAATCTCTTAAGTTGTTGAACCATATTTGACTTCATACGGTCAGCGCAAAATGATTGTTAACACGTGTAGCGTTGAATGCTTATAGCGACAATACCGAGTCAGACTACAAAAAAAGGGCAAATGTTGTCTGTGAGGAAAAGTCTGGGCAAGCGATATGTCAGCAAGTATCCGTCTGGTGAACGAATTCAAGTACGGGTGATAATCGCTTAGTCGCCTTCGTCCAGACCGTAAAGATACACCCGTCTGGGTAGACAAATTAGCGATGACACTATCTGCAGGCGATGTTACAAATCGTAATTTGAAAGGTTACTTAAGAGAACGGAAAAAGTCCGGCCATAATTGGAAGATGAGGTCATGGGTTTAAATTTTAAAATACAATTTTTTTAAATATGCGGAGGAAATTGTTGGGATAAACCCCATCATAACATTCATGATTGAATGCAATCGGCTGGGCAATTCTGGATGTTATAAACAACACTTATGATTGGGGTCTGGTCAGATTGGAACAACCACGTGCGCGGGACAAAAGTTGCAACATAATCTGACACTTTCGTCGGTTTAGAACAGTGTCAAATTCACCTCGTCAAGGAGACAACCAGCTAGCCAGAGTAAGGAATATGATCAGAATTCCATTTATCGGATCGGACCTTGTTTGAGCATCATGTGGACTTATATCCCAGGAAAATCCCACCTACATTAACATGGAAAGCCGGAATCTTAGAAATCTGAAACACAAAGAGTGGGAGCCTCTTGTAAAGTAATACCCCAGGTCTCAAAATGTCAAATACGTACAAAATGTCAAAAGTATTCATATTCTCCAATAAGCATACGTTGGTCCAGCATGCGTGTAAGAGGCATTTTAAACAAGTTGCCTTAACTATTGCTCTGAGCCAGAAGTCAGTATTCCTAAAGAGATTTTAAGGTGAGTTGTACATTTTAAAATTCTATATTTTGCATTTATTAACATGTGATCTTTGCTAATGGATGTTCAAGTCATCCGAGGCTGACAACCTCAGCGTATTAAATGATGCTTTCATGAACCACCACTGCAAGAGATGGTGACTGCTTTATACGGGTTTCTCATATAGAACCAAAAGCAGAGGTGGTCCCAAGATCTATATGAAGCACGGAGTGGATACTGATAGAACTGATGTACATACTTATTATATTATGCACTTTTTCAACCAGTGCAAATGTAAAGATATTCAATATAAAAGTAATGAATGTTTTCCGCTCACTGGGATGGATTAACATTAATGCTCAGAGAGGGCAAAGTTCTGAGATAGATGGGATGGTGGAATGAAAAGGGTGGCGGTAGGGGTACATACGATTGTGTGTCAGGAAACCCAATACTCAAGAGCGTATTTGCTTCTTTTCTTTCATTATACTAGCCGGTGGTACCAGTTGAGAGTACTATCTCTGGAACAAAGTATGTGGTATAAGTGGCCTGCTGTCAACGCTAGACACCATCATCAGACGGGTCTTGAAGACGCTGGACCAGCTTCGTGATTACTCCCTGATATTTCTTGGAACGTGTCACAACCTCCAGACTTGACCAGTGACGTGAGTGAACCAGTACATAACCTGCAAAAAGCCAGCCG
The DNA here is from genome assembly GCA_024509875.1 of Oreohelix idahoensis. Taxonomy (NCBI): domain Eukaryota; kingdom Metazoa; phylum Mollusca; class Gastropoda; order Stylommatophora; family Oreohelicidae; genus Oreohelix; species Oreohelix idahoensis. The sequence continues at coordinate 1,028,351 of JAMPIV010017659.1, read as the reverse complement.
TCGGCTGGAGCAGAAACCAAACTTTCTGGCAGCTAAGAACAAACTTAAAAGCTGCCAAGTGAACTTTTCAAACAATTCCCTCAATATCCATAACATCATCCTGTGATGATAACCTTTTTTTTTAAAAAGAGAATTATTCATTTTACACTGTTAAATATAATTGATTATTAAATTTGTTATTTGTTTATATATACACATTTATGGTTGATTTAATCCTTTTGAGTGCACTACACACGTATGTCTTAGTCGCCTTAAATACACTTAAAACAGAGCTACTAAATTAAGATTTCACTGAATTAAATCAGTTGGGGGCTTGAACGAGCTAAATCATACCATTAAACCTCTTCACAAAAGTTGTCGGGTAGATAATAAGTTAACTGTGATAAGACACATTCAGCACTGTTCTTGACTTCTGAAATATCTTGTGAATACTCACTCAAGGTAGAAGCATCATCATCCTTCTATCTGTATCTCTGCCAAAAGTAATCTTGTGCGAAAAGGTAGATACCTTTGAAGACCCACATTATATACTCTAGGTTTTGGCCATTGGAGCAAAGGGGAGGCACCCCGTGACAATTTTTTGTTTTACTTTTTTAAACTTTCTCTGAGAGTTTTGCAGCATGCCCACTTTATTATTAAACATATAAAGAACGAAGGCTTCCTTGTAGCACACTGTGCTAACAGTAGCGTGTAATCGAAGTTCAGAGGTCAAGAACTGTTGCTAACCAGGGGCCAGTTCCGCCTCTAGATGATAGTGTGAGTTGGTTTCGACGGTTTATTTCCTGTTGGGTGTACTTAGATTACCTCTATATCTGGACATGTAATGTGTTCTATATGAATGTTTATCGTTAAAGTTAATATTCTTGATATCTGACACAAACGTGTTACCGTAAATGTCACCCCAGAATAATGGTCTTGCCATCTGGGCGTATTGTGTTGCTGACACAATTTCTGCTGGAAGTTCCCCAAAGTTATTAGTGTGAGAATTTGTAATAAAAGACTCGCGATTGTTGCATGCTGCGAGATTCCGCGAGATAAAGATGAGCCACCAAGTTTTATTGTAGAGATGTGAATGTGATACAATCAAATGGGCTGCTGCTATCAGTGATAACGACTTTTGTAATGAGAGTAAATAATGTACACGTGCTTTGTTTTCTCACTGTTTTAATATGTACAGCTGTTATAAAAATAGGAGACCAGTTGACAAGTGACAGAATAGAAGGTAGAGTTTGTGGATGTGAGGTCCATGTCAAGGAAATTGTAATGTTCACTTTGCTTGTTTGTACATCTGTCGGTGCACGTGCTACTAGAGGTAACCTGCGTGTGTCGAGTCTAGTCCTGATTTATTAAATTAAAAAAAAAGTGTACTCGGCTGCTCATCTTTGGAAATGTTTTGCACGTTACCAAATAAATACAACACGTTCCTACCTTTACAATCCAAACTTCTTACCAGCTGCTGACATAAACCTTTGTTTATTTCTTGTTATATGTTTAACTAATGTCTCAGGAATGTTATATGTTTAACTAATGTCTCAGGCATGTTATATGTTTAACTAATGTCTCAGGCATGTTATATGTTTAACTAATGTCTCAGGCATGTTAGATGTTTAACTAATGTCTCAGGCATGTTAGATGTGTAACTAATGTCTGAGGCATGTTAGATGTTTAACTGTCTCAGGCATGTTAGATGTTTAACTAATGTCTCAGGCATGTTATATGTTTAACTAATGTCTCAGGCATGTTATATGTTTAACTAATGTCTCAGGAATGTTCGATGTTAATGCTTTAACATTAAGGTCTTTTATATTTGGACATGCACCCTAACATAACCGAATTAGAAGGACAGAATGAGTGGGTACAACATACAAGACGAGAATTGGAAGGACAGAATGAGTGGGTACAACATACAAGACGAGAATTGGATGGACAGAATGAGTGGGTACAACATACCAGACGAGAATTGGAAGGACAGAATGAGTGGGTACAACATACAAGACGAGAATTGGAAGGACAGAATGAGTGGGTACAACATACAAGACGAGAATTGGAAGGACAGAATGAGTGGGTACAGCATATAAGACGAGAATTGGAAGGACAGAATGAGTGGGTACAACATACAAGACGAGAATTGGAAGGACAGAATGAGTGGATACAGCATACAAGACGAGAATTGGAAGGACAGAATGAGTGGGTACAACATACAAAACGAGAAATGGAAGGACAGAATGAGTGGGTACAGCATATAAGACGAGAATTGGAAGGACAGAATGAGTGGGTACAGCATACAAGACGAGAATTGGAAGGACAGAATGAGTGGGTACAACATACAAGACGAGAATTGGATGGACAGAATGAGTGGGTACAACATACAAGACGAGAATTGGAAGGACAGAATGAGTGGGCACAGCACACAAGACGAGACACTGAAGGACACAATGAATGGGTACAGCAGAGACTCGAAATTGAAGGACAAAATGCATCATAAAGACGAGAAATGGTAGGAACGAATCTTAAATGGGATCACGGGTTCAATTCTCAAATGGTTCGTTCATTCTCAGTTCAGATTTTTAATTATCCACGTGTCCAGGTATGTTCCACTTCTATCATGTCCTTCCAGTTTCTCTTCTCCGTGACTCTTCTCGTTCAGATCTTCTGTTTTCTCAGTGCTTCCATGTTCGCCACTAAATATATTGATGAGTAAAAGTGTTCTCGTAGTATTAGGTCATAAACAATTACAATTTACTGTAAAAAAAAAATGCCGTGACATTTGCGACCATTCCTGTCTCGTACTTTCTCTTCCTCTTTTCATCTTTATTATTAATATTATTTTTTATTATTCACAAAGTTCTACCAAATTGTTTACGTCTTTTGTTGACACATTATTGATGAATGTAAAATAGGATCATATTCACTGGACCACGAGCATGCATTCTATAAAAGCAACTGTCCCTCGTGGAGTTTCTTTCTTATCTCACTGCACTTCCACGATCGGCTAAACAAAGTCATAAGGATGCCCTAAAAATACCATAAGCGGCTAAATAAAGTGCTGAAGATGTCCTGAAATACCATGAGCGGATAAATAATGTCATGAAAATGTCCTGAAAATACCATGAGCGGATAAATAAAGTCATAAGGATGCCCTAAAAATACGAGGAGCGGCTAAACAAAGTCATGATGATGTCCTCAAAATACGATGCGCGGATAAATAAAGTCATGAGGATGCCCTGAAATATCATGAGCGGATAAATAAAGTCATGAAGATGTCCTAAAATACCACAAGCGGATAAATAAAGTCATGAAGATGTCCTAAAAATACAATGAGCGGCTAAACAAAGTCATGAGGATGCCGTGAAATACCATGAGCGGATAAATAAAGTCATTAGGATGCCCTAAAAATACCATGAGCGGATACATAAAGTCATGAAGATGTCATAAAAATACCATGAGCGGCTAAATAAAGTCATAAAGATGTCCTGAAATACCACGAGCAGCTAAATAAAGTCATGAGGATGCCCTAAAATACCATGAGCGGATAAATAAAGTCATGAGGATGCCCTGAAATACCATGAGCGATTAAATAAAGTCATGAGGATGCCTTGAAATACCATCAAAAGCTAAATAAAGCCATGAGGATGTCCTGAAATACCATGAGATGCTTAAAAAAGTCATGTCCTTAAATATCACGAGAAGCTAAACAAAGTCACAAGGATTTCCTGAAATACCATGAGAGGCTAAAAAAAGTCATGCGGATATCCTGACATACCATGAGAGGCAGAACAAAGCCCTAAGGATGTTCTAAAATACCATGAGAGGCTAAAATGAATCACGAGGATGCCCTTAAAAAAGCCAGGAAGTTTATTACTAATTTTAAGAAGGATACAATCACAATAATAATGTGAAAGATTGAAAGAAAAAGAGACAAAGGATGACAAAGAAGGACGATACGAGACTTCGTGGAATAGAAATAAGTAAACGACATAAGTTATGAACAGCACAGGCACAGGAAGTTCTGGAAAGATGTAGTGACCTACGACACCTGCCATATTACACGAAGAAGAAGAATTGCCGTGAAGACTTGATCTTTGACCACTTCTGACGTCTTTTCTTCTTTGAACCTTAGCCGCCGACTGTCAAAGCAGTCAGTGGCCATCACGCCTGATGGCGTCTTGTAGGGCAGAGACGAACTGCTTCCACTTTGCTCGGTCGGCGGCCATCCTTCGTGCAGTGCCCCAGCTCTGGTTCATTCTTTGCATCTCGGCCTCCTCAGTTCTCCGCCAAGTTGTTTTTGGTTGGCCTCTTTCGCTTTCCTTCAGGAGTCCATAGCAAAGCTGTTCTTGTGATGGCATCGGGGTCTCTTCTGAGGACGAGGTCAACCCAACTCCAACTTCTGCCAGAAATGATGGTGTGCATGTCCTCTTGGCTACTCCAAATAAGCAGTTCTTGGTTGGTGATGGTATTCGGCCAAAAGATTCGGAGAATTTTCCTTAGGCAGACTGTGTGCAAGGAGGACAATTTCGACATTTCCTTCTCTGTTACTCTTCAGCATACCGCACCATAGAGAATCACAGAAAGTACACAGCTCTCATATAATTTTAATTTGATGTTTGTGCTGTACTGAGAGGACTTACAAATGTTGTTTAGACTAGCAAAAGCTGTTCTCGCTATATTCATTCTGTCGTGATGTCTTTGCTTGTTCCGACGTCTGGTGTTACTATGCGTCCTAGGTATTTAAATGGTCCGTCTGTTCCAGCTTCTGGTTCCTTATTGTTATGGGCTCAGGACTGCCCACTTTGAGTGTCATGACTTCTGTCTTCTTTAGACTGATGTTCAGACCCACCTGCTGGGTATACTTATTCAGTCTATCTGTTTTACTTGGATGTGTTGATGAGAATTAGCGAGTAGTGCAATGTCATCTGCACATTCCAAATCTTCCAGTGTAGAAAACGTTGTCCATCTAATTCCTCTTGGACTGCCCTCTGTTGTCTGACGCATAACCCAATCTATGACTGTCAAAAATAATGTTGTTGATAAGGGGCATCCCTGTCGTACTCCTGTCTTCACCTCATAGAGGCTTTTTATGATGGAAACAATGCAGCTGGGAATTCCATAAGCCCTCAGTATTTTCTATAGGCTGTCCCTGTGAACGCTGTCAAAAGCCTTTTCAAAACCAACAAAATTAATTTACAGCCATTCTAAGCACTGCTCTATAATGTTTCTGAGGGTGAATCTATGATCTGTACATCTTCTGTTCTTTCTGAATCCCGCTTGTTCTTTCCTCAGTTTATGGTTCTACTGATTTTGAAATTCTGTGGATAATTATCCTGCCTAGTATTTTACCGGGAACTGAGAGGAGAGTAATTCCTTTCCAGTTGTTGCAGTCTGCAAGGTTGCCCTCCTTGGACAATTTGACAATTCCACTCTGTTGGTGTCGTCTCTGTTTTACAGACTTGTGCAAAAAGTGGTTCTAATAGTGTCGTGAGAAATTCTAATCCACATATATAAATTATCAGGTAAATGTAAAGCCTAACACATAAATTCAATAAAAGGAAAGAAGAATGGTAAAGAACAGTGCTGCCACAATGACTGTACTCGAAATCCCCCTTGTTTTCTCCTGCGTCTGCAAATTGTAACGTTTCACGTTGATAGTAAAAGCCTTCTGCAGCATACACGCGTTTCCCCAACACAATAAAATGTGTACTCCATTTCTAAGAAAAACCTTGAGATACGCAATCTGACCTAGATTTAAAATTCCATTCATGTCATTTTATACACTACGTTACCAAAAAACGAAAGACAGATGGACTAAAGATAGAAAGAAAGGGAGGGGCTGGAAGCAGGAACGCATGCAACACTAAACACGCGTTTCGCTATACAATTACTACCATCACGCGTGTAAGGCCACAAGCACTAGCTTTTTTTCAAATCGACAGTGTCAAAAAACACTACACACACGAGAGTTAGTTTTTAAAAACTCACAAAACGCTTATTAGGAAACATGACATTATACTGGTTTACGTTTGAAAACATTACAGTACCCAGACACCACATCGTATTCGAAGTAAACAGGAGGTAGAAGAAAATGCATATTTTGAACGCAGCCACTTAGCTCCTTTAAATTAGTATATTTGGGTTCCTTAGGACTTGCTGACAAAGAATATGTTAAACGTTACGCAAATAGTCTAGGAATTACCAAAGTATAGCCAAAAGAAATAGTGAGGGATGTCAGACAACACCCAAAATCAGAATCGCTCAGTGGCAGATTTTCACCCCACCATTGTACGGGAAATGGGTCTCCATGTTAAATCCGATTTGATTGGAGCGCAATAAATGTAAGGCTAAACACGATTAGTCGGGCTATAAATACTATCTTTTGTTGTCAGGGGAAACGGGAGTAGGAGTACTTTTTTTCAAACGATTGGGTAAACATGGCACGATTGGTTAGACCCGCGAATATAGTCAATCAGAGGCGTCAGGTCACCACCACATGTTCAAATAAACTTACTACAGAACCAGTGCGTTGAGCACCAGTGCATATTTTTCTAAATAAAAGCCTGGGACATCGGCAGATCGAAGTTGTGCTATATTCATTGCCATTCAACGTAACTGTGTATTATTCCATGAATTGTGGTAAGCTTGATATATTCAATATCTTTTTAATGAAAGTTGAATGTAAATTGATAATTTATGTCTGTATATATGTGTGGTTCAGTAGCGAACATGAGGTAAAGCCTATATAATGCTCCAACCTGAACAGAAGGTGTCGGAGGAAAGTAAAACTGCATGGAATTGCCAAACAGTACACTGACACCTATATTATTGACTAGAAAGAAATAATGCTGGAATTGCAGAGGCGTAGTAACCATTAGGGAGGAATATACTGGTGTAAATTATTTCAGATGAAGCTGACAGTTGGCCTACCGCTCTGAACTCAGTGTTTGTTATGTATTGTGTTCAGTCTGTAAATGGATCATAAACTAGTTATGAAGTAGGAGGTACAACCTTCTTGTTTCAGGGACCGTGGTCCAAAAGTTATTGAGCAGCACCTGGTCTGAGCTTTGCTGAACTTAGAGGCTCACAGCATACTCCTGGGTCCAGATAGTGACCAGTGAGGTGTCTCCAGAACACAGGGAGGCTATCGAGCAGAGGAGTCTTATCCTGCCGCCATCACGAAAGATAAGCCTATGTGGCCAGTGGAGCTCAACATTATGCCCCCCCTCAAAATCTGACTTTATAATAAACCAGAGGGAAAATACAGTGTTTAAATTGATAGGGACTGTGAACTTTTCCCCATACTACTTACAAGATAAACAAACACTTGAAGTCATGATGACAAATAACAACATAGCTTGAAACAACAAAACCAGTATTACCTCATATTACTACTACACAACTGACACACATAGGATAATATTAATAAAATATGTCACTACAAGTTTCATATTGATAAATCCTGTACATATAAATTGTAATTAAAATTGATTGTGATACTTGGTTCACTTTGAAGTTGAATCAGGACATATATATTAATGAAAAGTACTTAATACATATTGATATTTGAAAATTTACCAGTGACTCATTTAAGATAGTCTTATAGAATGTTACATGTGTGTGAGTGTCACAGTGTTATCAAGTGTGGTGGAATAAATTAAATTGTTTATCTGTCTGTTGTTGTTGTGACTTACACTTCATCATATACATACCCTAGACATTTAACGTAGTCATCACAATATTCCAGAATAATTCTGACTGAGGCATAATGTGGTAGCAAGTAAGGTTATCTGTAAAACACTACACCTATTAGATACAGATACCTTCACAGCTGATCTCAGTCAGTACACTAAGTCCCCTATAAATATTTATAACATCCCACTTTACCACATATATTTCTGCTGCTAGTTCAGGGTCTGTCTTAAATAACTCGTCATTTAAATTGTCTTGACCAGGAGCTTTTCCATTCTTTGCCCTTGAAACGAAATCAAACGTGCAATTTTTATAACTCTCATTCAATCCGGCAGTATCTTTTCATTTATTCATTTTTCTCACTCATCATCCTATTATTTGGCTTATATATTGCCCTTATATTCTTTTACTGTGACCACTCCCCAGACGTATTTACGTTCCGCCAGGTGAACTGTGGTATTATCGTAACAATACCCAGTCATTATCACCGGTCAGCGGTAATATGTTTATCTCTGAGTCGCTGGCCACCTTTAATAGGAGACGATCGTCATTTGACACAATATGGTCTCGTACGAGGATGAATAGGAAGCCAATATTGTCTGTCTGAGAGAGCCGTCTGAAGTGTGCGGAAAGACAGGCGTTAATGAGATAATAGCTTTCGCATGGCCATTCCTGTGAGATTATTACAGCTAATCTGTCTGGGAAGACGATATGGGCGGAAGGTAGCATCTGACCATCAAAGAGTTCACAGATTTGTTTGTGAGTTGGCGGAAATATTACGTCTTATTATAAAGAGGTCACGCGTTGGAATATTAAATTTAATATTTTAAACACGCGGGGAGATTATGAATTAAAACACCCCAAATCAGGGCTAAAAAGCTTACCATTGGTTTGATTTGAGAAGCCGGAATAAACCAGGAATCTCATTAGAAAATTCGGCGGAAGTACCACCCGAAATGTGAACTGGAAACTGAGAATATAATGTAGCGAAAAGCGGAGTCACAGATCAGACAGCTTCGCAACTTCAAGCTAGCAATTCCCAAAAGCCAGAAAGAGAAGGATCGGACAAAGGATTCCAAACTTAAACGTGACAGGTATTGTTACACCAATATTAAAGGTATATTACAGGTATAAAGTGTATTACAGGTTTAAAGATATTACAGGTATATTACAGGTATAAAGTGTATTACAGGTTTAAAGATATTACAGGTATAAAGTGTATTCCGTTATAAGAGAAATTAGACAGTTTCCCAGACCAAGTGATTCGCAGAACACCCGTCATAAGAGGAATTACGAAAATTTCCAGGTCAAGTGATTCGAGAGCAAATAACCTAAATTGCTCGTATCCATTCTAACCTGTGCGAGGAGATTGTAAATTCCCAAATGTTTGGGGTAAGTGTAACATTTATTTTACAAATGTGAATTTGACATGTTTTTCTTGCTTAGTGGTTATGTATGAGGCTGGCAACTTCAACCAATGAATATAGTAAATTCATGAACCACTACAGCAGGCGCTGGTGATTGTTTCTTGCTAGTCGTGCGGAAAACCAACAGCAGATGTGACCCCAGACTCCTAATAGAGCAGTAATGAGTGATGATTACATCACAGGTGCCTGTGAGATCTATGTACTTTGTTAATTGTAATTCAGGCTCGCCATTATTCACGCTGTCCAGACACATTTTCCCAGTTTAATACCCAGAAGAGTACTGGTGATTTTTAATCATCTTCCTTGAGTGACGCTGTGTACTCAAGAATTTAATTCTTCTGAGATATTAACATTGATGGGTGACCAGCGAGACCGTGCGTCTGTTAAGCTTCCAACTCAGTGTACTTAGCAGAGGCATTTGTTCTTTCTATTTTGTCTAAACGATTCGTGGTTACAAGCTATCAGACAGTTTGAAGTACTAACGTTACTACGCCGCTAGTGTGAGAGACGAGCATCAACACTGACCGCCTACATTGGACAAGTGTGTGAAGAAGTGCCTCCTCACAAAAAAAGGGACGGAAACAACGGTGACAGGACTCACCTAGATCAGTTAAGTCCTGATTAAAAAGCGTCAGCAAAACGGACTTTTATCACTCCCCTATTAAGTCTCTATGAAGAAGTTTTCATATAAAATGTCACCAATCTTTCCATATTTATTTTAACCTGTTAAAGACTAATTCACTATTAAATGTGTTACATGTTATTTTAAAACTAAACAAACATAGTTGATTCAGTTATTACATGTGTTAAAGCAAGCGTAAGAGCACGACTAATATATATATATATATATAAGATGGTGGATCAGATACAAGTTAACAATTGTTCAGCCCAATGCAATATTGCTCTTGACTTTTGAAAATATCTTGTGAAAGATCCCTTAAGGTAGAGGCGTCATTACCCTTCTATCTACATCTCTGCCAAGAGTAATCTTGTGCGAAGGTAGACACCTTTGATGACACATTTAGATAATCTTGAGTTTTGGCCACTGTTGGACCACTACTGCAAAGCAGGGGAGGCAATCTGTGACAGCCCTTTCTTAGCTGTGATGATTTCTTCTCTTCGCGGAATGTCTATATTTACGTCTAGATCATTTTCAGCCTCAGGAACATTCAGCTGCGTCTCTGGTGGTTCTTTATTCAGTGTTTCTTTGAAGTGCTCTGCCCATCTTTTTCCTGCCCCTGTGCTGTGGTGATGAGATTTTCTTGCTTGTCTCTTACTAACGTAATATTGTTTGCACCCCGCTTTCCGCTGATGATTTTTGTTATTTTATTTACTGTTCTTTGTTCATTTCTCAGTGCTGCCTCTTTTGCCTGTCTTGCAATATCCCCCTGAAATTTCCTTTTGTTGGCACGGGTTTGACGTTTTACTTCCTTGTCCAGCTGACGGTACTGCTCGCTATATATTTCCTTTAACCTGGGAAACTTCTATTTTATTTCTTTTCATTTCTTTTCTCATCGCTATAGTGTTTAATGTTTCTGGTGTTATTCAGTATTTTCTTTTTCTATCCTGCAATCCAAAGCATGTTTCACTGTTTTCCTTATAAATTGTTGAAATGGAGTTGAATTTCTTATCAACATGATCAGTCGCTGTCTTTTTCTGTATGATCTATTGAAACTGTTGGGGTTGAAGGGACAGGCGAGAACAAGGGCACTGAAGAGGCTTAGTGAAACTGCCGAAAAGGCATCAGGCTGGCTGTGGAACAACCGCAATGGGCAATGGAAATCGTGACAATAAACGCTGCGGTACAGAAAACACCAGGAATTTTTCTAAGTCCACAAAACGCTGAGTTTTGTGGTGTACTAGTGAGCGGGCTGTGACTGAGGGGCAACAGGCGATGTATATTATAGGAGGTGTCAGTGTCAGAATTTCAGTGGCTAGGCTCGGCGGCTTCGCGATGGTGTCTCAGTGTGTGCGACGGAACGAACGGAATAATTTGTCTTCTCTTTGTTACTTTCACAATTGCCTCCACGGCTGGCGGAGTTGTGGATTAAAGTTGCTACCATAAGTGAAATGGGTTCATTTTCGATACAAGACAACAGGAGGCTGAGACGCTTGGGAGTCATGACCCAAGTGGGCCCGCCCCCCTTAGAGTGTAAAGGAGTATACTGGGCCGAAACACTTGTCTGATGGGGGGACTTCTTCTGATGATCAGATTGCCTCCTGTTGTATCGCTCTGTAAAGAGTTTCCTATCATCTTCTGGCTATTAGCAATTTGATATCGTCTCTTCACATCAACCACAAATGTTTTTCTGGTTACACCTTTTGTGTTTAGTTGCATTTGGTCCAGCAGCTCTGAGTTTCACCTTCAGTCGTGCTACTGCTAGGTGGTGATCGCTTCCCACATGTGCACCTTTCTTACTTTCACGTCTTGACCACTTCATCGCTGTCATTTGTTGGTGCATAGCATTGTATTATAGTGGTGTTGTGAATCTTCCTCTCAGTTTTGTTTTTATCACAATGTTGTTGATGGATTTCCATTCCAGTAATGACCTTTCTATTCTTTTCTTTAGGATAAAGGCTACGCCTTCATTGTGCAGTCCATCCTCTCTTCCACATTATATGGTCTATCTGGTTTCCGTTTGGCCGTTTGGTGATTCCCATGGCAATTTGTGAATTTCTTTGTGTGTAAAAAAAGTGTTCCTCCAATGAGCAAGTTGTTAATGCTGCAGAAGCTTATTAATTTATTCCCATTCTCATTTGCTGTTCCGATGCCGCATTTCAACATTACTCTTTCATTATATGTATTGGGTGTTCCAACTTTCGCATTGAGGTCTCCCATTACTTTGGTAAGATCATATCTAGGTGCAGTTTCCTTTTGTAGCTGTTGACAGAATTCGTCCTTAACCTCTTCATCGCTGTCATTTGTTGGTGCATAGCATTGTATTATAGTGGTGTAGTGAATCTCCCTCTCAGTCTTATTCTTATCAGAATGTTCTTGATGGATTTCCATTCCAGTAATGACTTTTCTATTCCTTTCTTTAGGATAATGGCTACGCCTTCATTTTTGCAGTCCATCCTCTCTACCAGAGTAAAGAACTATTTCTCCTGTTGCTGTCTCTGTTCTCTCTGTCCCGGTCCATCTGCTCTCACATATTCCCAGTATATGTAATCTGTAGTTCCTCATCTCTGCTATGATCTGCCTCAGTTTTCCTGCCTTATTCACAGTTCTGACATTCCAGAATCCAATTCTTGTTTTGTGTTTTGCGATCGGGTCATCCGTTTTCCTGCCAATGGCTTCCTTTCGGCTTTCACCACTGACAGTCATACGATCCTCAGACTCCGGATGTCCATCCCGCATAAAATTTTGTTTCATTTGTTGATGTTTCCGTAACGATTAAGATTTTGTTACATAGATAGTGTTGTCCGTGCTGTGCTAAAACCCCCAACCTGGAGAACCAGAGTACCAGGTTTTGTCTGACCCATACCCTCGCAGACCTGTCAAGCTTGGTTGAACCTGCCAGAAGTAAAACTCCCGCTGGCATAGCTCTGGGGTTTGTTAGGATACGCAAGCCGCCATTCCACTACAAGATATTTCTGACGTGTGAAAGCCTTATGGCATACAGAAATAGCGAAGATTCTTCTGTACTGAACGTTCCAAGGAAGCAGTTCTTTCGTTTTGATGTTAACAACGATTTTTTTTAAAACCAAATTCTACGTTTTGCCGGGTTATCTGTTAACTAAATTGTTATTTTTATTTACTGTTTACTGATATTTGTTTCATTAAATGCTCTAGATGGTTTTTTTTTTCAGTTTTGCAAGATGCGTTGGTTGTATCAGCGCCATATCACTTTTACCATGATCTGTTGAACGCTGTCTATCTATCTTCCCCTTGGGCGTCAGCTTTTCTGGGAGTAAGATGTTAAGCTGCAGGAGGTCTAGAGGTGGTAGCTGAGCTGCCCATACCATTTTATTTTATTTTTGTCTTGTATGCCTCCCCCCCCCCCCCCCCCTCTCCCCGGTGCATATCATCATCATCATTTTCCATTGCGCTTCTAACAATGGGGCTGCCACTGCAGGTGGTACTTGTACAGGAAGCCTGCCCCAAGCATTCACACGCTCCTGCAGCCATTGTTTCTATGACATTACGTTGTACATGATGAGGTTGCAGCCTTATACACAACCTCATATAAGTCGCCTTGTACGACATGCATGAGGTCGCGGTAGACCTATTATTTGGTTATCTCCCCAGAGACTCCCCGAGAACTACCCGCTGCACGTGTTGCATATGACCTATTTAATTAGTTTGATTAAGGTAACTATTCACTTTAATATGAAAGTGCCCTCAGATTTATATAGATTTTTACTGCATATATTTTAGGCGTGCCCATCTATTTTCTATCACGTGATGTACATTGAGTGCGTACATTGGTTCTTGGAGATCTCGTTCCGTCTGTTTGTTGAACGTTTTACGAAAATAGCGAAAGTGTATTGTCTAATGAGCACACGTACTAAAAACAACAAAATGTAACAAACAAAATATACATGTACGATCTTTTAGATATTGAATTAGTTGTATGAAAAAAAGAAAAGAAAAAAAAAGATAGATAAACAACACAACAAACTGTATGTGACAGCCTTTTCGTACTGTGTTGACTATACGTACAGGATTTTGTTACCCAGGTTCTTTACCTCAGTAGTGGGTGACAACATGAAAGCATACAGAGTGGTTACGATGACACATAATAACACAACTCTATATGACAGACGATAAGTCCACGGCTAAGTTGAAATAGTAATTTATTTACACTGTACACATCTGCATTAATGGCTAACTCAATCTTCAACACTTGCTCTTGTAGAGCGTTTTATCAGACAATTTCTTCTTATGTTTATGGCTATGGAACGTTCGATATTCTTACTTCTAAACAGATCTTGATTTTTTTTGCAGTTACTTCTCGTCTACAATGATTCTGGTTATTTCTTTTGTGGCCGTTGACTGACTTGTCTATTGTTTAATACTTCTACATTGTGTTGATCGTATGATAGGTTTCGTATCACAGCCCGAGCAGTAGACTGCTTGTATTAGTTGGTAAGTAATCTTCACATACGACAACTTCGTTCTGAACAACAGTTGACAAAATGAACTATGATGACAGCAGGCTTCTTAACTCAACAGGTAGAACTTTATTTACATTTATTATTATTATTATTCCTTTGACCGCCGACCGACTAAGCAGTCTTCGGCCATAACACCTTGCGGCGTCATTAGGGCAACAAGAAATCATCCGTTGTTCCGTCACACCTAGCGGCGTATATTGGTACAACAGACTTTTAATTGTTGTTTCTGTGATCAATGTGACAAGCAAGCGGTAGATCAATCCGCTGTGCCCCGAACTTGCCCTCATGTGTACTCTACTCCTGTCGCTATAAAACCATTTCGCCATGCCTCCCAGACGCCCGTCCAGCCAAAATCCTTTCGGGACCGAAGGTCCTCGAAAAAGGGCAGTCTGGCAGACACAGTTCCCACTCACTGCCTCTACTGCGCTGGGAGGACCCGGCAACCGGGACCACACACAGCCTTGAGAGGACAAAGATCGCCTTAAAGGTTTTATTTACATAGTAACATGTAAAATATGCCAGGTGCTGGCTCTTGATAGACTTCAATAACATGCCCAGTCTTCCTCATGTGGCTGGTGACTTGTACAACGAATTTCAGTGTATAACATTCTGCCTCACTCTCTATCGCTCTTTCTGTATAAACCGTCTCTAGTGGCTATTAGGTTCACAAGTTGAAAACCATTGTAGTTGTTGCTATACTGTCAGTATCTCCCTACTTTAAACTGTTTATCTCAATGTTCAGTTATAGTCAACGGCAGCTATCTTGGCGTAACTCTATTAAGAGAACTGGCCTACCGCTAGGGATGCACGTTTACCAAGCTCATTCTGCTTACTCGACTGTCTGCCTATCTACTGTACGTCACAACAACTAAAAAGGTTCTGTGATAGGGTGGGCGAGATGATGATGATGATTATATTGTGATGTGTGATCACTCTCTTGTCACACTCGCACCGACCCGAACAACAATAAAACTCTTGATTCTAGAGGCAGGGGCTATATTTATTTTTACAACCCATTCAGTGACAAAGCAAACATTAAACAAATAAACTAGCGAACATAACAAAACAAAACATTCAGCATGTGCCCGATTGCTAATTCTGGAGAAGCACACAAAGCAACGACTGGTTAAAATCATAATAGTTAAATAATGATACTCTCACCTGTCAAACAGTCCTTCCACGTGTACTACCTGACACCCTCAACTATCACACACGCACACACATGCGTGTCGTCCAATGCGACTAGTAAGGTGTTGTGCGTGAGGCTGGCAATCTCACATGTAACATCGGTTGCTACCGAAACCACTACTGCAAGGGCACACTCAACTATCACACACACATACTCATGCATGTCGTCGATGAGACTAGTATGGTGTTGTGCATGAGGCTGGCAACCTCACCGTGTAACACAGATTGCTACCGAAACTACTACTGCACGAGCATCTGAATGCTTCATACGGATGAAACCACACTGGTGGCCCCATGCTCCCTCAGGAGCGGAGAAGAGAAATATATATCTTCAAGTGAGCCCACGTGCTCTCACAAACCATCCTTCACATAACAATAGTTAAATAATCATAAAATATGTATAACATAGAATTAACCAATATGTACCACCAATACTCTCTTTAATGGGCATAAACCACCACCTCGCATCTGATCCATCTCAATATTCATTACTGCATTCTGAACATGTCGTAAGTGACGACTGGTGCGCCTGGCAACAAGCGTGTCGTATATGACCCGTGATGAGACTGAGAACTCATCACATGAAACACATCGTTACCGTCACCGAAAATACCACAGCAATAGCATAAAAATGCTTATTGTGGGCCTGTAATGGACACCAGCTGCATTGGTGTTTCCATGCTCCGCCGGGAGCAAACAGAGAAACACCTGTCTCAACGTGCCTTACGCCTTACGCACGCTCTCCAGAAATCTAAATATATATTCTCACCTCACAGTAACCCACCAAAGATAAACAGTAGGATATTGATAAGTAGGCTATCGTGAAATACACTTAAATGCTCTTACATAAAGAATAAAATATAATTATTCTCGACTTAAACAAAACTGGAACTAAATACACAACGTGTCACATGGCGTAACATTTACCACGCGGGGCGTGTTATTCGGACTCACTGGCGCCGCTTTTTATACAGTCCTCGCCACGTGGGTGCCATCTTGCTATTGTTAATCTTATCTAAATTCCTGTGAAATAGCTTCATACTATATCTGCCTTTCTGATAAATAAAATACTCGCTCTTAAACTTTCACATCTATCTATCTATCTTTTTATCTCATTAAACATTAAAATAGCCACATCGATATAATTTCAGAATTATAGAAAACTAATTCTAATTTAAATTAACTCACGTGATCAAGGCATTTACAGCTTGGCTCTGTGTGTCTTACTTCGTCTGTTCTCTCTGGGCGGCTGATCTTCAAATAGGCTGGTTTGATGCTCGCTATTTCTTTATATAAACCGCTAAGCCTAAACACTCAACTTAGTCCGCGCTG
The DNA here is from genome assembly GCA_024509875.1 of Oreohelix idahoensis. Lineage (NCBI taxonomy): Eukaryota > Metazoa > Mollusca > Gastropoda > Stylommatophora > Oreohelicidae > Oreohelix > Oreohelix idahoensis. The sequence goes on along the minus strand of JAMPIV010017659.1, from coordinate 1,011,606 downwards.
CGCGGATTAATTTAGCCACTTAAATGACACTCGCGATTTTGCTTTACCAGGCATGAAAACACAGATATACACAACTATTTCTAGAGCAAAAACACCACTATCAAATATAACACACAACTATGCACCAAAACTAATTTCTAGGCGTTATTATGGCCTTTTCATCAATCTTGAAGAATTTTCACATCCCAGAATGCTTCGCGCACATCGAAAATATGTGGGCGATAAATCTGCCTAGAAACAGGTAGGGGGCGGGCGTCTCCTTTTCGGCCCCATCACATATCTCCCTCCTGATTTTGTTGTCGTCCCGACAACATCACTACCTCTGGCGCTTCAGTCGAAATCTCTCGGATCGTTGGTGCTGCGCCTGATTATTTCTCAGCGGCGATGTTTTGGGCTCAGATTCTGTATTCGGTACAACCCGGCTGGGGACTCTCTTGGTCGTCATGCCCCCAGTTGTACGTTGTCGGGCTGTCAGCCGCTGTGGTCTTGAAGACTCGCTCACCGGTGCCGCGTCGCTGCCTGCCCGTGACATCTGCCTGTCAGTGCTTGCAACTGTCGACTTTGAAGGGGGATTGCTCCTGACCGGTTTTACACCCATTTTATGTGAACAGTGGCTTACGTTCCCCACAACCTGCTTTTGATGAGTCTCCTCTGCTGAACCTTGATTTGCACTCCCTCCTATCTGCTTAGGACGGGTTTCCTCCCCTAGACGAAGGCCAATTCTCTCGACGCCCTTAGTGTGACTGTTGTCGTGGCCATCTCTTGGCTTGCGCCCTAAAGGCAACCTGGTTGTGACAGTCCGTCTAGGGAAAGAGCTCCTTGAGGGACAGGCGGTTATCAAATGTTCTGGGGATTTGCATCCAAAACATCTCTTCGGAAGCGGGCCTTGAGGGCACTTGGCTGCCATGTGGTCTGACAGGTCTCCACAATTGTAGCATCTTATCTTTCTGGGCTTCCTCTGTGCCATGGGTCGCTTCCTGCTGCCCTTACACTCTTGACCGCCAATGCCGCATACAATGACTGCTTCCATGCCCTGGACCGATGGTTTGCTGTCAAATTCTACTCGTTCATTCTTCGCCAGACTCCGGAATCCCTTTCTGTAGATCTTGGTCTGATGTACGAATACATCAATACCTCCATCATCTGGCGTGATGAACCCCCATCCCCCTGTGGACACTATACCACTTGCACATCCCTTTTCGCCTTGTCGGTGCCACTGCATTTATTGGTGCTGTCAGCTCACAGCTTTCCTTGACGACAGCCTGACTCTCACATACAAGAAGGGCTAGTTGCGGTTCCTGCGGACACACCTCCTCGTCTTGCGTTGGCTGTTCCCGCGGACACACCTCCTCGTCTTGCGTTGGCTGTTCCCGCGGACACACCTCCTCGTCTTGCGTTGGCTGTTCCCGCGGCTGGCATGGTGCTCTCTTTCTCTGCACCTCCTCTTGTGCTGGCGAACTGGACTGTGACATCTGTGCTAGCTGGGCCTTTAGGAGAGATAATTCTGCTTTAAGTGTAAGCCTCCTTTTTCATTCTGATCTTCTGCACTTGCTATCTGCACCAGTGTCTCTGGCTTCTTGACTTCACAGAAAACAGCACATTCCCTAGGCCCCTGACTCCCGGCCTGGAAATTCCTGGTCGTCTCACTGACTGGTGGTTGCTCGCTGTAGGCTCTTTCTATTATCTTGAGTAACTGCTCAGGGCTGGCCTTGGCTCCGCCATGTATCCGTAATTCTCTAGATACCCATGGTGTAACGTTGTTCCAGATCATGTCTAGCTTGTCTTCTGCCCAAAAAGGCGCCACCTTCCACGCGGCTTCTACATCTTCCACAAACTCTTGCCAAGTGGGACTCCCCTCTCCACTAAATAACCTTATCTCTGGCCCCTTCACGTACACTACCTTCACAGGCGCATTAGCCATCTTGCTGCAGGAATGCACTGCTGGGTGTTTACAATATTTGTTCGTTTGCTGTTTGCTCAGTGTCACTGTCTGCCTGATCCTGCCGACGACGCCAATTGTGATAGGGTGGGCGAGATGATGATGATGATTATATTGTGATGTGTGATCACTCTCTTGTCACACTCGCACCGACCCGAACAACAATAAAACTCTTGATTCTAGAGGCAGGGGCTATATTTATTTTTACAACCTATTCAGTGACAAAGCAAACATTAAACAAATAAACTAGCGAACATAACAAAACAAAACACCCAGCATGTGCCCGATTGCTAATTCTGGAGAAGCACACAAAGCAACGACTGGTTAAAATCATAATAGTTAAATAATGATACTCTCACCTGTCAAACAGTCCTTCCACGTGTACTACCTGACACCCTCAACTATCACACACGCACACACATGCGTGTCGTCCAATGCGACTAGTAAGGTGTTGTGCGTGAGGCTGGCAATCTCACATGTAATATCGGTTGCTACCGAAACCACTACTGCAAGGGCACACTCAACTATCACACACACATACTCATGCATGTCGTCGATGAGACTAGTATGGTGTTGTGCATGAGGCTGGCAACCTCACCGTGTAACACAGATTGCTACCGAAACTACTACTGCACGAGCATCTGAATGCTTATTGTGGGCCTGTAATGGACACCAGCTGCATTGGTGTTTCCATGCTCCGCCGGGAGCAAACAGAGAAACACCTGTCTCAACGTGCCTTACGCCTTACGCACGCTCTCCAGAAATCTAAATATATATTCTCACCTCATAGTAACCCACCAAAGATAAACAGTAGGATATTGATAAGTAGGCTATCGTGAAATACACTTAAATGCTCTTACATAAAGAATAAAATATAATTATTCTCAACTTAAACAAAACTGGAACTAAATACACAACGTGTCACATGGCGTAACATTTACCACGCGGGGCGTGTTATTCGGACTCGCTGGCGCCGCTTTTTATACAGTCCTCGCCACGGGGGTGCCATCTTGCTATTGTTAATCTTATCTAAATTCCTGTGAAATAGCTTCATACTATATCTGCCTTTCTGATAAATAAAATACTCGCTCTTAAACTTTCACATCTATCTATCTATCTTTTTATCTCATTAAACATTAAAATAGCCACATCGATATAATTTCAGAATTATAGAAAACTAATTCTAATTTAAATTAACTCACGTGCTCAAGGCATTTACAGCTTGGCTCTGTGTGTCTTACTTCGTCTGTTCTCTCTGGGCGGCTGATCTTCAAATAGGCTGGTTTGATGCTCGCTATTTCTTTATATAAACCGCTAAGCCTAAACACTCAACTTAGTCCGCGCTGCGCGGATTAATTTAGCCACTTAAATGACACTCGCGATTTTGCTTTACCAGGCATGAAAACACAGATATACACAACTATTTCTAGAGCAAAAACACCACTATCAAATATAACACACAACTATGCACCAAAACTAATTTCTAGGCGTTATTATGGCCTTTTCATCAATCTTGAAGAATTTTCACATCCCAAAATGCTTCGCGCACATCGAAAATATGTGGGCGATAAATCTGCCTAGAAAGTGGTAGGGGGCGGGCGTCTCCTTTTCGGCCCCATCACAGTTCATAACGTTTAACGTACCTGGTCTTATGAACACAACACAGTCCTTCCTTAAGAAATATATACTGACATCTTGTCATCTCACAGAAATATAACACTGTCAAACGACTAGAGTGGCATGGAGAGAAAACGTGATGATATTGTATCTTCTGCAAACCGCAGTTCAACCCAGATACCTTGGGCTATATCATATGATGCGCGAGCTCTCTTCTGACACATGCTCACTCCGTCAAAACTCAGAACCAACTGATGTTATCTAAAACCACGATTTACGACTATTTTCGAACCACCCAGAAAAGAACCTTCGCTCACCCAAACACTAAACCCTCGTGAAACTCGATTCGTTCAACCCGGTTCGACAAACACAACAAAATACAAACTCTAATCCTTAAACAAGGAATGTAAGACTTATCTTAACCCCCATCTATATTTCTATTTATTACTTCCGTTAGACCATTTGCCCTTAAGAGTCTTCCGGTTACATTATCTGTGCCACCTAATAAAAAAACATTTCTCTAGGGAGAAATTTTTTTCCCCCTTTTTCTACCAAAAACCTATCCTCTCTCTACTAATCTTCCCTTAGATTTTCTCGACTCATACTTATCTCTCAATCCTCTCATAAATGTCTCTCCATGTATCGAGCTTCTCATACTTTACATATCTGTATTTCACCCGTCACATGTTTCATTGTCGACCGTATGAATAAGTCAACACCTTTTCACATTAACCTCTACACCTCACGGTAGAAGGGGAACGACTAAGTAAAGTAAAAGTTTTCACCTTATCTCAATTCATAATAATATTACGAGGAAAATAATATGAATAATGTCAATTACATTATCAACATTTCACATGTCACACATTTTTTTCCCCCACATTACTTCAATACCTATTTCAGAACCATAAATAATCTCATTTTATTAAGTCAACATTTGCAATAACATAAACTCTTATTGTAGATTTCTTTCCACAATTGACATTGAAGCAAACATAATTTAATCATCCGTCCTTTCCTCATGCTTCCTCATGACACTATTTTCTGAAACCCCTCTGCTTGGTCTCGCCTTCATGTCTTCTTCATTCATACCCATTAAAACCTACGTAACGCCCTGTTACTAGTTTATTTACAAAACTACAGCTGTGAACCATTCAATTATCATGGTCACTATCTTTTTTTAACCTTCCTCTGAAACCCTCTTTATCTCGGACCCTGTACCTCGGTCCCCTAATCTAAATACTTTGTAAATTTCTGGGTTCTATTCCCTACTCTTTTCGTCCCAATGTTCCTCGTTACGTACCTTTCCACGACGGACTGTCACTTTCTCCACCGTCTACGATATATTTTGTGCATCTGTGACGAAATGGATGACCTCTTCGCGATCTTTGTTTCTCTCCAGCAGTATCGGTACAATTGTGGTGCTGATTTTTATTATGTGCACTCAAGTATCGCACTTTCCTTTCTTTCTTTCGTTCGTCGTTATTTTTCTGCTAAGTAGCAGATATTTGATTTTATCAAATCATTCGACACTCTTCTCTGTGATGTCACCGGTTTGTTACCCTGTCGTTCTGGCTTGCGGTGAGCGACTGAGATAAGATAGTCGCCGGCGCGTTTAGAATGAACCGTTAATAAGACGAGATTACTGTCTGTATGACACACGTGGGAAGACAAAGGTGACATAATCGATTCCGGGCCGATTTGTTATGACAACATTACTTTCTAATGAAGTAATAAGTATTACAGCTTACACATGTTGTCATGTGAGTTCCTAGATCTGTCTGTAAGTTTGTACACAAGGGCATCGGACATCATATTACCATATATAGGAGACGCGACCTTTGCAAAAAATTTTCCATGTCGGAAATATTTTGAAAGTACCACACCCGACCTGTTTGAATATGATTGGAGCGTTTATTTAACTCCATAACAAACGAAGGCGTGAAAAGATAGGAATATAGTCTGACCATTTCGCAGTTTTATTTCACTGTGAATTTCACGCTCGCCAAGACAACATCAGACCTCGCCAGAGTGAAGACTAGATTCATAATTTCTTTTTTTAACTGGACCTTTTATTGGAGAACCAAATAAGACTTACAAAGCACAGGAAATCTCTACATTTTAATAAGGAACACCTGGACCAGGAAACTGAAGAAAGACACGGAGTCAGACGGAATTGAAGTTAAAATTAACGGCCCCCAGTACACGTGAAAGAAGGCAACTGCCAGTGCCTTTTTTAAAGTCCTCTGAGCAAAAACGTCTGTGAGCCAAGATTGGCGTAAGTAGTGCATTTTTCATTCTGTGTTTCATTACTAACATGTGAACTAACATATATATATATATATATATATATATATATATATATATATATATATATATATATATATATATATATATATATATATATATATATTTTACCATGTTAATTTTAAAGTGTGAAACTCGCTATTGGATGTCAAAGTCACTTGATGCTGGCAACCTCAGTGTATAGAATGATGATTCATGAACCACCACTGCACGGGCTGGTGATTGCTTTATTGATAGTTTCGTAAAGAGAACTAAACGCATAAAGTAGTTCCAGGTTGCCTATGGAGCAGGGAGGGAAAGATGAAAGAAATTATGTACATTCTAAGAATAATACTTACAGTTTCACTCAGTGTAAATGTAAATGAAAAAACATATTCATATTAAAAATAATAGAAGTTTCAAACTTTTCGACAAGTGTAAATATAAAGGAAACATAAATGAATTTATATTGTGAACACTTTTCAAACAGTGGAGATGTAAATGTAAAAATATTATATCTGTACGTTTAACCTTTTCATTTAAATGTAATGTAAAGCTAAAGCTATTCAATTTAAATGTAAAGACTTTTATCCCGAGGGATTAAATTTAATTCTCATCGAGGGTAAATTCTGACATGGGATGGTAGAATAGAAGAGGGGGGCACATAACTATGTGTCGGAAAACGCCATACTCAGAAGAGCGTTTTGTTTCTATTTCTATTACCAGTTATTGGTGGTACTCGTACCATCACAAAGGACCATTTCTGGGACAAGAAGGGACGAGTGGTTATGCTTTAAGATGGAAGACCAGCTTTGAAAACTCTCCTAGACTTTCCTGGGAAACGAGCTTCACCCTACGAACCTTGACCATAGACGAGTGAACGCAGTGTACAGAAAACCAACCCATCAGGAGGAGGAGGATCAGAATCGTCACTGGCAGCTAAGTTAACCCATATGCTGCCACTTGAACCTTTTATTTATTTTTTTTTTTTCGTACGCCCGCTAATACTCGAGGCGAAATCTCAGGTTATTATTTATGTCTAACCTGACATTGATTTTACGTGAGTATCCCTTTATTTCTTGTACAGAGACAGGTGTCCCTCGCCATTCAGGCAAATACTCGCCGATTTCGGAGGTACTCATTGCAGCTGGGTCGGTTCAGGAGCCGCCAGTCCCTGGTCGACGACACTCCTTCAAATGTCCTCGCCAGGTCTCGAGTTAATCCAGTCCAAATCCCGGTCGACGAAAAATCCTCAAATGCCGTCGCCCGGGTTTGATCCTGTATCACCAGGTCGCCAGAGCGGTGTTGTAACCACTACGCTAGCGCGGCTCCCGAACCTTTTATTAAAAACCATCACCCGAGTGATGAAAACTTTATTTTGTAATTAACTATTATTCCTTTATTTAAACTGTTAAACTTAAAGTGATTATTAAATTTTGTTATTTGTAATTATACCAATTTAACTTCGATTCAATCATTTTAAATGTACTACGTGTTTTTCTCAGTCAAAGTTACTAAACACGCACTCTAAACAGAGCTATATTATAATAATAATTCCACTGATTAACTCCGGGGTGGGGGCTTAACGAGCTAGAATAAACCATTGCTTAAATTCTTCACAAAAGTTGTCGGCAGATTACAGAATTAACGTGCTCAGCAACAGCCAGCATTGTTTTCGCTTATCTGAATATCTTGTGAAGACTCCCATGTGATAGAAGCTTTACTACTCTCCTATCTACATTTCTGCCAAGAGTGATCTTGTTTAAAGATAGACTACATTGAAGCCTATAATAGATACAGTTTTGGCCACTGTTGGACCACTACTGCAAACCAGGGCAGGCAATACCGTCACAGCATCCCTGGACTCCTTCCTACTCCTATTGTTCTTTTAAAACATCTACAATATCCTCCGCTATTCCTTATCTCCTATGCTCCCACTTTATCCACCTATCTCGTATTCGTCTCATCTGCTGTCCTCTGTACTGTACCACCTATCTAGGAGAACTCATTCTTTCCTTCGTCTCTTTTGTCTCCATCTTGTATACGTATATTTTGTTTATATTTCCCTATTATCTATTCCGCGTAACTTCCTTTCTCTGGAACATTTCTTCTTTACTCACTATGTTTTAGTGTCTTAACATCTTAACACCTCCTGTTCTCCCTGTTTCTCATATAACTCTGCCGTTTTCTTATCGCCTCTTAACTATATACTCGTTCTCCCCAGAACCCTCAATTTCATCTCTTGCCGTATCCTTTATAGTTTTTCCATTCGTTCTCTCTAGAACCTTCAATTATCTCTTCGCACCTGCTCATGGCTCGTCCTTTTAGTATTCGTTCCCTCTGGAACCTTCCTCTATATCTCTGCCATACTCCCATGGCTTCTCTCAAACATATTTATGCGTACTGCCCATTTATTTCTCTCTCTGCCAATTATCCATGGCCTGACACACTTCATTATCCCTGCCATATTCCCATGGCTCACTCAAATCTCCCATAACTCTGCCATTTTCTCTATGTATTTTTAAATTTCTTATATCTCTGCCATCTCTTCCATGGCTTTTCTTATTCGTTATAACTGTGCCACCCCTCTATAGCTTCCTATATTTCGCATATCTTCTATCTCTCTCTCCGTCTGCCATCTCTCTATGGCCAGCCCATTTACCTGTTCCCTCTGGAACTCTCCAAACTATATTAAATCTCCATATGTTCGGAGAAGACTAACTTCTCACAAAGTCTTCCAAAGACTTAGGCAACCCTCGTGAAATCTGTACTCTTCGACTCTGTTATCACATTCGTTCCCTCTGGAACTTTCACTTCTTTATTCGCCTTTGTCATTAACTCTAATTTCTCAATATATTGGCCATTTCTCCATGGCCCTTATCTGTCTCAATATCTGCCATCCTCTCAATGGCCTCTACACTTTTTAAATCTGGAACTGTCTAATCCATATTAAATCTCCATCGTTTAATGGTTCTCTCTCACTTCAGAGTTATATCCGCTATTTTCTATGGCCTTACTCCTATATTATATTTGCTATTTTCCTATAGCTTCCTGTCCGACTTACTCATCTTCTTCCTTAATCTCCTCAACTTCTCCTCCACTTTAGTACCCTATCGTTCAGGTGTCCTCAGCTCTCTTTTCAAATTCTCGGTGTAGAACGATTGCACATAAGTCTCCTCAAGACTTAGCTACCGCCGCCAATTATTTACTATGAGTTTCCCTCTCACAGTTTTCACTTCTCACTCACTTACTCATAAGCTCCATTAACCTCATCATCCTAGCCTTTCTGGCTCTAAGCGTTTCCAACGCTAACTGTTTATCAATATTTTGTGTTACTTCCACACTTCTAACTTCTTCCACCGTTTGCCTCGGTTTGTCTTCTACTTTTTCCTCTCTCATACTCTCTGAATTCTTCTCAACTCTCGCATTTCTCTCTACCTCTCTTTCTCTAGTTCTGCAAGTCCCTCTACTTGTTCCTGCATTTCTGAATTTCCCGTGTCTGCTCCTACTGACAGACCTGTTTCCGCTACTGGATCTCCCTCGATCTTTACTCTTATTTCTCCTGCGACTCCTCCGCCTCTCTTCCTCACAACTACTGGATCTTTGTCTCTCTCTCTATCCGTCCTTTTTGTACTGACTGGTATCTTTGACTTTCTTGTACTACTACTAATAAACGTATTTCTTTTTTCTATTCCCTGTTTCTATTTTCTTAACTGGAATTCTTGATTTTCGTATCTGTTTCCGTCTCTTAGTTTCTTCATCTCGACCGTTTGATCAGTATTGCTTTCAATCCGTACTTCCTCTATTTCTATTATCCCTTTTTGTCTCCATATATCTCCTATCAATGTACCTGCAAAGTGCTGCGATCTCTCTCTCTCTCTCTCTCTCTCTCTCTCTCTCTCTCTCTCTCTCTTGTCCCTGCGACTACCGTCGCTCTCTCCCTCAGACTCTGAACTATCCGAGTAATCTGATATGGACTCTACTGAATCTTCTTTAATCCTCCTCGACGTTTTATACTCTATGTTGTTTACCCTCTGCCGACTCTTATCCTTTGTCGGTCTGCCTTCTTCCCCTTCTAATTCTCTATGTCTGCGTTTCCTCCTATTATGTCTATCTTCCACTTTGTCCACTTCTCTTATCTTATTCTTCCTTTTTAATCGCACCTCCAACTGTGCTGTATTCCTGGGCTTTGCACAGGACATACTATTATTGGAGGAATCATCTGATGACGCCCAATATCTCTTTGCCCCCCGTTTTCTCTCCTGTTCCATCTCTTTCTGTGCCTCTGTATCTTCCCAAGCTGTTTCCTCAAAGGCATGAGGATCTCCCGGTGCATTATCTTGTCCAGTGTTTCTTTATTGCTCCTGCTGTCTTACTCTATCTTCTCTATCCTGCAACCTTTGTACGTATTCCATTGACGGAATGTCATCTTCGCTCTCTGCGTCATCCCACTCGGTTATTAGTCTTTTTTATCTCTTCTGTGATACCATTGTCCTGCATCTTGTCCTGTGCATCTTGCATTATCTCTATCCTATCTTCCTCCGGCATATCTCTCCTTGTCTCTTCTTGTTCGTGATGCATATTTTGTGTGGGTGGGGTTAACCAACTGGATGTTACCGTAGGCTCCGCATGTACTTCTGCCCTAGTAACCATCTGACTACTCCTTGGTGGGTGTCTGTACTCTTCGCTGGGAGTACTCTTCTCTGACGAGTCCTCTTCGCTCATGCTCGATGGTACTACCCAATATGTTCTCCTCTTGTTTTCGTTCAAAGGAGGGATATCTATTGGTTTCTCCACCAGTCGACGCAAATGTTGGACATGCGTCATTACTGTTTTTTCCTGATCCTGTTTCCATACTATGTAGGTGGTGTTAGATAGTCGTATTAGAACTAGAAACCCGGGGGTCTATTTTTGATCTAGATTTGAGTTTCTAACGTGTTTCCTATAACACACAATATCTCCTGGTTTAAACTCCTGTAACTTTGCCTTTCTGTTTGCATTCTGCATCCTTTTCCGTGCTGCCTTTCTGATGTTCTTCTGTGCCATAGTGTGTGCTGCATGTTTCTGTTGCATGATATTTTCCATATGATTTTCTCCAATGTATTTTCGTCTGGGTTTTAACATCGTATCTAATGGCAATACTGGTTCTCTTCCGTTGTTCATAAAGAAGGGCGCGAACTTTGTGGAATCATTGGAGTTCAACCTAATTGCCTCTAAGGCATGCGGCCCATATGTGTCCCAAAATTTAGGCCTTCCTTCTGCTTGCTTAGATGTGATATCATGTATGGTGCATGCAGACGCTTGTTGTTCACGTTACTTTGTGGGTCATAAATGGAGGTTGAAATATGAGCTATATTTATGTCCCTGACAAACTTCCTGAAATCATTTCCAGTGAACGCCTTCCCACTGTCCGTCAAGATGGTGATGGAACATCCAAGACGAGGTATAAACTCTGTCATCATCATGTGAACTATATTCCCACCTGATGCTTCTTTTACTGGAAAACACTTTGGCCAATTCGACAACATGTCCACGATATGTTTTATATATCCATTTCCAGCTAGGGTCATTGGATACGGTCCGAAACTTCTATACTGATTTTCTCCATTGTATATTTAGGAATGTCCATCTCCTGAATGGGCTACTCAATTGCTCTCTAATTTCTTGTTTTGCATATTGTGCACTTTTCCACATTCACCACTATATGCCTATTCATATTTGGCTAAAGATATCTTCTCTTGATCACTTGCAGTGTTTTGTCTCTACCAAAATGCCCGTTGTCATCGTGGAGAGCCTTTAAAACCATTTTGACTAGTTGTTTTGGTATGTACCTTCTTGGTATTCTGTCACCTTTAGGATCTATATACTCGACCACCCCGTCTTGTTGGTTGATGATGTAATTATTGGCCTCTTTGTTTCCTTTTTCAACATTATCCCTTAGAGCTACCAGTTAGAGATCCCTACTTTGATCTGTTGCCAGGTCGAACTGTCCGGTATGTCTCTGTTCATCCGAGACATATTATTCGGCACCGGACAACGTATCTTGCTGTCTCCAATTTGAGTTTATTATATTCACTTGTCGTAGTTGGTCACTAATCTCCGGTGTATCCTCATAATCTGGTGTTTTCGCTTCGTCCTGGTGTGGTATACGTGACAATAGGTCTGCACATGTGTTATGCTTGCCCTTGATATATTGTACCCTAATATCGTAGTTTTGAAGGTTTAACGCCCAAGTTTGTAATTTTGGGGGTTGTTCTGCTGTCTTGGTGAGCCATGTAACCAGTGGTTGGTGATCCGTTTTAACTGTGAACGGCGTTCCCATGAGATAAAAGTCCAATTTCTGGACTGCAAAGTAAATGGCAAACGCCTCCTTCTTGATGGTGGCCCTTTCTGCTGTGAATTGCTCAACTTATTTGAAAGGAATACATAGGTCTTTCATTCCCGGCATTTGGTATTATCGGTTCTTCATTTTCTAACGATCATTAGACCAAACACGCTCCTATGGCTGTATAAGATGCGTCGGTATACAAGATCATTTCCCTGTCTGGGTCGGGATGTGCCAGGAACGGGAGCTCTGATAAGGCGTTCTTCAAATATTCAAAGGATCAATAGCATTCTGCTGTCCATTTGAAACGGGTACACGTTTTCACGAATGAGATTGATCAAGGGCTACGCTGCGTGGGAGAAGTTGATCACGTGGTTACGGAAGTATCCGCAGGTGCCTAAGAACCCTTTCACCTGTCTGGCGTTCGTCGGTGTTGGCATTTCCCGAATCGCTTTGACCTTGTCCTCGTCCGGTCTAACTCCGTTTTTGTTCACTACGAATCCGAAGTACTTTCTTTCTCTCTAGAGAAAATTACACTTGGTCAATTTTAACTTTACATTGTGTTGTCTCAATCTGTCGAGCAATTTACGGACATGGTCCAGGTGCTTTTACACTAATCCTGCAGTATGCACTAGAATGTCATCCATGTAGGCTAGTGCGAACTTCTGCATGCCCTTAAGGACTTTGTCCATCAGCGCCATGTACGTGGCTGGACTGCCTTTAAGCCCGAAAGGCATGACTTTCCAAGCGAACGTTTCCACATGGGTATACAAAATTTGCTCTCATTTTTTGGCCTCCTCTGTTAGTGGTATACACCAGAATCCAGGTCTAGCATCAAGCGTAGTGAACCATTCTTTATTTCCCAATGTAGCCAAGATGTCATCTATCCGTGGAATAGGGTATGTTATTGTCTTCGTAATACTGTTGAGCACTCTATAGTCACAACAAAACTTATGTATGCCGTCCTTTTTCGTGACTATAACAATAGGTGACGACCAGAGTGAGCGCGACCTCTGTATGACCCCTGTGGCTAGCATGTCTTCAATAGCCTTCTCCACTATCTACCTGGATTTTACTGGAGTTCTATGGGGTTTCTTACTAACGACCTTGCCCACTCCGTCACAATGTCCATCTTCACCGTTTGTGTCCTTCCTAATTCCATGTCGTTAAGGGGAAACGCGTCGTGGTTATCAACAATGAACTTTCGAAGATTTTTGTTATCTTGGGGGTGTACCTCTATTTGTATCTCCCTAATCCTTTCGTGAAGTTGTTGTTGACCTTCTTGCCCATTCTGCTGTTTTCGACCGCCTCCTCCTTCTCCAGGTCTATTGTTACCCTATTTGAGTTGAGAGGGGTGCTGGTATGCGTTTCCTTTTGTTATTCTATCAACCTTTCATTGTTGATTGTTATCTCTGTCTTGTTGGTAGTACCTATTTCGACTTATTATGTCATTGTTTCCTTCCTGCTGATTATTGTACGTTGTTTACCTATGTGTTCCGTAGAGCGCATTGATTGTATGGCTTAACCTAGGTGTTTTCCGATGAGCCTCCACCTTCTCACTTCTATGTCCCATTTGCTTTTGCCACCTGTGCTTATTACTCCGATGTATAACCTCCCGTGGCTGTTTTCCATCCCAATGTACACAACTTGGATATCACTGATGCGTGCCGTAATATATAAAAGTTCTGAGAAGTTCTCCGTGGCCAAAGTACACACTAGGGGTAGTCAAACAACACGTTTCAGCATAACTTCAGCGAGCTGACAACACCTCCTTCACAATTTACGATACACAATTTATTTTACTTTAGACATAACTCCATGACATAGAATATAGGCCCAATGGCAAATGCAGTAATAGGCAGTCTTCCAGTCCGTTCACTATCAAACGCTGTCCTGGCATGTATGCAGTCTTTATTCTCATCGTACACTTGACATCTTCGTAACTATATATACTTCCTGACTAGAATAAACTAGGGACACCTCAACATAGTATCTTGATGTCCTAGTGATGGAATGATGCATGAAAAATACAGTAGACTGCAGGAGCACAATACACATACGGCCGCTCACATTCAAACACAAGCCGCATCTTCTTTTAGCAGACGATCACCCACTTCTGCTTAAAAAATTCGCGTCTGCTTCTACACCATATCGGTATGACGTCACTTTCTTTATTAGTGAGTGTCCGTATAAAATTATCAGAAAAGGAGCCCTGTCGAGCTAACTATAATACCCACATAATCGTTATGAATTTTAATCACAACATCACTCCCCCCCCCCCTTCTCCCCCCCCCTTCCCCCAAAAAAATAATAATAATGAAAACAAAGTTTTCATTATTTCCGTGGTGTGATTATAACATCACCAGAGTGAAATATGGTAACATCAAATTTCACTGTAAGTAAGAACTAGAATAGCACTAGGTTTTTGCCCTAGGGTAGGCAATTTAATACTCAAAGTGTGGACAAGGGTTTTTAGGACCATTGCCAATGTCTACTCACGGACAAATTCCTTTTAACAGCAACGTGAGGTCGCCCTGACTAAGTGTTCCCAACACATTAAAAAATGATGGTAGCAATACATGCAATCACATACCTCACAAGGTCCAATAACTCATATCCGTCAAGTCCAGTATCAGTTGTCAAATAGTTAAGTTATTGATCAACAGCAATAATGCAAAGTATTATAGAACATATAAATTTTTTAACAGCGTAATTAGATGAAATTAGGCAGACAATCATATTAGTAATGTGAATGAATGCATCATCATACGCGAAAAGATTAAAGTCATGTGTACATCTTGAGTACTTGTAATAAAAAGTATACTGTGGTATCAATTTAAAAATTTTTTATTTTGAACATGACGAAGTTGTGTGTCCAATCAGGTAAGAATACGCTGATGTATGGTATAAATTGCGAACTTGTTGTGAGAACAATTAACACGTTCAATTATATAATTAGAGTGAGTGTAGTAATGTCTTATGGCAAAGACAGAATCTCATCAAGCTAATTAAAACTAATCAACAGATAATTAAAGCACCGTATTTAAAGCAACAATGTTCTATTGTCATCCGTACTAGTGGAATAATACCCAACTAAAGTCCAGCGAAAATATTTTTATAATCGCGCACAAAGTTCATGTCCATGATTATCTTCCATGTTATCGTGTAGGTTCCTTTATGAATTCAAGGTAATCACCACTGTTCAATGTTTATTCTGATATAGATTAATTATCGCACGTTACGATTTTTTAAGTTATGCCCCTTTGTCCATGTGAGGTATTCATCTGTTAAGTCCCTTAACTTTGTACAATGTTCAGAAACTGGAATAAATCAATCTTCGCATTCAAACGACTCAAATGTCACATTATTCGTAGTCCATCAATTAATGTGTATTTTATGGACATAAACCATGTATGGAAACAGTCAATAATGTTCAAGACATCCATGTGATGAGCTGAGTAAAAAGAAGTATATCACGTAATTGACGATCTTAGGATTCATCATCATCATGTGCTGAGTGATCATTGTCAATACATGTAAGCACTGTCAAGAGAGTTACTGAGCGATTTCTTTCCCTTTTTTATGAAACAATATGATAGATTTCAGTCTTGGGGTTCATCAAAGGGTATGTTCATATATCCTCTTTAAATAGCAGTAATATGTCATTAGATTCATGCACGAATAAGCATTGTCAGCAAAATATGTGCATATATGGTACACTGTCTTTTGGTCAACTTGCGGATAAGTAAGTTGATAGGTTTGCTGTAACTTCACATCAGACCTGTGTTGTTAGCTGACAGTGGGTCTTTCACACCACCGTGATGACATAGGATAAGGCACGTTGGTCTGTCTCCAAAACAAATTTCGCGCCATTAAGATAGCGTTGCAATTTTGCAAAACAATATACCTTACTTACTTACTTAGTCGTTCCCCTTCTACCGTGAGGTGTAGAGGTTTGGAAGAGAGAGCGCCAGACTATTCTATCGGCTGTCTTCCTCCTGGCCTGGTTCCATTCTAGTCCTCGATCCTTCAAAGATTGTCTAATGTTGTCCTCCCAGCGGACTCTGGGTCGTCCTCGGGGTCTGGATCCTTGGCTCTTTGTTTCCCATGCTTGTCGTGGTATCCGATCTTCTCCCATTCTGCAGACATGGCCAAACCATCTTAATTGGGACTGTTCTACCTGGGTCTGCAGGGGGTAGGATTTAAGGCCTTGACGTATCGTCTGGTTGCGTACCATGTCTCTTCTTGTTACTTCAACCACCTTCCTCAGATACCTCATTTATGAGGTTTGGATCTGGCTTTCATGGGTTGCAGTCACCGCTCATGACTCGCATCCGTACAATATACCACCGCGAGTAATTCCCGCTCGACTGCATTTTTTTCTGTTGGTGTCAATTTAGGACTGACATACAGAATTGGATGGAGACAATCTTCGAATTCCTGCAAAAGTGTACCGCCGATCCCCGAACCAGAGGCGTCGACTCTAAGAATAAAAGGAAGTCTAGTATAAGGCAATCTTAAAATTGGTGATTTAGAGAAATAAGATTTTAATAAATTTAATGAATCATTGCATGAATGAGTCCAAACAATCGTATTTGGAGAGTTCTTCCTTAATAACGAAGACAGAAAACTGACGTAATTTCTTAAACATTAGGTAAGAACTTTCTGTAGATTCCGACAAGACCTGAAAGACTGCGAACCTGTTTTTTTGTCTTAGGAAATTCTATATTCAAGATCCTGGAGATAGTAGAATCCGCCTGCCACTTTGTGACCACGAAAAGAAAATTCAGTGAATCCTATTTGAGTTTCAGAAGGTCTCGCAGTGAGATGATGAAGACGAAGAGTATTTAATAAAGACTGAATTCCAAGACGTTCACTGGTGTCAATACCTTGTCGAGGTATGGCGACTTGCGTACCCTGATTACCCCCAGAGCTACGCCAGCGGGAGTTTTACTCCTGGAAGGTTCTACAAAGCTGGAGGGTTTGCGCGGGCAGGGGTCAGACTAAAGCAGACACCCTGGTCCTCCAGGCTGGGGGTTTTAGCATAGGGTTGACACCCCTGTCTGTGTAAAAAGAAATGAAGTTATGGAAACGACAACAAATTAACAAACTTTGCTGCGGGATGGACAACCGGAGTCTGAGGCTCGTATGACTGTCAGTGGTGAAAGCCGAAAGGAAGCCACTGACACGAAAACGGACGTCCTGACCGCAAAGTACTTTACTCTGGAAGAGAGGATGGACAGCAAAATGTAGGTATAGCCATTATTCTACATAAAGGAATAGAAATGACATTCCTGGAATGGAAACCCATCAACAACAGACTGATAAGAATAAGATTGAGAGGGAGATTCACCAACACTACAATAATACAATGCTACGCACCAACGAATGACAGCGATTAAGAGGTTAAGGATGAATTCTATCAACAACTGCAGAAAGAAATGGAAGAAACACCTAGATATGATCTTATCGTAGTAATGAGAGACCTCAATGCGAAAGTTGGAACACACAATACATATAATGAAAAAGTAACGGGGAAATGCGGCAGCGGAACAGCAAACGAAAATCGGGATAAATTAATAAGTTTCTGTAGCATTAACAACCTGGTCATTGGAGGAACACTTTTCCCACACAAAGAAATTCACAAATTAACATGGGAATCACCAAATGGTCGGGACAGAAACCAGATAGACCACATCATGATTAATGGTAGATGGAGACATGCATTACAAGATGTGAAGGTAAGAAGAGGTGCAGATGTGAGAAGTGATCACCATTTAGTAGTAGCAAAACTGAAAGCGAAACTAAGAAGGGCTGGACCAACTGTAACTACACAGAAAAGGTTTGACATCAGCAAATTGAAGGATCCCCTTACCAGAAAAGCTTTTGTGGCTGATATAAAGAAGCGATATCAATTTGCCAAAAGTCAGGAAAAGACATTGACTGATGACCAGACATTCAACACCATTTCAACAATATATAAGGAAAGAAGTAAATCATGCTTGGGATTCCAGGAAAGGAAGAAGCAAGACTGGATAACACCAGAAACATTAAACATCATAACGATGAGAAAGGAAATGAAAAGAAAGAAAACAGAAGCGAAGTCCTCCAGGTTAAAGCAACTATATAGCGAACAGTACAGTCAGCTGGACAAGGAAGTTAAACCCAAACCCGAGCCAACAAAAGGAATTTCCTAGACGATCTTGCAAGACAGGCAGAAGAGGCAGCACTGAGAAATGAACAAAGCACAGTATACAAAATAACTAAAATCATTAGTGGAAAACGAGGTGCAAACAATATTACATTAGTAAGAGATAAGCAAGAAAATCTCATCCGGACAGCAGAGGGACAGGAAACAAGATAAGCAGAGCGTTTCAGAGAAACTCTGAACAAGGAACCACCAGAGACACAATTGAATGTTCCTGAAGCTGAAAACGATCTAGATGTTAATACAGACATTCCACGAAAAGAAGAAATCATCACAGCAATCAAAGGGATAAAGAATGGAAAAGTTCCTGACCATGATAACTTAAATGCAGAGCTATTTAAGACAGACCCTGAGCTAGAAGCAGAACTATTGGAACCACTATTTGCACAAGTCTGGAAAACAGGGACAACACCAACGGAGTGGAACAAAGGAATAATTGTCAAATTGCTCAAGAAGGGAGATCTTGCAGACTGCTAATTGGAGAGGAATCACTTTTCTCTCAGTTCCCAGCAAAATACTAGGCAGGATAATTATACAGAGAATTTCAACAGCAGTAGACCACAAACTGAGGAAAGAACGAGTATGATTTAGAAAGAACAGAAGCTGTGTAGATCATATATTTACCCTCAGGAACATTATAGAGCAGTGCTCAGAATGGCAAAGACAGCTGTACATTAATTTCGTTGATTTCGAGAAGGCTTTTGACAGTATACATAGGGACAGTTTATGGAAAATACTGAGGGCTTATGTAATTCCAAGCTGCATAGTGTCAATCATAAAAATCCTCTATGCCAACTTTACGTATAGCGTTGGGCAGAGCAACCTAACCTGTGAGGTGAAGTCATGAGTTCGACAGGGATGCCCCTTATCAACCACTCTATTTTTAACAGTCATAGACTGTGATGCACCAGACAACAGAGGGCAGTCCAAGAGGAATAAAATGGACTACATTTTCTACATTGGAAGATCTGGAATATGCAGATGACATTGCACTGCTAGCACATTCACATCAACACATCCAGGAAAAAACGGATAGACTTAATAAGTACAGCCAGCATGTTGGCTTGAACATCAATCTAAAGAAGTCAGGTCATGACGCTCAAAGTGAGCATCGCTGAGCCCATATCAGTAAGGAATCAGCAACTGGAACAGACAGAAACCTTCACATTCCTAAGATGCATAGTAACACCAGACGGCGGAGCAAGCAAAGACATCAACAACAGAATGAACAAAGCAAGAACAGCCTTTTTTAGTCTAAACAACATCTGGAAGTCCTCTCCGTACAGCACAAGCTCAAAATTAAGATTATATCAGAGCTGTGTGCTTTCTGTGCTTCTCTATGCTGGAGAGTTACAGAAAAGGAAATGTCGAAATTGTCATCTTTTCACACAACATAAAAAAAAAATTCACCGAAACTTTTGGCCGAATACCATCACTGGGTTGGCCATGTCCTCAGAAGAGACCTCGATGCCATCACAAGAACAGCTATGCTATGGACCCCTGAAGAAAAACGAAAGAGAGGCCGACCAAAAACAACTTGGCGGAGGACTGTGAAGGCTGAGATGCAAAGAATGAACCAGGGTTGGGGCACTGTACGAAGGATGGCCACCGACCGAGCAAAGTGGAATCAATTTGTTGTTGCCCTACAAGACGCCACGAGGTGTGATTGCCACTGACTGCTTTGACGTTCGGCGGCTAGGGATCAAAGAAGAAAAGAAGAGAAGAATTCCAAGAACATGTTCTTCCCAAGATTCATGGAACAGGCAAATATCATCAATGTAGGTGATGACGTCATCACGACTAGAGAAAATTGTTCTCATCATACGAACAAAAGTCGCAGGAGCGTTGACGAGACCAAAAGACATAAAATTAAATGGGAACAATCCCAACGGTGTAGCGAAAGCTGTTTAAGGTTTGGCTCTATCCGAAGGAGGTACTTGCTAATATCCTTTAGATAAATCAAATTTACTGAAAAAGGTTGCTGTAGATAGTCTATCCAACAAAGAATCGAACAAAGTTAAAGGCTCATCATAGAAAATAGTGTTTAAGTTTGCGACAGTAAAAGTATAGTCCCATTTTGTTAGTATTCTTCATAATAATGACCATTAAAATGTACACCATTATTAGCCTCATCATAAGTAAAGATGGGAAACAAGACCTCCTGTACATGATGAGCGGGAAGAATACATTCACGTCCCTGTATATGAACAAGTATGAAGTTATTATGTTCTGCAAATGATGTAACATGACTTGAAACACCTGAAGAAAGAAACAATATTGTTAATGCCGCCACACTAACCAATGTATTGGCCAGTACATAACACATGAAATCATGGTATGTCAGCATCTGAAAGAAAAAAATCTAAAGTAATATTAATATCCTTGAAGTTCCTAAATGAAAAGGAAGAACCATATAGTAAAAAGACAATGAAAAGAAGGAAATAAGCAGCCAAAAATACAGATTTGACTGCAGAGTGTATGACCAACGTGAACTTGACACCTGATCAACATCGACATCATCAATGCTAGGTATCATATCACCACTGATGGATGTGGTTGGTCCTATATCAGCAGCATCCAGTGATTCACTCGAGTCAAAATAGTCAGCTGATGATTCCTCACTAGTTTGAAGATCATCAAGGGACTCCTCAATGATGACAGGAAGAACTTTTGTATTATCAACATCACCATCCCTCAAAACTGTGTTACTCTGAGTCCGATCATGTGACCGAGTATGCATCTACCTAAGAGCCTGTGCTCTGGTAGTATCAACCCTGGCAGTATATACATGTTGTAGTTCCCATTTTAAAATATCATCATTAGTGCATTCATGAAGTCCAGGGATATTCCCCAAAATTATCCCAGCAACTGGTTTTGCCAACAGACACACTAGAGTTCTTCCTGTAAAATAAGGGGTATCTAAAAATACTTCTGCAGTTGGATAATATTCAACTGTGCCCCCGAATGTGATGCACTGAACTTCTTTGCCTGTGTAATCCGCAGGGTCCACTAATGATCTTCGAACCCCTACAGTGGCGGAACCAGTGTCCCTGAGCACTGAAACAAGTTGGTTGTTTACAAAACCTTTATCGAACACCACTGATCCTGTCCCATTATAAGAGGACATGGCTGGCAAAGGATGTCCACACCGGAGCCTAGGAACCCCTTCCAGCTGAAACAAAGAATTACATTCAGAACAATTAGTACTATTGGACAAGTCCACACTACATGCATTTGCATGAGAAGCAACATTGTTATTTTGAACATTGTGAACTGTATTATTTTCACTCTGATGCACAAGTGCCTTGGAACGTTCAGAATTTCTAGAACGTTGAAAGTCATTGTTCTGTTGAAAACTCCTGTTATTGTAATTATTTCCAAATGTTCAAATCTTAATTTCTCCAACTCAGTTTCGGCCATCCTCTGAGCATAGGCCAATTTGTTCTCCTCAAGTTCTTGATGTGCCTTCATTTCTGCTTGAGCTTGGGCCAATTTTTTTCCCTCAAGTTCTCTTCTTTTATTTACTTGTTCAACAGCTAATCCTTTCTGTCTTCTCTTCTCAGCTAATTCTTCTTCTCTTTTCTTATCCTCCGTAGCCAAGAGTCTCTCATCTCTTTCTATGTCCTCTAACCTCTTTATTTCCTTTGCATGCTCAGTGAAAGCAAAGGTTCTTAAGGCTTCCCCCTCTAGACCATAGTCCATACCGAGCTTATTAAAATATTCCAGGGTAGCCATAATTCACTATAAATGAGACTCAATATTGTCCAATAATAATTTAATTAATATGCATTTTCAATATGTGATCAATATCACCAACAAATATTTCACTATTCAATATCAATCAATTGCATTGAACTATAGATGGTACATTAGGAGCAAAAAAAAAAATAGCAATACAAACAAGATTACAGGAGAATAGTAGAAAGAACCAAACCAAGAAAATACTAATGAATAAACCAAGGCAGACATTTATGAACTGTACACAAATTTTAAAAGAAAATGGCTCTACCATACTTATGACACTACAAGCACAATATCACAACATATAATACATCTAATAAATGAAGGATAGCAAGATGAGAGGAACAAATTTACAAACAATAATGGAGAGTAAACCAAATAAAATACAATGAACTTGGCACCAAATACAAATAAACAGGGCAAAACAGCTACCAGAAAAGGTTATAGTGAACTCAGTAGTAGCAGTGAAACACACAGCTTTGGAATGCCGGCCCCACTATCTGAGAAGACTTTACACCAACCCTATAGAACCAAGAATTCACGACCATAGGATTGGTATTGGGAATTCATGGTTCACTCGCCAACCAACTCGCCTAGCAAACAAACATGTAAATACAGATATACATAAAACATGTAATAGCAAGAACCCTGTCAAAATGAGATTTTTTAAAACTCAAGCTGCATGAATCAATAAATTTACTTATCTGTTTTTGAAAAAACTTCCTCCTGGGTCCAACGTCTGAGCCTCGGGGAAAAACGATTCAATAATGCAGCAACCAGGTTTAGATTTAGGAATCAAACATTTTCGCAGCCAACCAGAACCACCATCTTGAAATATATTCTCTTGAAAAATTTCCTCCTCTTGAAAAATTAGTCCTCAGACTTGAAATACTTGGTCTGCTTGAAACAGTTCAAAGTGATGCGTTCAGATCCCGGCTTGAGGCCACCAATCACAGATGCGTGCGGTAATATATAAAAGTTCGGAGAAGGTCTCCGTGGCCAAAGTACACACTAGGGGTAGTCAAACAACCCGTATCGGCATAACTTCAGTGAGCTGACAACTCCTCCTTCACAATATACGATACACAGTTTATTTTACTTGAGACATAACTTCATAACATAGAATATAGGCCCAATGGCAAATGCAGTAATAGGCAGTCTTCCAGTCCGTTCACTATCAAACGCTGTCCTGGCATGTATGCAGTCTTTATTCTCATCGTACACTTGACATCTTCGTAACTATATATACTTCCTGACTAGAATAAACTAGGGGCACCTCAACATAGTATCTTGATGCCCTAGTGATGAAATGACGCAAGAAAAACACAGTAGACTGCAGGAGCTCAATACACATACGTCCACTCACATTAAAACACAAGCCTTATCTCCCTAGCAGATGATCCCCCACTTCTGCTTAAAAAATTCGCGTCTGCTTCTACACCATATCGGTATAACGTCACGTCCTTTATTAGTGAGTAAGTCCGTATAAAATTATCAGAAAAGGAGCCCTGTCGAGCTAACTATAATACCTACATAATCGTTATGAATTTTAATCATACCACTCCCTCTTCCGTGATCTTATTCCCTCTTCCCATGTCACCGTATCTTTTCCTTTGTGTTGTTTTCTGGTTTGTTGTGACCCCTGTTTCTGTACGTTCTTGTTCATGCTGTTCTTCTGCCTCTTCCATGTCATACTCCCTTCCAACCACGAACCCTCTTGGTATCCTAATAGCCTTTCTTGTGGTATTCATTACCATCATGGGGAACTGTCCATTATTCCCTATCTTGACTATTCCTTCCATCACTGATAAACCGGGCTCATCCAATATATCTGTATCATCAAACTCGGTGGTCCTCGCTGTCCTCCCTTGTCTGAAGTAGGGGGACCGTTTTATCTTCCCCATGACAATAAACACTGTTTTGGGTTTTAGCGTGACCGTTGTTTTTGTCCTGATTACTGATGCAATGTGTATGTCGTCCTGTAGACCCACATATTCATCCTGGATCTTGAGCTTGTGCAGGTCGAAATACAAGCGGACTCTCTTTTAAAGTTTCTTCCTATCATTCTAGTTCTTCTCCTGTTCCAATGTGCACCTTCCTTATTCTGCTGCCGAGACCTTCCATTAACCCTGCTCACATTGGTCTTTCTCAATGAGCGGGTCTGTCTTTTCCCAGAGTGTATGTTTTTGTGTGTCGGAACACTCCGTAGGTGCCGGTGTTATGTCTGAAAGTGTTTTGTTTTTGTGTATGGGTGTATTTTTGCGCAGTCCACCAACCTAGCGACTGTATGTCTATAGTGTGGGTTCGCGAAGGTCTCAACCTGTTTTGGTGGCTGTCATGGCTGCTAATATCTGTATCTACATGTATATGCCTTATGACCGGGCTTGCCACATGCGAAGCATTCAAGTGCTCTCTGCTCTTCATCTCTTGACCTTCTGTATGTTTCTCTTGATCTTCCCTGCCGCCATGTTGTTATTTGATGGCACTGGCCTATCTCCATTGGTTCGTGTTCCTCCGCTTCATGTACCACTGTCTTCCCTAACCTAAGGTCTAACCTTCTTCTCACATTTCCTCCGCTATAGCTAAGGACAAAGCTTCTCTTATGTTTTGTGGATCCTTGCGGAGTAGGTGCAACTTCACTGTAGAATTGTTCAACCCGTCCAAAAATATTCCTACGAGTTGTTTCTCCACTTCTTGTTGGTTTATGTCTTGCCCCAGGAAGGCTTCCTCTGCTAGGTTCAATAGCCTATCGCTAAACATCTGCGTTCCATTCCTGGAAATGTTGTCCGGGAATACGAGCTATCTGTAATTTAAGAGTAACTTCTGATAAGCTCCTTCTTCAAATCCGACCAGAATTCATTAGGGAAGGCTTCCATCCTACGCCTGATGACGTCCGATACCAATCCATCTGTGGAAAGGTACGCCACTTTCTTGATCTCCTCATCTACGGCGTTAATCGAAGAACAATATCTTTGTACATCTAATAACCACCGACTACAAGCCTTAGTATTACCTGTATATGGCTGTATGACGTTCCTTACATTCTGGAACTTCGAATGGCTATCGACTGTAGCCAAAGTCCTATCTATTATTGCACAGCAGCCATGTTAGGGTCTACCCCCAAGGTAGGTAGCTGACTCATGGTGAGAACCCCTGTGGAAGTGTTAGTGGAAACACCTGTGACAAAATTATATTAATGCCCTGGCTGACCTGTAAAGCAACAAAATATACCCAACACACTTCAATACAAATATATGTATGCAAATATTACACCAAAAATATTATAACATGAGAACCACTGACAACTATTAAAAATGTAAACAAAGCTATACTCCACTATTCTAACCTAATTAAATGTCTGTGTTTTCTAACTATCTGTCCTGCTTGCTTGTTTCCAGGGCTAAACCTCGACTGCCATCTTAACTTTACTTTTAAATATCGCGACACAATTATCTTCAGACAATGTTATCAAAAATATCGCGAGATGAGCTTCTTGACTTGAGAAAATTGTGCGAGCGCGTGTCATGACACTATCAGATCGTACAAGCATGTGTGTAGAGCTATCCCGCGGTCATCTGGGATGGTGTGTAAGAAAATTTCCTTATCTTGATGCAGCGCCTCTAAGTAGTTTTATTATTTCTTGTTTGACGTGGACGACTTGCTTAACGTTGTTGAAGTTGGAGGGTATTATGTTCTTGACTTGTTTGAGAACTGCAGGCTGGCTGTTCTGCTGTAACTGCTGAAATCACCCTTTGTTATGACGCTGTGTTACACCGCCGTCTAGTGCCGGGCTGGACCGTGCACCAGTTACACGTTTATATGGCCGTTGACTGACTTGTCTATTGTTTTATACTTCTACTTTGTGTTGATCGTATGTTAGGTTTCGTATCGCATCCTGATCGGTAGACTGCTTGTATTAGTTGGTAAGTAATCTTCACATACGACAACTTCGTTCTGAACAACAGTTGACAAAATGAACTATGATGACAGCAGGCTTCTTAACTCAACAGGTAGAACTTTATTTACATAGTAACATGTAAAATATGCCAGGTGCTGGCTTTTGATAGACTTTAATTACACGCCTAGCCTTCCTCATGTGGCTGGTGACTTGTACAACGAAATTCAGTGTATAACATTCTGCCTTAGCCTCTATCGCTCTCTCTGTATAAACTATTTCTAGTGGGTATTAGGTTCACAAGTTGAAAACCATTGTTGTTGTTGCTATACTGTCAATATCTCCCTACTTGAAACTGTTTATCTCAATGTTCAGTTATAGCCAACTGCAGCTATCGTGGCTTATCTCCGTTAAGAGAACTGGCCTTCCGCCAGGGATGTAGGTTTACCAAGCTCATTCTGCTTACTCGATTGTCTGCCTGTCTACTGTACTTCAGTACAACTAAAAAGGTTCATGCCTTTCGACGTACCTGGTCTTATGAACACAACACAGTCCTTCCTTAAGAAATATATACTGACATCTTGTCATCTTACAGAAATATAACACTGTCATACGACCAGAGTGGCATAGCGAGAAAACGTGATGATATTGTATCTTCTGCAAACCGCAGTTCAACCCAGATATCTTGGGCTATATCATATGATGCGCGAGCTCTCTTCTGACAAATGCTCTCTCTGTCAAAACTCAGAATCAATGATTTTATCTAAAACCACGATTTACCACTACAACTATTTTCGAACCATCCAGAACACAACCTTCGCTCACCCAAACGCTAAACCCACATGAAACTCGATTCGTTAACCCCGCTTCATCAAACAAGACAAAATACAAACTTTGTCACTTAAACAAGGGATTAAGACTCATCTTAACCCCCATCTATATTTCTATTTAATACTTGTACTTCCTTTAGACCATTTGCCCCCAGGAGTCTTTCCGGCTACACTTTGGTAATTGGAAACCAGACAACTCCGGGAAATGGTAACTTTTCCTGAAATCTATACTGCTACACTGTCCTCGCTTTATTCACAGAACTTCTATACTATCAATGTCTACGTACCCTTTCTCTGACGAACGAATCTCTGTGTGGTACATTTCATTGTTGATTCGTACAATATTCGCCTGCTGATTAAGTAGTCTTCACTTCACTTCAATTACTGCTGTGTCTGGCTACCGCAGACCATCGATTTAACAAAACTCGATGAGCTAGCAATTTCATTTCACGATGGCTGGTCCACCTTTACTTGACCACCGCCTAAGCTCGTGCGGTCTCCACTGTCTCACTAACGCTTCTGAACTCCCATGGGAAGCGTGTGTTTTTCAAATATGTCAACTAATCTTCGAACTTTCTGGAACGGCTGTAGTACGCACTCCTTCTGCGCATTTCCATTTGTTTCCGCTTTTGCTCTTTTTCTAACTGCCCATGCCTAACTGACCTAAATTTAACCACAGTTTTTCCTCTTAGACTGTTACATGTACGAGAGATTGTACCTAGATCATATGAACAAATACATCACAGACTGGAGTGAAGAAGAAATGTACTTACAGCAATGAACGATACAGGTTCAAGCCATGACAGAAAAGAAAAGTACACAAGAGACAAATAATAAAAAAGAAAACAATTGTGTTATATGATACGATGATAGAAATGCCGAGATAGAAGAAGTTATTTAGATCAAACGGCAGTTGATTTTCTTGGTTAATTAATTCAGTTGATTTTGGTGAATTGATTCGGGGTATTTTTAAAATATAACCCATTTACGTGTTTTTATAAAGCAAGCTTGTGAGTTTTATTTCAAATATTTCAAGAGCTTTGCTTGGTTTCAAAACTTCTGACAAATCCTTTCATTTAGAGCACAGTCAAATTTGTTTCACTGTCAGACTAAACATGAGACTAAAGTCATTGCTGTCAAATCACAGAGTTTGGACGCATCATTATGTAATAATGTCATGTGTGATTTCCTGGATCTTTGGAGACACAAAGACAAAAATGACTCTCTGCCCCAGACAGGCAATTTCGTAAGAGGCGGCTTAAGTGACTTTGTGTATGCGGCTGGTTTATGTGACGTTGTGTATGCGGCTGGCTTATGTGACGTTGTGTATGCGGCTGGCTTATGTGACGTTGTGTATGCGGCTGGCTTATGTGACGTGACGTTGTGTATGCGGCTGGCTTATGTGACGTTGTGTATGCGGCTGGCTTAAGTGACGTTGTGTATGCGGCTGGTTTATGTGACGTTGTGTATGCGGCTGGCTTAAGTGACGTTGTGTATGCGGCTGGCAACTTCTTCGTATTACAAAAATAAAACATAAACCACCACTATAAGCGCAGTGAACTGCTTCATCACATGCTTCCGGCACTGTCACTCGTTTTTGCAGAAGCGAAAGGTCGCATGATGATGATGTCATATTACAAATGTCAGTAGTAGATTAGTCGAGTCATTGCTTGACACAAAACACACGCACATGCAGACACTGAAATAAAGTTATTCAGTGACTTCATGGGCGACAGAGACAAGAAGACAATAGAAACTTGGCGTGGAAGAAGAACGTGCATTATTTGATCTCTTCTTGGCATCTGTTACATCTGGGCGTTCTTCAAGGCATTTTTTTATGAGAAGCTTTTCGAACGAGTGAATTTCAATTTTCCATCAGAAGTAAATCAATGATGCAAAGAGTGGCACGAAAGCATATGAGCTTCATCTGTGATGAGCATTGAAGCCTCCTTGGCTAAATACTACAAATACGATGGAGATCCTTATTCATACTTACCCGAAAAGCTTAATATAAATGGGGTTAATTCCAAATAGGGAGCCACGGTAGCATAGTGGTTAGTGCACTGGCTTCCTAGCGCAGTGGTCTATGGTTCGATCCCCAGATGAGGTGGGAATTTTTTAGGCCACAAACGGCTCCTGGGTCGACCCAGCCCCAAATGGGTACCAGAGCAACTCTGGGAAGGTTAAGGCGGCCGGCGTGATGCCGACCACATCACCCCCTAGTGTGCCGACGGTCAAGATAATATGGGCCTAACACCATATTCCCAATATGCCTCAATGGGCGTGTAACGGGTTCCTTTACCTTTTTTAATTCCAAATATGTTCCCGGCCCCCCCCCCCCCCCCCAGTAAAATGACCCCCCCCCCCCCCCCCCTTTGGCCCCCCCCCCCCCCTAAAAAAAAAAAAAAATTGCAGAAGAAAAAAGTCATAAATAATTCTCAAACACTCGTCATGGAAAGGATAGGAACAAACGCGCGTTATTTCAATGGGCATGCAATTTAGTGTCCACGTGCAGTGCTAGCGGCGTTTTCGCTATTTCCTGACAATGCAACATGAAATGATTGCACGTTGGTAGGAATTTGTTACGGGACATGACCCTAAGACAGGTAGAACGAGTAATAATAAGATGATGTATTCACAACAGCTGTAAAATAAAGTTTTATTAGCGGAAGTCTAGGCCTAATGTAAAAGGACGTCACACAGAAAACGAAATGGATAGGCCAATAGGAACGAAATGATGGTAATATCAAATTATATTGTAGAAACCAGAGTTAACACTAGACAAGGTAACATTATCTTTACCACTCAACATCTCCCTAATAGTAGACGTTTGACGGTACAAAACAGGTAACAGAAAGGACACTTTAACAAATTCTTTATTACATTTTGATTAATGTTTGATTTCGACTGAATGTATAAGCTATCTCGCTTGTCAACTGGTTTATTCAGCTCTAATGTTTATTTGCAGATTTTGTGAAATCACCTCCAGAAAACAAGAATTCGTACATTTCTTACAATGGCGGCATCAGTCAATCTGTTTGTTAAGGTCGCCCTGCTTACATTTATCCCATTGTGCTCCTGTCGGCCATCTTTCTTTGACACAGACGATGAGATGTCTTACTATTCAGAACTGGAATCTCCCAAACGTGTTTACTTGCCCGTCGAAGTGCCGTACGATGCTATTTTGGGTGCACTGAGAGCGCATGCGCAGTCCTCGCACCAGTTTGAGAAGAGAGCCACGTCAACTGCAGAGTTACTTGGTCCGTTGCTACCTAAGATGGACGATGAGGCAGACTTGAGAGGGATGAAAAGGAAGATGTTCTGGCAACCGTTAGGATACCTACCAGCATCTGTACGTGCGCACAATAGTCCTTCTGGGACTTCCGGAAATGAAAATCAAGGCAGTAGCTCTAACGTCTTTCGATACGGATAAATGATTATTTGTGGAACCAGTCAGCGTGACAGTGTACGCTTCACGGCTTTAACACACGGACAACAGAAACAATTAAACTTAGACTACATTCATTCATAAATAGATGTAAAA
Source organism: Oreohelix idahoensis (assembly GCA_024509875.1). Lineage (NCBI taxonomy): Eukaryota > Metazoa > Mollusca > Gastropoda > Stylommatophora > Oreohelicidae > Oreohelix > Oreohelix idahoensis. Next base: position 981,221 of record JAMPIV010017659.1, on the reverse strand, counting down.
TAAAAGGTGAAACTTTGGTGGCATGAATGACTTAGGTATCACGATAGACCTGTACGACAAAAGCAGAGCTAGTCCACTGATCAATCAGAAAATAACAGAGCAAACGAAGATACAAAGAGCAACATCAACATCTAGAGTCAGTCACATCTGGCACTGACAGCCTCCTCTTTAGTCACGTAGGAAGTCGTGTGTACACCTGTTTAAGAAAGATGAAAGGTGAAGGTCAAATACAACATAATAAACGCTATAACAGAACCGTGAGGCGACTATGAGGCAAGCATGATGAACTAAAGAATATAAGCCATGTCTGACTAACAAAGTATATGGGCTGGGGTCTATGTCTGTCTAACAAAGTATATGGGTGTGTGTTTATGTAACAACAGGAATTGACTAATTTATAGACTAATCCCGGCAGTGACCAGCGGAATGTTTAAAACATCAGTTAGGACACGCTTCCGAGTAGAAATGTCCTCCAGTAAAGAAGTGTTTAATTTTTGTAAGATTACATATTTAAAAATATAAAATCGTGAACCGAATGTAAAAAGTTAAACAGCTGCTACAATAAAATACTTGGAAACCCAATGACAAGTTTCACCGACTCTGAACGTGTCAATATTTATGAGTGAGTGTGTATTCTGCCGTTATTTTGAACAGCACTTTCTAACTTTTTTCTCCTCTTGAGCACCACAAAATACAAACAAAACTTGTACCTGTGCCACTCAAGAAGAAAAAAAAAACAACTTTACATGCACCACCCATACAGATGTATTATATAATAATGCAGCGCTGACTTTGTGGACGGCCCAACAAATTTGCCATACTGGTGTAAACAAACACGAATTGGATAGCTTTTTGGACGGCCCAACAAATTTGGCCTATATGGTGTGTAAACAACAAACACGAATTGGATGACCAGCTTTTTGGTTAAGGCCCGAAAATGTCCTCCCAAAAGAAGTTTTAATTTTTGTAAGCCATTACTGGTGTAAACAAACACAAATTGGATAGCTTTTAAAAAGTTAAACGCCCAACAAAATTTGCCAATACTGTTAAACAAACACGAATTGTGATAGCTTTTTTGGACGGCCTTTCTTAACAAATTTGCCATACTTGGTGTCAAAAAAAAAAAAAAACTTTAAACCACCATAGAGATGTATTATATAGTAATGCAGCGCTGACTTTGTGGACGGCCCAACAAATTTGCCATTCTGGTGTAAACAAACACGATTTGGATAGCTTTGTGGCTGACGTTTGGTATGGTTATGTTTGCTATTTCAAGTATTGTCTTTGCGATGTTGTTGTATGTATTCTCTATTGTATCTAATGTATTAATGCTGCTGAATCTGCTATTTGAGAGTGTTGCGTATGTTGTTCAGTTAGCCTTTTTGTACTTCCGGTACGTCTTTCTCTTTTGTCTGGATTTATTGTGTCTTTCTATAGTAATTAGTATTGGTCTGTGGTCACTTCCAATGTCTATCAGGACTCTGTAGGTGAAAATGTCTGCAATGTCAGCTGATACCATGGTAAGATCAGGTCTGTGGCTGTGCCTGCAGTTTTGTGCAAAAGAGTGGGTTCTGACCTTGTGTTTTGTTTCAAGATCAGGTTAGATATGTTGCAGATTTCATCTACTTCCCTGCCTCTTTTGTTGTATGTTTTATATCCTCGTGAGGGTGAATGGGCATTGAAGTCTCCAGCTATTACAGTTTTCTGGTATGTGGTGTCTTGGAAAATGATGTTTCCTGCAGATGTTGGGTGGCAATAAACATTATAAATGGTGCATTTGTTTCCGCGGAACCAGTAGTGAACTTGCTGTATGTCTATGTCCCCGCTATTGGGAATATTTCTTCCTTCTGCCTCAGTGTCATTTCTTATGAGTGTCAGGAGTCCTTGGCATTGAGATTTTCTCCCCTTGCTCTGCAGTGATGATCCAACCGTGGCCAAACTTCAGAAAATCTACTGATGATCTTCAAAAGTATCTACTTTTAGCACAAGATTACTCTTGGTAGAGATGTGAAATGAAGAATGGCGCTTCAATTCTAGGGAGCCTCATGGGAATTTAATAAATCAAGTACTACGGCTGGTAGGATCCAAGCCGTGTAAATTTTATATCTTCCCAGACCTTCTACGAAGAGTAAGGATTTTGCTCGTTTTGATGAGCCCCCGGCTAATTTAACTAATATATTACTTTAATAGCTCTGTTATGTGTATTTAATATGACTGAGACATACGGGAGCAGTTCACTTAAAATGACTGAACCACCTAAAAGTTGTATATATACACATACAAAATTTAATAAGCAAGTATACTTTACAATGTAAAATAAATAATGGTGGGTGAATTAATAATCTTCTTCAAAATTTCATCACTGGTGATGATCTGGATAGGGGTTTTTTGCAAATTTTCTTAAAGAAAAGCGTTCACTTGGCAGTTCTGAATGTGTACTTAGCTGCCAGTAAGATGTCGGTTCGCTTCTGCTCCAGACGATGCTTGTTCTTTGCAAGGTATGGACTGGTTCTTCTCGTCATTGGTCAAATTTGGCAGCCGCAACACGTCCCTCGTATTATCGTGGGGTAATTGCGGAGATGGTTCAGCGTCTTCAAGACCCGTCTGATGTTGGTGTCTAGCTTTGACTAAAGGCCACGTATACCACACACTTGTTCCACACATTAGTACCACCAGTTGGTACCACCGACTAGTATCATGATAGCAGAGAGAAACAAATACCCTCCTGAGTATTGGGATACCTGACAGAACAGTCAGGTAATTCCCCCCTCCCCCTTTTTTTTCATTACACCATCCAATCTGCCTCAGAACCTTACCCTCTCTGAGCATTAATGGTAATCGCTGTAAGCGGAAAACACCCATTGCATATATATAAAACAAGTTTACATATGCATTTGCACTGGTTGAAAAAGTTAATAAAATAAGTTTGTACATCATTTCTATCATCATCCACTCCCTGCTCCATATGGAACTTGGGACTACCTCTGCTTTGGTTCTCTTTGAGAAACCAGCATAAAGCAGTCAGCAGCTCTTGCAGTGGTGGTTCATGAAACTATCGTTCTATATGCTGAGGTTGCCAGCCTCGTATGAACATGGACATCCACTAGCAATTGTCACATTTTAATAATGCAAAATATAGAATTATGAAATGTACAGCTCACCTCAAATATCTTGGGCAACTTATAGACTGACATCTGGCTCAGAGAAATAGTTTTGGCAACTTGGTTAATATGCCTCTTACACGCAGTCTGGGGTATTACTTTGCAAATAGAATCCCACTTTGACTTAATGTTCAGGTTCCTAGGATTTCGGGCTTTCCGTATTAATAAAGGTAAAGTTTTCTTGAAAGTAAGTCAAGAAGATGCTCAAACACGTTGTCCGGTCCTTTAAAGTAGAATCCTGATCCTATTCCTTATTCTGGCATGTCTGACTGTCTTCTTGACGAGTTGAATTTATGAGTGACGTTAACTCAAAAAACGTTAGATTATAAGGCCCTCGCATTCTCATTGCTACCATATGACAGGGCTCCAATCACAAATGTTGTATTTTAACATCTCAAATGCCAAACCAATAAAATTCAATTCGCGTATATTGGTAGGGGCAATACCACTACCTTCTCATGGAAAATTCCTGTTACACACCAAATGTGATTTTTACAAGTCACTTCTATATAAGGTATTCTCTCTTCTGTTTATTATCTATCATGTTTACACTGACGACTTCATAAATTCATCACATATAATCTTTTTCAAGATGGATACCTTATCGTAAAGAGTGCCTACAACAAGTCTGCCAGGAACTGATTGTCATCAACTGGTCCAGCAAACGCTTTCAAGCAACAACATGGCCGGACAGAAAATATTATCAGTGATAAGACAATTGACTGTGGCCATCTCAGGTTGTTTATTTATTATTCGGGCGCTCCCATGCACTGTCTGATCGGAAATGTGTTACGACTAATAAGTAAACAGCATTTCACTCCACAGATCTAGGTGTCAATATGGGTTGAAACGAAAGTGAATGATTACAATAATCAGCAATGATGGTCGATGAAGTCCCGACATGACAAGAATTGAAGGAAGGAAGGGTAAATAATGAATCGAAAAAATACCAAATATTGTCGGAGGAAGAAAAAAAATAAAGTGAAGAGTACAAAATGAATTACAGGATGGCATAGGAAAAATGTGACGGTCGAGGTTATTTTGTCACACTTGCATTTGCAGCGGTATTGGGTGTATCCAGGGATGTTAAAGGTTTTTCTGGGTGGAATGATTTCCCGGAGTACTGCAACATGGATATTGTTATCATGTAAGGTTTTGAGCAGTTCTTCATTCCTGTTTTGTATGCCTGCAATGTTGATTTGTAATATGCTTATGTTCTCAGTAGTAGACATTTTACAAGCAGCATGGGGTGTCACTGCTCTGTGCGGACCTTGTTTACAGAGCTTGTATGGGGAAAATATAGCTGTACTTGACATTATCTTCAAATCAAAAACACAAAACAAACAGAGAAGACCTAGGTTTTCCCTGTGTTTTCATGACATTCCGTGTCATGTCAAGTTGGAGTCTTGAGCTCCAGCTTCTTTCCTGGGCATTTTATCCTGTCGTTGCATGCTTTTAGAGGATCCTCATGTCTGGCTTTAAGTTAATGGTGAGGGAAAAGCTGTGCATTCCCCGTCATCCAGGGGGCTCTCCAAATATGCAGAGCTAAAGTAGCTGTGCTCTCGTTCTGGACTGTCACAAGGAATCCTCACGTCCTGCACAGAGCCACTGCCCAGCACTTCCCACCTATTATCCTTCCATTGTTGGATTCTCTTGCAAGCAGCCAATCAGTTAAGAGCCAGGGTTAAGTCTGGTGCTCACGTGATTCCCCAAGCTTAATGTGCAATGCTAGGTTCTCAACGTGGTGCACCACAGGAGGAATTACGATGTTGGGCCGATGTGATGCAGGTGTTAGGATCTTTGGTAGGCTACCAGCATAGTAGTCAGACGTCCTGTGCATCTCCTTGGTTGTAATGCTGGCGTGCTTGTGGGTTTCCTTCACACCTTTTCCCGGTGGAAGCTAGAACTGTTTTAGCACTTGGAAAGATAAGGGGAATGTTTCTGCTTCTCCCTGAGATATGTGGCCAAAGTAGGATTCACAATGCTCAATCTGCTCCACCAAATCGCTTGCTGGTTATGCCGTGTTCATTTGGGCTCTAGGCATGTGACCAAACAGTATGAGACGAAAGGATCGTCACTACAAAAATTATAAACCAAGAAAGCTCTAGGACCAGACAAGAGTACTAATGAAATAATACTAAACCTTGGCCCAATTGCAAGGTCAGTACTCTTATACTTCATTAACAAAACATGGAAAGAAAGCGCACTCCCTAAAGCTTGGCTGACTGTAGATATCAAGCCAATCCTAAAGAAAAACAAGCTAGCTGAAGAACCCAGTAGCTGCAGACCAGTCTTCCTGACCTCGGAAATGGGAAAACTCGCTGAGAAAATGGGCTCTACTGGTGGCTGGAAAGCAACAAAATCATCGATGACAGTCAACAGGCTTTAGAAAAGGTTGCAGAACAGAAGATCAACTCCAACTCTTTCATTTTATGCAAAAGACATTAGATGCAGTCCAGGAGGGTAAACACACCACAGCTGTATTTATCGATCTGCAGCAATCATACGACACAGTATTGAGACGGGAGATTTTTGCCAAAATGACAAAAATGGACATACACAGAAAAATGTACCTCTGGATCAAAGCCTTCCTAAGCAACAGAACAATTCAAACAACAGCAGAAGGCACTAAATCATGCAAAAAACAAACACTAGAGGAGGGATTACCACAGGTGTCAGCATTAAGTTGCACCCTCTTCCTTATGTTTATAAATGACCTACCCACCCCCCCCCCCCCTACCTTTTTATTTTTATTTTCTTGAATGTATCAAAACACTGTATGCAGATGACCTGCTCATTTGGACAGCAGACAAATACAAAAAGCTGACACAAGCTAAACTAAATACAGCCATAGCCACAATAGCTGTATACTGCAGGCTCTGGAAACTAAAGGTAAACAAAAAAAAAAACAGTATACACAGTATTCACCAGGAGCATCAAGGAAAGCAAGAAGGTTTTCTAACTAAAACTCGAAGGAAAGTTACTGTCCAGAGAAGGAAATCCAGCTTACCTAGGTGTGGAGCTTGACAGACAGCTACTGTCCAGAGACGGAAATCCAGCTTACCTAGGTGTGGAGCTTGACAGACAGCTACTGTCCAGAGAAGGAAATCCAGCTTACCTAGGTGTGGAGCTTGACAGACAGCTACTGTCCAGAGAAGGAAATCCAGCTTACCTAGGTGTGGAGCTTGACAGACAGCTACTGTCCAGAGACGGAAATCCAGCTTACCTAGGTGTGGAGCTTGACAGACAGCTACTGTCCAGAGAAGGAAATCCAGCTTACCTAGGTGTGGAGCTTGACAGACAGCTACTGTCCAGAGAAGGAAATCCAGCTTACCTAGGTGTGGAGCTTGACAGACAGCTACTGTCCAGAGACGGAAATCCAGCTTACCTAGGTGTGGAGCTTGACAGACAGCTACTGTCCAGAGAAGGAAATCCAGCTTACCTAGGTGTGGAGCTTGACAGACAGCTACTGTCCAGAGAACTAGGTGTGGAGCTTGACAGACAGCTACTGTCCAGAGACGGAAATCCAGCTTACCTAGGTGTGGAGCTTGACAGACAGCTACTGTCCAGAGAAGGAAATCCAGCTTACCTAGGTGTGGAGCTTGACAGACAGCTACTGTCCAGAGAAGGAAATCCAGCTTACCTAGGTGTGGAGCTTGACAGACAGCTACTCCTCAATGTCTTCGTGCACAAAATGAAAGACAAGGCCAGTAGACGTCTGAACCTAGTTAAACATCTTGCAAGCACCAAATGGGGAGCTGGAAAAGGAAATGTGAGACAGCTGTACCTGGGGTATATCCGATTAGTCATGGACAATAACCTATCACTGTAGTCGGCAATGAACAAAACAACCCAAGCAGAATGGTATAGTCCAAAACCAAGCCCTGCGGTTTATATGTAGGGTATGAGAACCACGACAACGGCTGCCTGTGAAATTGATGCAAACATAGAACCTATGGACCTACAACGTAAACGTGCTGTTCTTGAAGCAACAGAGCGCTATAGAAGAATGAATAAAGAACACCCAAAACAGGCAACTAGTTCAAAACTGGAAGCCCATTAGCAGATTAATACAGACATCACCACTATAATATCCTATAGCAAAACAACGCCACCACCCATAGATATGAAAAACAATTGAGAAATACAAAGTCCTTTATCCCGGAAAGGAGTTAAAACTACCCATAATAAAAACCACACACATGGATAGCACACTAACAAGAAACACCAACCAAACATTACTCAAGACAACTACTTTTGAGACTATAGACATCTACGCTAACACTGAAATATACACATAAGCAGATGGCTCTGCATTCAAAGCCACCGTAAATGCTGAACTGAGTGCTTACGTGAAGTACCCAGATGGCAACAAACTAGAAATATATGAACCATGTGGAGAGTTCTGTACTAACTACCAAGCAGAAATAACATCAATAAACACCACCCTCAAGGCAATATTCAGCCAGCTCAAGCAAGAAGTCTATAAGCCCTCAGATATCATAATCTTCACTGATTCAAAATAAACACTTCAGGCTTTGGAAGAATCTCAAAACTGTAAATAAAGAATAATACAGCCGACTGAAACAATTGACAGCCTGCTAACAACATACAACATCAGAATCACTCTCCAGTGGATACCAGGACACACAGACATACCAGGCAATGAAAAAGCAGACAGATTTGCAAAACTAGGAACAATCTTGGCTCAAACAAACACTCCAGCAGACATGCAGACTAATAAACGAATACTCCAAAACAACTTCAAAGAGGAATGACTGAACCGATGGGCAAACTAGTCTACTGGACGTGCTTTGTTGTTATGATTAAAACTCATAACATATCGGTCTTCATCATGTATGTATCGATTATTGATACCATGTTGTTGAGGTACGGCATCCACGGGTTACCCGGAAGTACGTCAGTGACTTTTGGAACAGTTTTAGCAGAAGTCAAACCGGTCTCAGCTTGGCAGAAGTCAAGGAGCATTCGAGGCATTTTCTATGTGTTCTTCAGGGTGGACGGACGCATATTTGTTCATCTCCTAGAATGTGTTAATTCTACAGAGTCCTAAAGTGTTTCTACATTTAGATCGCCCACATACTGCGTTGGGTCAATGCTAAAGCTTTATATTGAGAGAAGTATATGCTGTATTCTGAGTTACGTGATTGGCACATGTTAAATAAATTCTGCAACCAATGTCGAGGACATCTTGTCATTAGCAGACTGAATAGCGACGCTCAAGACTGGCTAGGTTATGCCATCGTCTAAAAAATATATATTTGATGAATTGAATGGAGCTTGTAATCTGATTAAACTTATGTCGTCCTAACGTCCAACCTGGCCTTCGCATCTTCTTTAATGTTGGAGATCAGATTTGTGCAAGAAGGCTGAATGTGAAACTGTTACCGGCATATCTACATGCCTTATCAAATGTTTAAAGAAGGGACCTCGCCGAAGTTCACCTTCACCATGTAATTCAAGTCTTAATGCTACCACAGAAGGTGGAATCGCTACATATTAAATGGGGGCCAAGCCAAAGGATCATTGATCTACAGCCTTAAAAATTTTCTGCACAAAATATTACAGTCGTCGCTTTGATTTCGTGCCCTGATCAAAATTTGCAAGATGTCGAACTTTATCGTCTGCTAGCCTGTGAGAGGTTACGTATCAAGCTTTGCAGTGCAGTAATGTCTTGTTCCAGTCCAAAAGGGAACTTATTCAAATCATATTATTACTGCAACCTACACCGTTCCGAATTTCAAGTGTGATGCCGAAGATGGCGATTTTCAAGACCAAATTGAAGTCCTGTTCGAGTCAGCTGTTACGAAGTTCTAGACCTAACGTTGGTCTGCTTGCCTGGTTTGCATCGGTCCTGGAAGGAAAAGGCGGTGAAACTCGGAGGAGTTTTTTCACCGGCAATCAGATAAGTGAATTTTTAGTTACATACAGCCTGTGATACTAAATTATCTTGTTTGCCAGGGTTCTTTGTTTCCATGTTTGATGTATCTATGTCATTAATGTGTCTGTAATTGCTGGAGGTTGGAAGGAAACTATGAATTTTCTATACTTCTGATGGTCGTAAATTCATGGTCGATCTGTAGTTTTATGCATCTGTTTGGTTCAAATTAAGGGGCCGGCGAACATAGCTGTGTTACTGCCTCGATTGAAGTAAACAGATCCATAATTTGTCTAGTTGTGAAGTACTGTTAATTGTACATTTTTGTTATTGTTCTCAAGTTACTTGTAGTTTTTTTCTTCAGTTTTTCTGCATTATTGTTTGTGATATTGTTAGCCTTACCTTGCCATCCCTCATTTATTATATGTCATACATGTTGTAAACTCGTGCTTGTCTTGTCATATGTGTGTTAGGGCTAAATTTTGTTAATTTGTTCTATAATTCATAAATTTCTCCCTTGGTTCACTATTTGCATTGCCTTTATTTAGCTCTTTTCACAGTATTCTGTCATCTTGTTTGTAACTATTATTTTTTTTTTGCTCCATACATAACATCTATAATATCATCTACTATCACATGCAGTTTGATGAATTGGAAGTGGTGAAATAATTATTGAAGATATTGCTCACATATTATTGATATTGTAGTTGAAGTTTTATTGGACTATTGGTAGTCACAATAATTGGGTATTATGTCTGCCATTGAGTATTTTCTCAGGCAGGGTAAGAAGTCTGGGTTCCAGGGACCAGCTCTTCAGAGATTTATTATGAGGAATTTGGAGGAGGTAGAGAATTAAGGTGAAGAGTTTTCTATGGAAGGGGAATGGTATTGGAGAGAAAATGAGTTGTTGCAGGTCATTGAAGACAGGGAGAGATTAATTGATGATTTAAACGAAGAGGTGAGGGCGTTAAAATTGCAGGCAGATGTGGATAGATCAAACTTTAGATCATTGAAAGTGGATCTTGTAGATTGTAAGGAGTCATTACATACTGCCTTGATAAAGAATAAAACTTTGGACTCTGAGGTTCTGGAACTGCAAGATAATGTTGCAGCCTGTCAGAGGAAACTTAGCAAGAACAGTGATGATTTATCTAATAAGATTGTTGGTATTAAAGAAAATTTTTATAAAGCAAAGGCAGCTATGACAGCTCAGATTCAGGTACAAGTTGCTCAAATTCATGGTCTTAAGATTCAAGTTACCCAACTAGAGCCACATATGGAGGAAGCACATATAAGGAAATTGAAGAAAATGGCAACGAAAAAGAAAGCCATGTGGGAGGCAAAGTTCGAGAGTAAAATGGCAGCACTTGAACTTAAGAATCAAGAACTAACATGCTTTCAAAGTCAACAAGAAAAATTGACTCAGGATAAGGTGGCTAACTTTGAAAAGGTTAAGTTATTGAGGACAGAAGTAAAATTGTGAAGCTGGTAGAGGTGAATATTAAGCTGAGTGAAAAAATGTCACTCAAAGATTTGGAGATTGCTAAAGCTAGAAAAAGGGTTGATGGTTTACTGGATGTGGTTGTAGACAAAAATATATTGTCAAACATTAGTTATGGAAAAGCTAGTGTACAACATGCAGCAGTACTAAGGGTGATAAAATCAGGTCAGTACAACCTGAAAGGGTGAAGAGATCATGTCGAGGCAGATACAACTTTCCTCGACATCACTCTACTACTAGTGGTTCTGGTCACTATAATACTGCCTCTTCTGAGAGTGAATCGTGGTTACATGCCGACAGCAGTAAACACGGTGTGACAAACTGTTTATCAAATCATCCTGTGCTCAAGGGGAAAAATGTTTCCCATGATCAACATAATCAGGTTACTTCTGAGCCTGAGAAGCCTATCGTCCTTGATAAAAACATTGCAAACTTGCAGGATCTGTGTCGTAAAGGTACAGACCAGTTTGTTCAATGTGATCTTAACGTGACTGATGTTGTTCCTGTTGGGTCCATTTATTTTGATAAAGATCGCTATACACAGCTTTGTCGTCAAGGGACAGTTGATACTGATGTTAGTACTGTTCAGCATCCTCTTTGTAAACTGCATGCTCACAGTTTATCTACTCTTAAGAGTATTGATGGGGTTGTAAAAGATGACACTAAGGTTACTGATAAGGGTCATGGTGTGACACTTATTTCTAATGATAAAGATTATGAAAATAACTTGTCTCTTCAAACTAATACTAGTGCATCTGGAGAAAAGGGCTTAACTGCGCCTATTAGGCTGTCTTCTGCGACATGCTACAAACCTTCAGGTTTGAAAGGAAATGGGTGGTATACTCAGTCCAGCCAGTATGATCCACCCTACAATAAAGATATGGCATCCAAGAGAAATAAACATGTCCATGAGTCTCATGTGACTAGAGGTGCTTACTCACGCACCTTGCTAGTGCGAAATCTGCCACCAGATACTACATGGCAGGCACTAGGTGAATTTTTTTAATTCACTGAGGACGTAAAATTTGTTCGTCTGTTACCTATCAACAAGTTCAATGTTAGGGAAGCACTTGTTCATTTTTATTCAAATAGAGATGCACGTATGGTTGTCCATCGTGACAATGGTGCTTACTTTCGAGACAATTGTCTTGATGTACAGTGGATACATCATTCAGCACCTCACAGATTGTAATGCTGTTGTGCATCTTGATGATAATAATTCATTTCAGAATGATAATGATTATGATGTGGGCTTGTAAAACAGTACTGATTGTTCTATAGTCCGTTCGGAAATTCGTGCCCACAGAAAGTGTCAATTTTCTCCAAAACTGTTTGTTGTATGGACATGAATTTTTGCTTGCAGTCTTAGATTTTCCATGCAGTTATTAATATATTTTTTGCCCTTACGAAACTCATGTCATGTTCGAATTTTCTTCTTTACGTTATATAAAAAACTCTTACCGTTGTATGGGTTAATTTTTCTTAGTTTTACAGGAAAGTTACAAGATCCGTTCAAAAATATTTTTTTTTTCAATTAGTGTAGTGACTACATGTCCGCACGAGTGCGCACATATTGTACACAGTCGCGAGTAACTAATTCAAACAAAAAAAAAATTTTTTTGAACGGATCTTGTAACTTTCCTGTAAAACTACTAAAAGTTAACCCAGACAAGAGTTTTTTTATATAACGTAAAGAAGAAAATTCGAACATGACTTGACTTTTGTAAGGGCAAAAAATATATTAATACGAGTAACTGCATGGAAAATCTAAGACTGCATGCAAAAATTCATGTCCATACAACAAACAGTTTTGGAGAAAATTGACACTTTCTGTGGGCACGAATTTCCGAACGGACTATAACTGTAATTTTCTATTTCAGCTTGATGGGGTTCCTATAATCCAGTGTGGACATCTTTTGCCAGTCATGTCCTCATGTTTTGTGACAATATCGGTGGTTTTTGATGGGGATTTTATGAAAATCCAATTTGTGTCTATACTTGGGGACACTGCGACTGCCACTGTAGGGGTTCGAGGTTCATTGGTGGACCCTACGGAATACACAGGAGATGAGATCCAATTTATTACAGTTGGGGTTACAGTGAAATGTTATCCCACTGCAGCAGTATGTTTAGATACCCGTATCGTACATTCAGGTCTATGGTGTATCTGTTTTCAAAACCAGTAGCTGGGATAATTTTAATCCATTCCCCGAGACTACCTGATTATACTAAATATGATATTTTTGAGGTGGGAGAATAAACGACATGTGTATACTGTCAGAGGTGATACTACCAGAGCTCAAGCTCCTGGGTTTGTACATGCTCGGGTACATGTTCGTACTCACAGTGATCTATTGGAAGTAATGATGATGGTGGTGCAGGAAAATTTATAATATGAGGCCATCCACATCTGTCATTGATGTTGTTGTACCTGACATAGTTAATGTCGAGGTTGGTCTGATGTCAAATATGGTTTGATGGTGTACTATTCAGTCAAAATTATATGATTGGCTGTTTGTTTTCCTCTTTGCAATTGTCCTTGTATGATTTTTCCTGTTCATATAGGTACATCATGGATATTGATATTATTTCAGCTTTTGTCTTTCAGATGCTGACATACCATGAGTTCTTATGGTATGTTATGGCCACTTCATTGAGTAGTGTGGCGGTGTTAATAATGTTTGTTCCTTTTTCAGATGTTACAGGTCGTGGTATGCCAGTTGCACAACATAGTAACTTTATATTTGTTCCTTTTTCAGATGTTACAGGTCGTGGTATACCAGTTGCACAACATAGTAACTTTATATTTGTTCCGGTGCAGGGACATGAATGCTCGCTGCTCATTCATCGTGTACAGGAATTCTTGTTTCCTTTTGGTACTTATGATGATACTAACGGGGTTATACATCATAATGTTTGTGTATATGAAGGCACACATCTACAGATTGTACTTTGACTATTTCTAGTTTTTTTTTTCTATGCTGAGCATCTTACTTTGTTAGATTCTCTACGTAAATAGACTATCTAAAACTACCTTTATTCGCATAATGCGAAAGATTTTCTTTGTTCGTGATGACTTTATCACTTACATTGATGATATCTGTTTCTTTCATCATCCTTGTGATGAACGTCTTATCGGAAGTCATTCTTTGTTGTATACCTTACGCTTTCATAACATTACTGCTGGACCTTTCAAAACCAGAATAGGAGATACTGAAATTTCTTTTCTTGGTCATAAGGTAGGAGGTGGGTTTCTTAAACCTGAGGATTCTGCTGTTTCTAAGATTCTAAATCTTGAAATTCCTCAAACAAAAAAAACAAATTCGTAGTTTGTTAGGCATCATAAATTTTTATACAAAATTTCTGCCTAGTGTTTCAGATATGACTTCAGTTCTGTCTGCGGTGGTTAAAAAAAACCGCTCCGAACAAGGTAATTTGGTTAAATGCATGTCTTCTCTCTTCTTTGATCCATAACCGCCAACCGTCAAAGCAGTCAGCGGCCATCACGCCTGGTGGCGTCTTGTAGGGCAGCAACAAATTGATTCCACTTTGCTCGGTCGGCGGCCATCCTTCGTACAGTGCCCCAACTGTGGTTCATTCTTTGCATCTCAGCCTCCACAGTTCTCCGCCAAGTTGTTTTTGGTCGGCCTCTCTTTCGCTTTCTCTCGGGGGTCCATAGCATAGCTGTTCTTGCGATGGTATCAGGGTCTCTTCTGAGGACATGGCCAACCCAACTCCAGCGTCTGCCAGCTATGATGGTGTGCATGTCCTCCTGGTTACTCCGAATAAGTAGTTCTTGGTTGCTGATGGTGTTTGGCCAAAAGATTCGGAGAATTTTTCCTTAGGCAGATTGTGTGGAAGGAGGACAGTTTCGACATTTCCTTCTCTGTTACTCTCCAACATTCCGCACCATAGAGAAGCACAGAAAGTACACAGCTCTCATACAGTCTTAATTTGGTGTTTGTGCTGTACTGGGAAGACTTCCAAATGTTGTTGAGAATAGCAAAGGCTGTTCTCGCTTTATTCATTCTGTTGTTAATGTCCTTGCTTGTTCCGCCGTCAGGTGTTACTATGCTTCCTAGGTAAGTAAATGTGTCTGTCTGTTCTAACTTCTGGTTCCTTACTGTTATTGGCTCAGGATTGCCCACATTTAGTGTCATGACCTCTGTCTTCTTCAGATTGATGTTCAGGCCAACCTGCTGGCCATACTTATTCAGTCTATCAGTTTTTCTTGAATGTGTTGGTGTGAATGCGCGAGCAGTGCAATGTCATCTGCATATTCCAAATCTTCCAGTGTAGAAAACGTTGTCCATCTAATTCCCCTTGGACTGCCCTCTGTTGTCTGGCGCATCACCCAATCTATGACTGTCAAAAATAATGTTGTTGATAAGGGGCATCGCTGTCGTACTCCTGTTTTCACTTCGAAAGTTACATTACTCGATCCAACACTGCACGTAAAGTTAGAATAGAGGCTTTTTATAATGGAAACAATGCGGCTGGGAATTCCATAAGCCCTCAGAATTTTCCATAGGCTGTCCCTGTGTATGCTGTCGAAAGCCTTTTCAAAATCAACAAAGTTAATGTACAGCTGTCTCTGCCATTCTGAGCACTGCTCTATAATGTTCCTGAGGGCAAATATATGATCTGCACATCTTCTGTTCTTTCTGAAGCCCGCTTGTTCTTTCCTCAGTTTATGGTCAACTGCTTTTGAAATTCTCTGGATGATTATCCTGCCTAGTATTTTGCTGGGAACTGAGAGGAGGGTAATTCCTCTCCAGTTGTTGCAGTCTGCAAGGTCGCCCTTCTTGGGCAATTTGACAATTGTTCCTTTACTCCACTCTGTTGGTGTTGTCTCAGTTTCCCAGACTTGTGCAAATAGTGGTTCTAATAGTTCTGCTGCTAGTTCAGGGTCTGTCTTGAATAGCTCAGCATTCAGATTGTCGTGACCAGGCGCTTTTCCATTTTTTAGCCCTTTGATAGCTGTGATAATTTCTTCTTTTCGTGGAATGTCTGTATTTACGTCTAAGTCACTTTCAGCCTCAGGAACATTCAGCTGAGTCTCTGGTGGTTCCTTATTCAGTGTTTCTCTGAAGTGCTCTGCCCACCTTGTTTCCTGCCCCTGTGCTGTGGTGATGAGATTTCCTTGCTTGTCTCTTACTAACGTTATGTTGTTTGCACCTCGTTTTCCACTGATAGCTTTAGTTATTTTATAAACTGTGCTTTGTTCATTTCTCAGTGCTGCCTCTTCTGCCTGTCTTGCAAGGTCATCCAGAAATGTCCTTTTGTTAGCACGGGTTTGACGTTTTACTTCCTTGTCCAGCTGACTGTACTGTTCACTATATATTGCCTTTAACCTGGGAGACTTAGCTTCTGTTTCTTCCTTTTCATTTCCTTTCTCTTCGCTATGGTGTTTAGCGTTTCTGGTGTTATCCAGTCTTGGCTCTTTCTTTCCTGGAATCCCAAGCATGACTTGCTGCTTTCTTTATATATTGTTGAGATGGTGTTGAATTTCTGGTCCACATCATCGGTCTCTGTTCTTTCCTGGCTTTTGGTAATCAGATATCGTCTCTTTACGTCGACCACAAACGCTTTTCTGGTGAGGGGGTCCTTAAGTTTCGTGATGTTGTATCTTTTCTGTTTGACTGCAACTGGTCCAGCAGCTCTGAGTTTCACCTTCAGTCTTGCTACTACTAGGTGATGATCACTTCCCACATCTGCGCCTCTTCTTACTTTCACGTCTTGTAGTGCATGTCTCCATCTGCCATTGATCATTATGTGATCTATCTGGTTTTTGTCTCGTCCGTTTGGTGATTCCCATGTTAACTTGTGCACTTCTTTGTGTTGAAAAAGTGTTCCTCCGATGACCAGGTTGTTAATACTGCAGAAGCTTATTAATTTGTCCCCATTCTCATTTACTGTTCCACTGCCGCATTTCCCCATTACTCTTTCGTTATAATTATTGTGTGTTTAAACTTTCGCATTTAGGTCTCCCATTACTATAATAAGATCGTACCTGGGTACAGTTTCCATTTCCTTTTGTACCTGTTGATAGAACTCGTCCTTAATCTCTTCGTCGCTGTCATTTGTTGGTGCATAACATTGTATAATTGTGGTGTTGGTGAATCTCCCTCTCAGTCTTGCTCTTATTAGTCTGTTGTTAATGGGTTTCCATTCCAGTAGAGATCTTTCCATTCCTTTCTTAAGGATAATGGCTACACCTTCGTTGTGCTGACCGTCCTCTCTACCAGAATAAAGTACTGTTTCCCCTGTAGCTGTTTTTATTCTCCCCATCCCTGTCCATCTGCTCTCGCTTATTCCCAGGATATGTAGTTTGTAGTTCCTCATCTCTGCTGTAATCTGTCTCAGCTTTCCTGCCTCGTTCGTAGTTCTGACATTCCAAAAACCAATTCTGGTTTCGTGTTTTGCGGTCTGGGCATCCGTTTTCATGCCAGTGGCTTCCTTTCGGCTTTCACCACTGTCAGTCATACGAGCCTGAGACTCCGGATGTCCGTCCCGCATCAAAGTATTTCCATTTATTGCTGTTTCCGTAACGTGTGTGATTTTTTTACACAGACAGGGGTGTCGGCCCTGTGCTAAAACCCCCAACCTGGAGGACCAGGGTACCAGCTTTTGTCTGACCCCTACCCACGCAGACCAGTCCAGCATGGTTGAACCTACCAGGAGTAAAACTCCCACTGGCATAGCTCTGGGGATTGTCAGGGTACACAAGCTGCCATACCGCTACAAGGTATAGGTACCATTGATGGCAGAAATGCATGTAATGTGGCTTTAAATTTGATTAAGATTGCCTTTTCGAAATCACCAATTTTAAGGTTACCTGACAGTCGATATCCTTTCGTTCTCAGAGTCGACGCTTCAAATACAGCCATAGGCGGAACATTAAAGCAGGAATTTAAAGGTCACATGCATCCTTCTATGTATGTGAGCCGCAAGTTGTCGCCGACAGAGCAGCGATATCCCATTGTTGAGAGGGAGTTGCTGGCTATTATGTTTTCTTTCAACAAACTCCAGAGGTATTTGATGGGAGCTCGTTTCACGCTGGAGACGGATCAACGTGCCTTGTCGTATCTACAGACTGCTCGATTTACTAATCAAAAAGCAGCTCGAGCCTCGCTCGCTCTACAACCTTACGATTACACCATTAAAGCCATAAAGGGAAGTGACAATGTATTAGCGGATATCCTTTCCAGGTGTGTCAAAGACCCTACATCATCTACCAACCTTACAAATCCAGATGATGCACATAACTCAATGTAGCACACATACGCACATGGTAATGTCCTGGTCAAGAACTTATTGCTTGAATAACCACGTAATCGCAGGACCCTAACGAGATTGGACAGTGATCACATTGCTGTTATAAGAAAGTGGCTCGCACAGCAACACGATGATGATGGATCCTATGAGACGCAACATCAAGTGATATATCGTTAATCTCATGACACTTCGTGTAAACATCATGTTATCATGACAATACTCATCGTCAAGCTACAAACTGTCAAACACACCAAATGTATATGATTGAAAATTGTATCATTTCCAAATAATTTTGGATACGCACTGGTTTTGATAAAGAAACTGTGTACTACATTTCAAGGCACATAATCCAAAAATGAATGTCTCACAATTCTCAAAGGGACGTAAACCAGATATTTAGGATGGAACTTATTTGTGATGATTCACTACGATATTTAAGGACGTGTGGATTCTTATGGACATATTATTGAATTGACATCAATCATGGACATGATCGACGATGGATTTCACCGTACAACATATGACATTGGATAAACATTTATAAAGTATTGAAATGACATTGCTTTATATACTCACACTATTCTATATAAGATTAGAAAGTGATTAAGTTAATTGCACTACACAATGTTGAGTTCTGAACAAAATTTATGTCACACTCACACTAAACTTTCAAACATTGATGAGCTATTACGCCATTCTCTGATTTATGAACACGGCACATAGGCATTTTGTTGCTATTTGCCAACATTAATGTGTTACCTACATAATTTCCTCACTTCACAAGTTATCAATATGATATATTAATAACATATCATTCACAAGTACACAAAACTTTGTTCATGTGACAAATTGTAGCAGTCATGCACCTTATTGGTTATGTGTCTGCCTCATCTCATCTATTGTTGTTATATTATTATTAATGCTTCGCATTATTATGTTACTTTGAGAAGACATTAAGAGACTACCGTTACCTTACAAGACAAATAGGTGTTCAGACGGTATGAAGGATGAGAATGCATGGACTGATATAATTACTTCGTAATTTCATGTTGGCTGATCTTGCTATGGTTACCTCTGTGGTAAAGTGGGATTTTATAAATATCTATAGGAGACTTAGTGTACTGACTGAGATCAGCTGTGAAGGTATCTGTATCTAATAGGTGTAGTGTTTTACAGATAACCTTACTTGCTGCCACATATTTATACCTCAGTCAGAATTATTCTGGAATATTGTGATGACTACGTTATATGTCTAGGGTATGTATATGATGAAGTGTAAGTCACAACAACAACAGACAGATAAACAATTTAATTTATTCCATCACACTTGACAACACTGTGACACTCACACACAGGAAACATTCTATAAGACTATCTTAAACGAGTCACTGGTAAATTTTCAAATATCAATATGTATTAAGTACTTTTCATTAATATATATGTGTGTCCTGATTCAATTACAAAGTGAACCAGGAATCACAATCAATCTTAATTACAAGTTATATGTACAGAATTTATCAATATGAATCTTGTAGTGACATATTTTATTAATCTTATCCTATGTGTGTCAGTTGTGTAGTGGTAATATGAGGTAATACTGGTGTTGTTTTATTTTTGGCTATGTTGGTATTTGTCATCATGACTTCAAGTGGTTATGTCTGTAGGAACTAGTATTGGAGATGTTCTCAGTTCCGTTCACTAAAACAATTAATTTCCCCTCTTAATTTTATAAAATGTCAGTTTAGGATGGGGATACATAATGTTGAGCTCAGCTGGCCACAATAGGCTTAACTTTCGTGATGGCGGCAGGAAAAGACTCCTCTGCTCGATTGCTCCCCTGTGTTCTGGAGACACTTCACTGTTTGCTATATGGACCAAGGAGTATGCTGTCCGCCTCTGGATTCAGCAAAGCTCTGACCAGGTACTGCTCACTAGCTTTAGGACCACAGTCCCTGAAACAAGAAGGTTGTACCTCCTACTTCAGAACTAATTTATACTCTATTTCTACACTGAGCACAATACATAACAAACACTGAGTTCAGAGCGGTAAGCCAACTGCTATCTTCATCTGAAACAATTTTCACCAGTATATTCCTCCCTAATGGTTATTACGCCTCTGCAATTCCAGCATTATTTCTTTCTAGTCAATAATATAGGTGTCAGTGTACTGTTTGGCAATTCCATTTAGTTTCACTTTCCTCCGACACCTTCTGTTCAGGCTGGAGCATTATATAGGCTTTACCTCAAGTTTGCTACTGAACCACACATATATACAGACATAAATTATCAATTTACATTCAATTTTCATTAAAAGATATCAAATATTTCAAGCTTACCACAATTCATGGAAATAACACAGAATTACGTTGACTGGCACTGATTATATAGCACAATTTCGATCTGCCGATGTCCCAGGCTTTTATTTATACAAATATGCACTGGTGCTCAACGCACTGATTCTGTAGTAAGTTTATTTGCAAATGTGGTGCTGACCTGATGCCTCTAATTGACTATATTGGCAAGTCTAACCAATCATGCCATGTTTACACAGCTTTTCAAAAAAATAGTACTCCTACTCACGTTTCCCCTGACAACACAAGATAGTATTTATAGCCCGACTAATCGTGTTTAGCCTTACATTTATTTTCCGCCAATCAAATAGGAGGTAAC
This sequence comes from Oreohelix idahoensis, assembly GCA_024509875.1. Classification (NCBI taxonomy): domain Eukaryota; kingdom Metazoa; phylum Mollusca; class Gastropoda; order Stylommatophora; family Oreohelicidae; genus Oreohelix; species Oreohelix idahoensis. The sequence continues at coordinate 960,712 of JAMPIV010017659.1, read as the reverse complement.
ATGTCAGCCTATTTCCCGTACAATGGTGGGGTGAAATTCTGCCACTGAGCGATTCTGAATTTGGTGTTGTCTGACACCCTCACTATTTTCTTTTGGCTATAATTTGTTAATTCCTAGACTATTTGCGTAACGTTTAACATATTATTTGTCAGCAAGTCCTAAGGAACCCAAATATATATATTTAATGGAGCCAATATGCATTTTCTTCTAGGATAGTCGTGCTGTTACTACCTCCTCACTTCCAAACTTTAGGGTGTCTGGGTACTGTCATGTTTTCAAACGTAAACCAGTATAATGTCATAATTCCTAATAAGAATTTTGTAAGTTTTTTAAAACCTAACTCTGGTATGGGTAGTGTTTTTATCACTGTCGATTTGAAAAAAAACTAGTGCCTGTGGCCTTACACGCGTGATGGCTGCAATTGTGTATCGCGCGACGCGTGTTTAGTGTTACATGTGTCCCTGCTTTCAGCCCTTCCTTCTTTCTATCTTTAGTCCATCTGTCTTTCGTATTTTTTTTTGGTAACGTAGTGTATAAAAAGACATGAATGGAATTTTAAATCTAGGTCAACTTGCATATCTCAAGGTTTTTCTTAGAATTGGAGTACACATTTTATTGTGTTGGGGAAACGCGTGTATGCTGCAGAAGGCCTTTACTATCAACGTGAAACGTTACACTTTGCAGACGAAGTAGAAAACAAGGGGGATTTCGAGTACAGTCATTGTGACAGCACTGTTCTTTACCATTCTTCTTTCCTTTTATGGAAGTTATTTGTTAGGCTTTACATTTACGTTTTAATTTATATATAGGGATTAGAATATTTCACGACATCTCCCCTCTTAAAACAGACATCTTATGTCAGTCCTTTATTCTATATACACATAGATAAATGTAAGTCAACTTGACTTTACTCTGCTGTCGTGCTATCATGGTTTTATGTAGTTGGGTCCATTCAGAGTAAGCACTACTCATGAAATCTGCCTCAGACCTCTACAACCAATAATATATTTCGGTTATGTTACTGAACAGCCGCAAGTGTGACTGCTTGTCTTAATGCTGCTTCACAACGCGTATTCACCATTTCTCTTCTCTGAGTCTGCGCAATGACATGTCCAGAGAACATTAGATTTTCCTCAAAATGTACGTTATGAGGAGATAACATATACTTGGTGATAGCAGAGTTTTCGTAGTGGATCCCATAATCTTCTTATTAGCCTGTATGAAACATTCGGAATATCCTCAATCAAAGAGGCACCCAGGGATTCATTACGTTCCTCCGAATTGTTTACATTCAACAATTTTGTCTGATCTCGGGTTTTACTGGAATCTGATAGTAGCCTTTACTCAGATCCACTTTTGAGAAATATTTAGCTTTATTTAGTCTGGCAAACAGCTGATTTGTATCCGGCAATGGATCCACCTGTCCTTCTGTAATAGCATTCAGTCTCCTGTAATCTAGACAGAGTCTATGTTCTCCAGAGGGCTTCCTTAAGAGTACAACACCGGAACTATACGAAGATTCACTGTGTGAAATAATTCCTTCCTTCAACAAATAGTTTATCTCTTCCTTCAAAGCTTTCTCCTTAGCAAAAGGAATCGAATAGGGTTTCATACAGACAGGTGTGGGGTCTATCAGTTTCATATCATATTCCAATAGGTTTGTATGCCCTGGTCGGTCTGTTAACACCTCTGCATGATTCTTTAGAACCTGTTGCACTCTCTCTTTCTGAGTTTTCGTTAAATGTGTACTGATTTTCACCTGTGCCGCTGTCTCACAGGGGTGTAATGGATATTCAAATGATGAAAGTGGTTCCTTTTTCATCTCCATGGCGATAGACAAGGTCAACAAGTGTGTCTCTTCCTGATGTTCTCTTTCCAAATATTTCTTCAGGAGATTCACATGATAGATTTTTTCTTTCCCCTTCTTATCTATCTTATAATTGGTTCTAGACACCTTCTCTAGAACTGTATATGGACCTTGCCATCCAATTTGTAACTTATTCTGACTCCCGGGGAGAAGAAGCAGTACCTTCTCTCCCACAGCCAAATCTCTGTCTTTCGCCTTCCTGTTATAATAGGCAGCATGTTTCTTCCTGGCTTGTTTCAAATTTTCATTGGCAAGTTTCCAGCCAGTTTTTAAACGAGTGGTCAGCTCATTCACATATTGGTATGAGGATGTAATATTTTCCTCTGCCTTTTCATCAGTCCACGTTCTTAACAGCGTTACATGTGGACCTTTAATTGTGTGGACCTATTTGTCCATGCACCGGTATGGTCTCTTCCACTTGAAGCGCTATAGTGATGATTTTTCCTCCCAGAATTATCATTCACAAAACGACCGCTACCAATTTTCCTCTTGGGGCTTTCTCCCCACTTAAAATTCTTGATGAGAGATTTCCTCTCTACATCTTCTTCCTCCAGTTTGTTTAAGTCCGATTGAGGGATTTTCGGCTTATCCTGGGGTAAGACATCTTTTTGCACTCTCCGCATAGTGGCCATTGTAAAACAGTTAAGTGAAGCTTGTCCGTGAAAAGGGGCTTCCCATTCCATTTGGTCCACTTTATCAAATTTATTTTTCCTTCTATTGTCAGGCCTACGGTTGCCCCATGGCGTGTCCAGGTCCTGATCAATGTTCCCACTTGTGGGTGTTCCCTCATGTGCTATGCTACACCTTTCTACAAAATTCTCAATGTCCCATCTTGCCTTGGGCCAATAATAATTGTGAGCCACCTTTTGAATGATGGTACCTATTTTCTCATGGTCCCCATCTGGTTTCACATGTAGGCTCCTTATTAATTCTGTCCTATATCTTTTAGGAAGTACCAGCTGTCCCTGACCTTTGGATCTAGCTCCAGTCTTCCTATACATCAACTTGTTTTTAATGTAAAAATCTCCCTTGCCTGGAGTTGTATGACAAGTTGACAATTTCCTGAAACAAGGCTTGAGGGTCTTATCCCCAGCCTGTGCCTTCCTCATCTCTTCTGGAGTGGTATCCAACATAATATCCTCCTCCTGTCTTGAGGTCGACCTGACCTGAAGGGTGGCCATATACACAGGTTTCCTTCTGCAACGGTCAGTGTCATGATTGTCCATCTGACAATTTTTACACCACCTTTTTCCTTGGTTGAAAGATTTTCTTTCATCATATTTCCTTTCATCGAATTGTGGGGTTTTATTCTTATTGTCATACCGTGGCCTATCAAACTGGTGCTTACCTTTGTTTTGATCCCTAGGATCAAATTTATTAAAGTTCTGTGGTGCCCTAAAGTTATCCACCTGTTTCTTTTTATTACCTGTTACCTCTGCTTGAGCCGCTTGATACCTTTCAGCAACATTTAGCAACTCACCCAGCCTCTCTGCACCTTGTTCCATGAGAAACTTTCTCAGGTCTGGAGCCATGGACTCTCTTAATTGTTCTATAAGGATCATTTCCTTAAGATCTTGGGTTTTCCCCAGAGAAGTCCATTTCTCCAAGTATGTCTCTATTCGTGCAGAGAACTGGTGATAGGTTTCACCTGACAGTAGTTTAGCATTCCTAAATTTTTTCCTATAAAATTCTGCGTTCTTTTCATATCTTAACAAAAGAGCCTGCTTTAGCATGTCATAATTTTCCTGATCACCTCTGCTCATTTTAGCAAAAACTTCATAAGCTGCCCCACGAAGTCCTTGAGATAACTTTAAGCTCCACCTTTCTCTCTCTAACCCATATGTGGTAGCTAATAGTTCATATCTATTTAGATAGCTCTCAATATCATCGTCTTTCTCAACAAAATGATCTAAATGAAAATTCATAGCTGAGGTTGAGGCTCCCTGGCTAGCAGTGGCATCAGAGGCAAAGGGACTGGCACCATTTTCAGGAGCATGGCCTTGAAACTCAAACTCCCTTAGTCGTAACTCATGTTCCCTTTGTAATCTCTTATCTTCTGCTTCCCTTTCTGCAGCTAATCTCTTGTCTTCTCTTTCTGCAGCTAATTTCTTCTCTTCTCTTTCTGCAGCCTGTCTTCTTTCCTCGGCTTCCAATGCTTTAGCCTCTTTGTCAGCCTCAATCTGCAACCTCTTAGCCTCAGCCTCAATCTGCAACCTCTTAATCTCTTTTTCAGCCTCTATTCTCTTATCTTCGGCCAATCTTTCCGATTCTAATTTTCTTTCGGCCTCTTTTTCTAATCTTCTTTCTTCCCGTTCAATATATTTGTCACATTCCGCAGTGACATAAGCAATCATAATTTGCCCGTCCATTCCTAACTCTTTCGCAGTCTGTACAGCAGCAGATCGAAATTTTGCCAAGTCGGCCATTGTCTAACATATAAATGTAAACAATTCAATATATCAATATTTATCTAATGACACTACAGGCACTGAGAGCTCAACGTTATTTATTTTCACCCAAGGATACTTTTTAATTCTTATTATTCCCTGAAGTGAATTACCCCCAATATTTTTAATAGGGAAAGATTCAAAATCCCGAGAGCGAGACCCCAATATATGTGGTAAAGTGGGATTTTATAAATATCTATAGGGGACTTAGTGTACTGACTGAGATCAGCTGTGAAGGTATCTGTATCTAATAGGTGTAGTGTTTTACAGATAACCTTACTTGCTGCCACATATTTATACCTCAGTCAGAATTATTCTGGAATATTGTGATGACTACGTTATATGTCTAGGGTATGTATATGATGAAGTGTAAGTCACAACAACAACAGACAGATAAACAATTTAATTTATTCCATCACACTTGACAACACTGTGACACTCACACACAGGAAACATTCTATAAGACTATCTTAAACGAGTCACTGGTAAATTTTCAAATATCAATATGTATTAAGTGCTTTTCATTAATATATATGTGTGTCCTGATTCAATTACAAAGTGAACCAGGAATCACAATCAATCTTAATTACAAGTTATATGTACAGAATTTATCAATATGAATCTTGTAGTGACATATTTTATTAATCTTATCCTATGTGTGTCAGTTGTGTAGTGGTAATGAGGTAATACTGGTGTTGTTGTTTTTTTTGGCTATGTTGGTATTTGTCATCATGACTTCAAGTGGTTATTTCTGTTGGAACTAGTATTGGAGATGTTCTCAGTTCCGTTCACTAAAACAATTAATTTCCCCTCTTAATTTTATAAAATGTCAGTTTAGGATGGGGATACATAATGTTGAGCTCAGCTGGCCACAATAGGCTTAACTTTCGTGAAGGCGGCAGGAAAAGACTCCTCTGCTCGATTTCTCCCCTGTGTTCTGGAGACACCTCACTGTTTGCTATATGGACCAAGGAGTATGCTGTCCGCCTCTGGATTCAGCAAAGCTCTGACCAGGTACTGCTCAATAGCTTTAGGACCACAGTCCCTGAAACAAGAAGGTTGTACCTCCTACTTCAGAACTAATTTATACTCTATTTCTACACTGAGCACAATACATAACAAACACTGAGTTCAGAGCGGTAAGCCAACTGCTATCTTCATCTGAAACAATTTTCACCAGTATATTCCTCCCTAATGGTTATTACGCCTCTGCAATTCCAGCATTATTTCTTTCTAGTCAATAAAATAGGTGTCAGTGTACTGTTTGGCAATTCCATTTAGTTTCACTTTCCTCCGACACCTTCTGTTCAGGCTGGAGCATTATATAGGCTTTACCTCAAGTTTGCTACTGAACCACACATATATACAGACATAAATTATCAATTTACATTCAATTTTCATTAAAAGATATCAAATATTTCAAGCTTACCACAATTCATGGAAATAACACAGAATTACGTTGACTGGCACTGATTATATAGCACAATTTCGATCTGCCGATGTCCCAGGCTTTTATTTATACAAATATGCACTGGTGCTCAACGCACTGATTCTGTAGTAAGTTTATTTGCAAATGTGGTGCTGACCTGATGCCTCTAATTGACTATATTGGCAAGTCTAACCAATCATGCCATGTTTACACAGCTTTTCAAAAAAATAGTACTCCTACTCACGTTTCCCCTGACAACACAAGATAGTATTTATAGCCCGACTAATCGTGTTTAGCCTTACATTTATTTTCCGCCAATCAAATAGGAGGTAACATGTCAGCCTATTTCCCGTACAATGGTAGGGTGAAATTCTGCCACTGAGCGATTCTGAATTTGGTGTTGTCTGACACCCTCACTATTTTCTTTTGGCTATAATTTGTTAATTCCTAGACTATTTGCGTAACGTTTAACATATTATTTGTCAGCAAGTCCTAAGGAACCCAAATATATATATTTAATGGAGCCAATATGCATTTTCTTCTAGGATAGTCGTGCTGTTACTACCTCCTCACTTCCAAACTTTAGGGTGTCTGGGCACTGTCATGTTTTCAAACGTAAACCAGTATAATGTCATAATTCCTAATAAGAATTTTGTAAGTTTTTTAAAACCTAACTCTGGTATGGGTAGTGTTTTTATCACTGTCGATTTGAAAAAAAACTAGTGCCTGTGGCCTTACACGCGTGATGGCAGCAATTGTGTATCGCTCGACGCGTGTTTAGTGTTACATGTGTCCCTGCTTTCAGCCCTCCCTTCTTTCTATCTTTAGTCCATCTGTCTTTCGTATTTTTTTTTTTTTTTGGTAACGTAGTGTATAAAAAGACATGAATGGAATTTTAAATCTAGGTCAACTTGCATATCTCAAGGTTTTTCTTAGAATTGGAGTACACATTTTATTGTGTTGGGGAAGCGCGTGTATGCTGCAGAAGGCCTTTACTATCAACGTGAAACGTTACAATTTGCAGACGAAGTAGAAAACAAGGGGGATTTCGAGTACAGTCATTGTGACAGCACTGTTCTTTACCATTCTTCTTTCCTTTTATGGAAGTTATTTGTTAGGCTTTACATTTACGTTTTAATTTATATATGGGGATTAGAATATTTTACGACAACCTCACTTTGATGTTAAATTGTTTTATGTCAATTGTAGACAATGGTATTAGCATTTTTTGCTAACTGTCCACACCTCGTGTGTTAAAATGCCTACTTTGTGGCAGAAACATGGGTACTATATAATTTCATGCTAGCAATGAGATTTGATGTTACCATATGTTCACTTTGGTGAAGTTTAACCCACAACACGCAAATAATGAAAACGCAGTTTTCATTATTTTACGGGGGGGGGGGGGGGGGAGTAGTTGTTATGATTAAAACTCATAATATATCGGTCTTTATCATATAGGTATCGATTGTTGACACCATGTTGTTGAGGTACGGTATCCACGGTTACCCGGAAGTACGTCAGTGACTATTGGTATAGTTTTAGCAGAAGTCAAACCGGTCTCAGCTTGGCAGAAGTCAAGGAGCATTCGAGGCCTTTTCTATGTGTTCTTCAGGGTGGACGGACGCACATTTGTTCAGCTCCTACAATGTGTTAATTCTACAGAGTCCTAAAGTGTTTCTACATTTAGATCGCCCACATACTGCGTTGGGTCAATGCTAAAGCTTTATATTGAGAGACGTGTATGCTGTTTTCTGAGGTACGTGAGTTGGCACATGTTAAATAAATTCTGCAACCAATGTCGAGGACATCTTGTCATTAGCAGACTGAATAGCGACGCTCAAGACTGGCTAGGTTATGCCATCGTCTAAAATATATCTAGTTGAGGAATTGAATGGAGCTTGTAATCTGATTAAACTTATGTCGTCCTAACGTCCAACCTGGCCTTCGCATCTTCTTTAATGTTGGAGATCAGATTTGTGCAAGAAGGCTGACTGTGAAAGTGTTACCAGTATATTCTACTGTACATGCCTTATCAAATGTTTAAAGAAGGGACCTCGCCAAAGTTCACCTTCACCATGTAATTCAAGTCTTAATGCTACACCAGAAGGTGGAATCGCTAATTTGTATAAAGAAAAGACCCAACCCAACAAAAAAGGATAATATCAACAACCTACGACGTGCGGGGTAGAGCACAATCTTCCAACTAAGAACAAAACACACCAAACTAAACAAGCACTTAAACAAATTAAACTCCACACATGAGCCTAATTGCCGTAACTGCACCCATCAATATGAGGCAGTTCAAAATGTGCTGCTGACCTGCCCAGGACTCTCCATTGAAAGAAGAAAGCTGTTGCCGGGCACCCCAACAATTACAAATACTCTGTACAACACCACTCAACAGCTACAGAACCCGTACAAATTATTCAACTTGGCATTGGCTGCGAAAGAGCGACAGGCTCAGCAACCCTAGTTAATCAACCAACCAACCAACCAACCAACTAACCAACCAACCAACCAACCAACCAACCAATCTTACATATACTAATCCCACAGGAAGCATCCTCTTCTTCTGTTGGCGGACATATCTTGGATCTCTCTGGAACCGTCTGGTCAGTAGTACCAAGACATTTGCTAGAAACAAGACATATATTTCTATAAAACAGGAAGTGTGTAGCAATGAACCACGTAACGAATTTGAATTTCTCGCTTGTACACGATACATAGCCAGAAATGTGTAGATAGACCCTGAAGGTTTGTTACAGTGTAGCCACTCAAAGAAAATATGAAATAAAAACGTGAAGCAATCGTGCTGTAAATTATGTCAAGGAAAAAAGTAAACCTAGATTTGAGTATCACAACTATCTTTTATTGATGATAGGCAAAAACTAATTACATCTTGAGGAAGATTAATAGTACCTATAAGAACACATGTGATGGAGCATGGGGGATAGGAATCAATAATATGCCGTGCAGGAATGACTACGAACCAGAAGGGGAATAGGTACAAACAAAAAAGGTAGACGAGAATTAAGAAATAAAAGCAAATAATTTGTGAGAACATACAGACGGTACTTAATATGTTGTAAGTGTAACGAAATGGATGATCTCTTCACGATCTCGGTTTCACTCCGACAGGATCAGAGACATATTTTGTACTGATTTTTATTTGTGTACTTTTAAAAGTACCAATTTCTTCTCATTATCGGCTAAGGAGCAAGTAGTTTGTATGTTCAAACATTTGTGACACTCCTTGCAGATAATGTTTTTCCCAGCCTGCGAGAAGCAACAAGATAAGATGAGCGCCGGCGTGTTTAGATTAAACCGCTGATAAGCGACTCGTTTGTTAACAAGCTGAGCAAACACGGAGTTTGCATACTCATACGACAGATAACGAGATTACTGTCTGTGTGGCACATGTGGGCAGACAAGTGCGACATAATCGGTTCAGGGCCGACTTGTTATGACATTACTTTCCAATAAAGTAATAAGTATTACAGCTTACCCATGTTGTCATGTGTGTCTACCGATCTGCCTGTGAGAGTGTATGCAAGGCATCAGATGTCCATATATGGTAATACGTGACCTTTGCAGGCACGCACCTTATTTCACGTGGGACTATTTTGAAAATATCACACCCTATCTGCATGATTTGAAATGATTGGATCTTTCTGATTAGATTAATAACAACAATGCGTGGGAAGACAAGAATATAGTCTGACCGTTTCGCAGTTTTATTTCACTGTGAATTTCACGCTCGCCAAGACAACATCAGACCTCGCCAGAGTGAAGACTAGATTCATAATTCCTTTTTGTTAACTGGACCTTTTATTGGAGAACTAAATAAGACTTACAAAGCACAGGAAATCTCTACATTTTAATAAGGAACACCGGGACTAGGAGACTGAAGAAACACACGGAGTCAGAGAGGGAATCTATTGTCAAATTAAAGACACCCTAGACGCGTGTAAGAGACCGACTCGTCTCTTTCATTCATCTGAGCAACAAGTCTGAAGTCACGATTGGCGTAAGTGTGCATTTTTTTCATTCTATATGTGTTTCAATTACTAACATGTGAACTAACATATAAATGTATATATTACCATGCGAAGTTTAATGTATGAAACTCGCTATTGAATGTCAACGTCATTTGAGGCTGGCAACCTCAGCGTATAGAATGATGATTCATGAACCACCACTGCACGGGCTGGTGATTGCTTTATTGGTAGTTTCGTAAAGAGAACTAAAAGCATAAAGTAGTTCCAGGTTCCCTAAGGAGCAGGGAGGGAAAGATGAAAGAAATGATGTACATTCTAAATAAAAGACTTACATTTTCAAAGCAGTGTAAATGTCCCTATAAACACAGTCACTTACAAATTAATGTACGTTTTGAAGCTTTAAACCAGTGTAAATGTCTATGTGAAAATATTCATTTTAAAGTAATGGAAGTTTCAAACTTTTCAATCAGTGTAAAACATAAATGAAAACATATTCAATTTATATTGTGAACACTTTTCAATCAGTCGAGATGTATATGTAAACAGACTCTATCTGTATTATTAACATTTCCGTTTAAAGATAAAGCTATTCTATTTAAATGTAATGGAAGTTTTGTCCCGAGGGATTAAATTTAATTCTCATCGAGGGTAAAGTCTGAGTAATTGGGATGGTGGTATGGGAAGATAGGAACCCCTAACTATGGGGTAACCAGATAGACCACATCATGATTAATGGTAGATGGAGACATGCATTACAAGATGTGAAAGTAAGAAGAGGTGCAGATGTGGGAAGTAATCACCATTTAGTTATAGCAAAACTGAAAGTGAAACTCAGAACGGCTGGACCAACTGTAACTACAGAGAAAAGGTTTGACATCAACAAATTGAAGAACCCCCTTACCAGAAAAGCTTTTGCGGCTGATATAAAGAAGCGATATCAATTTGCCAAAAGACAGGAAAAGACATTGACTGATGATATAGACCAGAAATTCAACACCATTTCAACAATATATAAGGAAAGCAGCAAATCATGCTTGGGATTCCAGGAAAGGAAGAAGCAAGACTGGATAACACCAGAAACATTAAACACCATAACGATGAGAAAGGAAATTAAAAGAAAGAAAACAGAAGCGAAATCCCCCAGGTTAAAGCAACTATATAGCGAACAGTACAGTCAGCTGGACAAGGAAGTTAAACGCGAAACCCGAGCCAACAAAAGGAATTTCCTTGACGATCTTGCAAGACAGGCAGAAGAGGCAGCACTGAGAAATGAACAAAGGACAGTATGCAAAATAACAAAAGTCATCAGCAGAAAACGAGGTGCAAACAATATTACATTAGTAAAAGATAAGCAAGGAAATCTCATCACGACAGCAGAGGGACAGGAAACAAGATGGGCAGAGCATTTCAAAGAAACTCTGAACAAGGAACCATCAGAGACACAATTGAATGTTCTTGAGGCTGAAAACGATCTAGATGTTAATACAGACATTCCACGAAAAGAAGAAATCATCACAGCAATAAAGGGGTTAAAGAATCGAAAAGCTCCAGGCCATGATAACTAAAATGCAGAGCTATTTAAGACAGACCCTGAGCTAGCAGCAGAACTATTAGAACCACTATTTGCACAAGTCTGGAAAACAGGGACAACACCAACGGAGTGGAACAAAGGAATAATTGTCAAATTGCCCAAGAAGGGAGATCTTGCAGACTGCAATAATTGGAGAGGAATAACTCTTCTCTCAGTTCCCAGCAAAATACTAGGCAGGATAATTATACAGAGAATTTCAAAAGCAGTAGACCACAAACTGAGGAAAGAACAAGCAGGATTTAGAAAGAACAGAAGCTGTGTAGATCATATATTTACCCTCAGGAACATTATAGAGCAGTGCTCAGAATGGCAAAGACGGCTGTACATAAATTTCGTTGATTTTGAAAAGGCTTTTGACAGTATACATAGGGACAGCAGAGCCGGATTAACGTAGTAGCAAAAGTAGCATATGCTACGGACCCCGCGCTTTTAGGGGCCCCGCGCCAATAAATATGTACATAATTTTTTGGTCATCTTCTAATACGAGCGTTAAACCAAAGATCTTGTGATTTATGCTATCTTTAGCGCCTTTTCATTTGGTGTCACGAAATTGTGAGAGAAAGAGCGTAAGAGGGTGACTTAGTGTGACTCTTCATTATTTTTATCTTAACTGTTTGCGGACGGAAGCCATTTAAGTGGCGTTGAAAAATTTGGTCACGTTTGGACGGAAGCCACTTTTTTGGCTCCAGGCGACTGCCCCTCTAATTTTGTTTCGTTCTTTGTGAAATGAATTTGCATTAACAATAAAAACTAGAATTTAGGAAACGGAAACTTCCTGTTTTAATTGAGGTATACGGCGTGCTCGCACTCTCTTTCGATCTTGATTAATATTTCTTGATTTGTAAGGTTAGAAAACTCAAAAAATGACCAGTAGACACAGAGATATTGGACGTAATTATGCTTCTGGAAGTGAAAAACGTAAAGCGAAGGAAGATAAAGAAAGAAGAGATCAACTTGTGATATCAAAAACACGTAAGCTGACAGAATATTTTGATGTTCATGGTGGTGGTACTCTAACCGCTGAAGCTGGAAGTACAGGAACAACTAGTACTAGTGCAGGGTGTGCAGCAGAAAACATACAGCAAAACCCAGTATACACTGAGTCTGAATGTGAAAGAATAAGTGAAACGAAGAAGTACTCTAATGATATTGGTGACTGGCCGAACAACATAGATGACTGTGAGCGTGAATATTGGATATCCAAGGGAAGTGAAAAATGTCAACATGTTGATAGTGCCTTCTCTTCATCCGTGCGATTGTATGACACTGAAAAGAAAACTCGATACTATAGTCCGTTCGGAAATTCGTGCCCACAGAAAGCGTCAATTTTCTCCAAAACTGTTTGTTGTATGGACATGAATTTTTGCATGCAGTCTTAGATTTTCCATGCAGTTATTAATATATTTTTTGCCCTTACAAAACTCATGTCATGTTCGAATTTTCTTCTTTACGTTATATCAAAAACTCTTACTGTTGTCTGGGTTAATTTTTAGTAGTTTTACAGGAAACGTTACAAGATCCGTTCAAAAATATTTTTGTTTGTTTGAATTAGTGTTGTGACTACATGTCTGCACGAGTGCGCACCTTTTGTATACAGTAGCGAGTAACTAACTTACAAACAAGCAACATGCAAGAAAATAGTTATGCTATTCAGGAAGTAAAGGCGCCTATTCTGTTTCCCATGCAAGCTTATGAGTTCAGAATGTTCATCAAAGTTTACTGTGGAAGGGTTTAATGACTGGAAAAATGCAAGCAATCTATTGCGTCGACATGAAGAAAGCTCCTCACATAGACAAGCTTTAATTTCACTGTTGATGCGTAAAGACAAAGGTGAACGTGTCGATTCCCAACTTGTGAAACAAATGGACATTCAAGAAAAGTATTGGCACAAACTTCTAGAGCGAATAATTGAAGTTGTGAAGTTTTTAGCAGAACGAGGCCTTTCATTTCGTGGCAGTGAGGAAATTGTTGGGTCCCCTTATTACGGGAATTACTTACGGTTGTTAGAATTACTGGCCAAGTTTGACCCTTTTCTGGCAGAGCATATAAGTACTCATGCAAACAAAAGATTTGGACATACATCATATCTATCTAAAACAACGTGTGAGGAATTCATCAATCTGATTGGATCCAGCATACTGGATAACATTCTCTGTGAAGTGAAGAAATACAAGTATTATTCCGTTTCATTGGATTCTACTCCAGATATATCTAATATGGACCAGCTGACTTTGACTCTGCGCTATGTTTTGCCATCTGGACCAGTTGAAAGATTTGTGACATTTTTGGATATGGAAGGTCATAGTGCTGAACAGCTTACTAAAAGTCTACTTAATTTATTAAAGGCAAATGACATTGATATTAAAGACTGCCGTTGTCAAAGTTATGACAATGCCAGCAACATGAGTGGCAAGTTTATAGGATTACAAACACGAATTAAAGAGAAGAATTATTTTGCGCATTACATTCCGTGTTTTGCACATTCACTAAATTTGGTTGGAAAATGTGCTGCTGAAGGTTGTCAAGAAGCAGTCATTTTCTTTGGATTTGTTGAAAGCCTGTGCACCTTCTTTTCTGCTTCTACCTACCGGTGGGGTCTCCTTTCTACTGCATTATGTGCTGGCGGTACTCATAATAAGTCCCATTTGCCCTTTATGAAAAGACTGTCAGATACCAGGTGGTCCGCTCGGGCAGATGCAACAAAAGCACTTTCACACAGCTTTTCTGCAATAAAACAAGTCTTGGGTGATATTTCAGATAACAATGATCAGAAGGCAGAGTGTCGTCAACAGGCTCGTGGTCTACTTTCAACCATGATGAAGTTAGAATAAGGAATAATGATCATACTGTGGGATCAAGTATTACAGCGTTTTCAAATGACCAATGCTTCTTTGCAATCTTCTGACCAAGATTTGAATACAGCTTGTGCACTCTATGAATCCCTGCGGTGGTATATTCAAGCTATGCGGTCTACTTTTGCAGACATAGAGCAAAAGGCCAAGGATCTGACTGAGTGTGAACATTATCAAGAACAAACTCGAAGAAAACACAAACGAAATCGAGAGTATGATGATTTCAGTGGTTCCAGCACACTTGATCCACTTGTTGAATCTCAAAAGCCTTCTCAGCAGTTTAAAAGCCGAACATGTCTTGTCCTTATTGATAGCTTGCTCTCTGCCTTGTCAAAACGCCAGAAAGCTTATCAAAAGTTGAATGATGTATTTGGATTCCTTCGTCAGTTACAGTCGTTTACACCTGAAGAGGTGGTAACGAGATCATCGAATCTTATTAAATCATATCCGGAAGATCTGGAAGAAAGTCTTTGTGAAGAACTTGTGCAGTTTACAGAACTGTTGAAAACTGATCTTGCTTCTCATATTGGCACTACTCTAGACCTTGTAGAGTTACAGTTTTACCGTTTGATAATTGACAATTCTTTGGAGTCTTGTTTTCCAAATGTAGAAATCGGCTTAAATATTTGTCACTAATGGTAACCAACTGCAGTGGAGAACGATCATTTTCAAAACTGAAACTTATTAAAAATGAACTAAGGAGCACCATGGGTCAAAAGAGATTGAACAATATCACACTAATGAGCATTGAACATAAACTTCTGCGTGAAATTGATACATCCTATATCATCAACAAATTTGCTCATGCTAAATGTAGAAACATTAATATTTAAACAATAATGTTGACTGTGTTGTTACTTTTGATAATGATAATTACTATGCAAATTAAAAATGTATGTGTTCAAATATATTTGTGTTGTTTTATTGTTTTGTTTTTAATATAGGGCCCCTTTCTTAACATATGCTACAGGCCCCGTACTAGCTTAATCCGGCCCTGAGGGACAGGCTATGGAAAATACTGAGGTCTTATGGAATTAAAAGATGCATAGTGTCAATCATAAAAAGCCTCTATGCCAACTTTACGTGTAGCGTTGGGCAGAGCAACCTAACCTTTGAGGTGAAGACAGGAGTACGACAGGGATGCCCCTTATCAACCATTCTATTTTTAACAGTCACAGACTGGGTGATGCGCCAGACAACAGAGGGCAATTCAAGAGGAATATGATGGACTACATTTTCTACATTGGAAGATCTGGAATATGCCGATGACATTGCGCTACTAGGACATTCACAATAACACATCCAGGAAAAAACGGATAGACTTAATAAGTATAGCCAGCAGGTGGGATTGAACATCAATCTAAAGAAGTCATTGGTCATGACGCTCAATGTGAGCAGCCCTGCGCCCATATCAGTAAGGAATCAGCAACTGGAACAGACAGACACCTTCACATACCTAAAGGTAAAAAAAGGTAAAGGATCCCGTTACACGCCCATTGAGGCATATTGGGAATATGGTGTTAGGCCCATATTTTCTTGACCATCGGCACACTAGGGGTGATGTGGTCAGCATCACGCCGGCCGCCTTAACCTTCCCAGAGTTACTCTGGTACCCAGTTGGGGCTGGGTCGACCCAGGAGCCGTTTGCGGCGTAAAAAAATCCCACCTCATCTGGGGATCGAACCATAGACCACTGGGCTAGGAAGCCAGTGCACTAACCACTATGCTACCGCGGATGCATAGTAACACCAGACGGCGGAGCAAGCAAAGACATCAACAACAGAATGAACAAAGCAAGAACAGCCTTTTTTAGTCTAAACAACATCTGGAAGTCCTCTCAGTACAGCACAAGCACAAAATTAAGATTATATCAGAGCCGTGTGCTTTCTGTGCTTCTCTATGGTGCGGAATTCTGGAGAGTTACAGAGAAGGAAATGTCGAAATTGTCCTCTTTTCACACAACATGCCTAAGAAAAATTCACCGAATCTTTTGGCCGAATACCACCACCAACCAAGATCTGCTTACTCGGAGCAAGCAAGAGAACATGCACACCATCATAGTTGGCAGACGTTGGAGCTGGGTTGGCCAAGTCCTCAGAAGAGACCCCGATGCCATTACAAGAACAGCTATGCTATGGACCCCTGAAGGAAAACGAAAGAGAGGCCGACCAAAAAAAACTTGGCGGAGGAATGTGGAGGCTGAGATGCAAAGAATGAACCAGAGTTGGGGCACTATACGAAGGATGGCCACCGACCGAGCAAAGTGGAATCAATTTGTTGTTGCCCTACAAGACGCCACGAGGCGTGATGGCCACTGACTGCTTTGACGGTCGGCGGCTAAGGATCAAAGAAGAAAAAGAACTATGGGGTTGAAAACGCCGTACTCAGAAGAGCGTTTCGCTCTATTCTTTTACCATAGTTATTGGTGGTACCAGCAGAAAGTACTATCTCTGGAACAAGAAGGGAACCGTGGACAAAGCTTTAAGACGAAGGACGCATGTGGTATACTCTCCTTGACGTTTCTGGGAAACGAACTACCCCCGACAACCTTGATCAGAGACGAGCGCGAGCCGAGTGAAAAGAACCAACCCATAAGAAGGAGCAGAACCGTCATTGGCAGCTAAGTTCAAATATATGCTGCCACTTGAACTTCTTGTAATATCTCATATTCCCTAAAGACTGTGATGATAACTTTTTTTGATCCATAACTATTCAAATTATTTCCAATTGTTAAAACGTACAGTGATTATTAAATTTTGTTATTTATAATGTTACAAATCTAACTTCGATTTAATCATTTGAAAGTTACTGTACTGCATGTTTGTCTCAGTCAAATTACTACACACACTCTAAACAGAGCTATACAAAAATAATAGAATTCCACTGAGTAAATCAGGGGTGGGGGCTTTAACGAGCTGAAAGTAATAAGTACTTAAATCCTTCACAAATGCGTCGGCAGAATTACTCAGCCAAAGCAGTAGGCTAAAAAAGTACACTATAGAAAAGATCAACATTTACAGATGGTGACAAATATACTTAGCTACATTTACAGATGGTGACATACATACATAGCAACATTTACAGATGGTGACATACATACATAGCAACATTTACATATGGTGACATACATACTTAGCAACATTTACAGATGGTGACATCCATACATAGCTACATTTGCAGATGGTGACATACATACATAGCAACATTTACAGATGGTGACATACATGCATAGCAACATTTACAGATGGTGACATCCATACATAGCAACATTTACAGATGGTGACATATATACATAGCAACATTTACAGATGCTGACATACATACAAAGCAACATTTACAGATGGTGACATACATACAAAGCAACATTTACAGATGGTGACATCCATACATAGTAACATTTTTGGTTTGGTTTGATTTTTGAACCTCTCACTTGAAAACTGGTGTTTTTTGTGTGCAAGGGATACCCGGTTCAATCCCATGTGGGTTATAATTTGGGTATATAGTGTTGATCATTCCATATAGTGTATTACTTTGTTGTTTTGTGTGTGTGTTGGCTCTTCCAGGCTGTAATTTATCTGCCGTTTGTTGTGGCAATGTTTAATGTCTATGACGTTTGTAATGTATTTTCTTCCATGATACCATATTGTTCTCTCTCGCTATTGACAGATTTTTTATCTGTTGGGCTTTTGTTGGTTTTGGATTGGCGGTTTTTGTTTGTTTGTTTGTTTGTTTTTTTTTAATTCTACTGATATTGAATGGACGTTTTGGTTTGTTGTTGTTGTTTTTTTTTTTGTATTTCCTTGTCATTCTAATTTGTTCGTTGTTATATGTTGGTTCTTGTTTTGGTAATATACAATTTTATTATGTTGTGTAGCTCCCTGGGTAGGTCAACTTTTAATACCTTTTCCAGTGATGTCGAGTTTTGGGGTCTCAAGTATTCCATTAGTGGTTTTCTGTGCTGTTCGTATTTTTTGCATGTTAACACATAATGGGCTATGTTGTTTTTCTCCAGACATGGTGCACAGTAGGGTTCCTCCACCGTAAAATAGCCTGTTCCTAGTTGAAGTCTAATCAGTTTTCTGTTGCATGGTATTTTTGGTTCTTTAGATATCTGACATGTCCGGGTTGGATATGTTAGCAGTTTATAGGCGAGTCTACCTTTCTGGCTCTCTTTCCAGTTTTCTTTCCATTCCATTGTTATAATATTTATAATTATACTTTTGATCTCTGTTGTGCCTAACTCTGAGTTTATGTGGTTTGGGCTGCTTCTTCCTGTTTTTGCTTCCCTGTCGGTCACCTCGTTTCCTTCTATTCCCACGTGAGAGGGTATAATTGCTAATAATACTGAGCAGCCCTTATTATTTAGGTGTGTACTAAGTTGCAGCACTTCTTCTGCTATGTCTGGTCGGCTACATTCATGTGGGTTTCTTAGTGCTTGAAGAGCTGACAGTGAGTTAGTTAGGATTGTTAGCTTTTTGGGGGGCTTGTCAGTAATTATTTCAAGTGCTTTTGCTATTGCCACCACTTCTACCGTGAATATTGATGCGTTTTCAGTTAAACTAAAACTTTTCTTCAGCTTCCAGGCTGGTATGTGTATTCCTATTCCAGGTTCTTCATTTTCTATCTTAGATCCATCAGTGTATACTTTCAAGTTAACCTTAGTTATCTGTTCTATATATTCTCTGGCCATGATTTTAATGTCGTTTTTTTCCAGCTTTTTTATTTATTATATCTGAAAGATGAAATAGAAACATTTACAGATGGTGACATCTTTGGTAGAAAAAAAAGGTTTGCAAACATGTTTTGTTGAAATCAACTCAAACTTTATTAACACTTGGTTTGAGCAACGTTAAAAGACCATCTTTGCTACAAATGACAAAAATACCAAAGTATGGTTTACAAAGTTCGTGAAAAATGTTGACTCTTACAAACACTGGAATAAATTTTTTTTCTACTACATATCAAAGGTAATAATTCAACTTGTAAAGCTAAAAGTATTGTCGTATCAAGCAATAAATTTCAACTCTACCAAATTCAATAACATTAAATTTTTTTTATTTTCTTCTTCCTCAAATCGACAAAATTTTATGTGTGTCTTGAGTTATCGGTAGGACGCTTTCGTGAGAGTCAGTCTTGGCAGCGCATTGATCAAAGAGAGAAGACGATTTCATGAGGATCAGTCTTTTCATCGCAAAGAGATAAGACGCTTTCATGACTCGTACAAGAAGATGAGGAGTTCTATCTAACAAGTATTGGCAGCATTCCCTTTTGTTATTCTGTAAGCATGCCAACTTATATGATGACAAACATTAACAGAGGTAACAATAAATGAAGTCATAACGGAAAAAAAATAAATCGAAAATCAGCATCTGCTGGAAAAGATAGCAGCGTCCTCTGTACGGTTTTCTTGTGTGTCGTAGCTTACTCTGACGCTATGAATATTAAATAAATAAATATATCAAATAAACTACTGCTGGAAAAACTGTTAGAACAGCCAATATTTGATAGTTTACTAGTCACATTGTACATTTTAAAGTTGATCAGAATTAATGTCACTGAATATATAATGTGTCTAGTCCAAATGTTTCTATCGATGCTTGTCAAAAATATTGTAATTAGCGGAAGACACCTTGAAGTATAGCTTTCTGTTTTAATTGGCCACAGCATAAATTAAACGTATTCAAATATTTTGTGAGACTTTCTCAAGGCTACCTGACAGGTGCATGTACAGGAATGTAAACAACTTGCCCTCATTGTTAAACAAACCAAGGATTTGATGATGGAAAATGTTGATAGAATAAAGATTAATAATGAAGACATCTCAACAGCAAATATGACCATTTGATCATTGCTACCAGGCAAGTGTATTAACCAATGGAAGATTGAGCATCTCACGTGACTGTTACATCGACACGTTCCAGAAGGCAATTATTTCAGGTTCATCAACTTGCAGACTTCATTCACTTATTATCCTGTGGCTCACTGGGACCATGGGCCATCTACAAACTCACACCAAACCTTCTTGTCCTGTGCCATCCCTTTCATGTCTGTCTACAATTCACTTCTCCAAGTGTTTTAGGCCTCCCTCTTACACTTATCTGGGGATTCCAGAATTAGGACTTCCCTGTAATGCTATCAACCGTTTTTTCACTGTGTTTCATATCCAACGGCAGCGTCTTCTCCTCGCTTCTTGTTTTTTTTTCTACACGTTGGGGAGCTCGGCCCATGCTCAACCCTCCTCAGTCGCCTTCTACGACTTACATGGTAGGGTACAGTGGTACTATTCTTTGCTCTTCTCGGAAACCAACTGAGGTAAGAGGCGGGCAGAGCATTTTAACTGGAGTCTAAAAGAGACCACCCCCAGGCAATCTGAACTTTGAGCACATAATTATATTTAAACCAATCGGTCCCGTCATTACTGAACACGCTTACAAAGATATCTTTCTCAATAATAAACGATCGTAAAAACATTGAATAATTTCAATAGTCAAACATTAATCACAGACGTTCAAGTGTCTAGATACTTTTTTGTCTGACTGTCTAAACAATAAATGATTGTCAAAACAGTGAATGACTGTATAAACACTAATTGATCGTCAACATATTAAATGAGTATCTAAACACTGAATGATTGTCTAAACACCGAATGATTGTCTAAACACTGAATGATTGTCTAAACACCGAATGATTGCTGTTGTTGTGTAAGTGGTGCTGCTGAGCTTCTCGCTCTTGTGCAGCCAATACCAAGTTGAAGACTCCTTGATATTATCTACACTGTAGACATAGACTTTTCCTGTGGCTTTCCTGCCGTTCCGAAACGCGCTGAGTTGAAGTCATGAGCTCTAGTTTCTTCAGCTTGGCTTGCATTTAAAGGATCGTCACATCTGGTTACAAGCTAGGAGTAAGAAGCGCGTGGCATACGTTGCATTCCCCGCCATCCAAGGGGGCTCTCCAACTATGCACACTAAAATATCATGCTCTGATTCTGGGCTAGCCCAAGGAATTGTCCCGTCCTGCACAGAGCCACTTCTCAGCTCCCCCTGCCTATTACGGGTCCACAGTGAGATCATACTGATTGCATTCAACAAGATAAAAGCCAAAGAATCACGTCTGGGGCTCAAGTGACTTCTCCAAGCTAAGTGTGCAATGCTGCGTTTTCAACAAATTTCACCACAGGAGGAATCTCTGGCGGTGTGTGGATGATCTCAAGAGTCCGTGAGGGTGTAATTAGTCTCACAGACAGAGGTTCACTTCCACATATGTATACTGTAGCACTGTGCGTAGCTGGTGGTCATATAAGGATGACTCCAGATATGCTTTCATGCATTGAATGATTGTAAAACACAAAATTGATTGTCTAAACACTAAATGATTTTCAAAACTCTGAATGATTTTTTAAACATTGAATGACTGTCTAAACAATGAATGAGTGACTAAACACTATATGATTGTCAAAACACTGAATGATTGTAAAAACAGTGAATGATTATGTAAACACTGAAGAATTGCCTCAATATTGCTGGGTAATTTTCCAAACACTGAATGACAATCTGAACAGTGAAAAACTTTCTAAACATAGAAAGATTGTGTAAGCAATGAATGATTGTCTAATTGATGAAGAATTGTTTAAACATTGAATGGTTGATTAAACACTGAGTGATCATATAAACATTGTTTACTTTAAATATATAAAGAGCTATAGAAATTGCTGGGTCCCGATATTAAGGATCAAAGAATCTTAATCAGGGTAATTTCATCATGTTAAATACATTGCTACAGAAAACACTTGTGTTAATGTATGTGAGGTACTTTGGTGCAGGATTCCTGCAAAGTAAGCAACTGTAGTAGTAGTCACACGCCACATCAAGAGAGACAATCAGTATTTATTGTGCAGCTCAGTTTTTAAATAAATCTAGGGTCCACTTTCATATTATTTAAATTGTACGTGATTATGAAAACACTGAATGATTGTGAAAATACTGAATGATTGTAAAACATGGAATCATTTTCAAAGCACTGAATGACTGCCAAAGCTTGAATAACTGCCAAATCACTGAATGATTGTCAAAGCAAACACTGAATGATTGTCTAAACACTGAGTGGTAGTCAAATTATCGAATACAAAACTTTTTAGATTTCTTATGTTGACAGTCTGTTGCTTAGTTACTGAAGGAGTCTAGATAACCCTCATTCTGACGTCAATACATCTTTAGTTATAAACAAATTTGATCTACCAAGTAACGATGAGCATGACAAGATTTTAGTTATAAACAATTTTTGACGTCTGCCAACTGACGGGAGAAATTTCTGAAGACATTTCTGACTAAGCATTAAATAACTTTAATATATTTGAGCTCAGCTTTGCCGCCATGCATGTGTTTGCTATGTCACCCGGCAACAGGGGAGAATAATCCTTTACTTCCACTTTTGTCGCGATGTCTAAACACACGGATCTGATTGGCTCTCGCATGGAGTGACCAAGCTGATGGCCACCAATTACGACCAGACATCCTCCAATGTGGGCAAGCCCGAAGCGGACTCTAGGATTCTCACTGAGGTTCTTGAGAGTCGTTAGATGACTTAATTGTCGTTTGTCAGGCTCGAAGCGGTAAGCCTAGAGGAAGAATCCAACATGAATCCTGTCAAATACTTCAACAAGAGATGTTGGAGAGACGAACAATTAAACTCACAAACTGCCACAAAATAGGAGACATATTTTAAAAGTCTGGATTATTAGGAATATTAAAATACTAGTAAGTAACCCGTCAAAATTGACGGGTTTTTAATTAGCGTCCTTTTTCTATTACATAACCTAAAGACGTCACTATTTCTATTTAGGTCATTTAAACCATTTACATTACAGATCACCGCCATTAGATCTTTCTAGTAAAATTTATCTGGGTGCATTGAACATATAGTGACCATTCAAAGATGACATGGGGAGAAGTCATAGATTTTAATGGCATGAAATTTTATAAATTTGGCCATAAATTTGAGAAGTAGTAAGGTCTCAAACCGCCGGTGCTATTGATCTGTCATGGGCAATGACTATAGAATGTTGCTTTTGCTTGGGCTATTCTACTCATATATTATACTACACTTGGCTACTCCTACCGGAGGTAAGGCGTCCGCCTATAATTCTAAAGGTTCGCTTCCCAGAACAGGGAATATAATTGATGGAATTGTTTTCTTCACAACTAGTGGTTCCTAATTATGTCACACTCTCTCCGGATCTCCTGGGTTGTGAGATCGGATGTGAACGTTAAAAAATCCTCGGCAGTTGAAAATTTGCCCTGGCAAAATTTAAAAAAATTAGGAAACCTACACAACACAAACATATTTATAGATGGTATAGTATAATATATAGTATAGTATAATATATAGTATAGTATAATATATAGTAATAGGGAAGGTGAAGGTCTGATGATGTTCTTATAATATATATGACTTATAAAATATATATGACTTATAAAATATATATGACTTATAAAATACATATGACTTATAACAAACAAAAGTCTTTTAAATATCTAGCTAAACATACCAGGCTTTTACATCCCCCCCCCCCTTTCCCTGCTTATTATTTGTGTTTAGTGTTTGTTTTGTTTTATCTCTCTTTTTTGTATGTTTGTTTAGTATTTTTTTTTTCTTTTTACGTGCACACAAAAATTGGTATTTTGATTTGCCCTATTTACATTGAGTGGGGAGAAGATGTGGTACCACTTTCACGATCGGATAATATTCATATTATTTGGAATTGAAAACAATATATATCCTAATTATATCTCATCAGAGGTTGAATGGGATATTTCTTATCATCAAATGTAAAAAAAAATATATTTTACTCTTGATTTATGAAATGCATCATTCATCCATTCAGGGACGTAATTTATTTTTTATCAAAGGGAAGTAATTAAGCAACAAATTAAAAATAATAACAATGAAAAATTTTGTACACTTTTGTCACTTTACTACGTGTTTTTTATTTATTATTTAGAAACAAATGCAACTTTGATGGAAAAAAGATGCGCGCTATATTAAGCGTTGTGAAGTTTGTGCAAAGGCTACAAGCGCACAACCTTTATATAATTTCCAGAGTGCAAGAAAGAATATTGAGAGACAGGACATGACACTTTTAGAGAATTACATAGAATATACTAGCAATAACTCGTCAATAATGACGGAAGTAAATAAAAAACTGTAATATATTTTTTAATTCCATATAAAAGTTCTTTGATGATATTTTTTGTGAAAGTGCGTGGATTTGTTTCAAACAATGTTCCCTGATAAAAAGTGTTTGTAACAAAAACCTTCAAGTTTTCATGATTTGTTCCACGGGTGAGGGCGACATAGAGCTGGCAGTGTCCAAAAACAGGTTCAGGAAGGAAAACTCCTACGTGATAAAAAGATTGTCCTTGCGCCTTATTGATCATCATTGCAAATGCTAAAATCCCTGGGAATTGACGACGTCGCATCGTAAACGGCAAACTGCGCTCGATCTAGAGTCTCGCTTGCTCGTTGTGATTGACGCGATCGTCTCTTCCTCTTAGCATCTGCAGCTCGTTTTGCAGCCATCTTATCATTTTGATCTATAATAATAAGTCTGCAATACTTTAAAGTAACATTTCGTCTTGAAGAAACAATCAAAAACTTACATTTTAAGGTTATTTTTAACAAAATGATGAGTTAAATCCGTTTCCGGAATGAAACTGGGTTCTACACCGACTTTTCTTTGTTGAGTGTTACTATTTTCGGGAGAGTACATATAAGGGAAACAATACAATTAATGTCTAACTTTCAACCACAGTTGCATCCCTTAGATGTGACCGACGTACAAACGGTGAGAAATATGGATTGTGATGATATATGTGATGTCATATATTTGTAAATTAAAAGAGAAGCAATTAAAATCTCGTAAACTTAGCCGCAGAAAACCGCATACAGGAAAATGGTAATTTAAATTTAGCATTTGTCTCACCATCAGGTGATGTTTTTAACCTTTGACCTAACTATGTCATACTTCTCTATCCCTTCCAGTTTTCCCAGCAGGTAAGGCACTTAGTCACAAACACATTCTGTTGTCATTCTCTCCCTCTCTCTCCCCCTCCTCTCCTCTCTCCCTCCCTCCCGCTCCCCCCTGACTACTCGTGGTGCCATTCCTTATTTCCAATAAACGTTGTTTGACCAACTACAACATATTTGTCCTTAGCCTTCGTTAACTACGACCATCAATCTATAACTTGTTTATGAACCGAGTTTTCTACAGTTTAGATCAGTGGTTCCCAAAGTGGGTGGTACTGCCCCCCTCCCCCCACCCCTCCTCCCTTTCTGAGGTGTGAACGAACGAACGAACTTTATTTTCGAAGGGTTAAGAATTGGGCGCGCAGGCCCGTCTAAAATTCTGCCCTTCCACTCTCATTTATCTTGCATACTATATCCTTTCATTCCCACATGTTACTTTAAGCATTAATTTAAAGGCATGCAACATTATAAAGTTAACATAACAGCATTCATTTACAGTATGCAATCATAATAAAAAATGAGGATCTAAGGGGGCGATAAGGATTAAGGTGGTAACAAGGGGTGTGTTCAGTAGTAATGCGGTGGATGAGGATTTGTGAGGTTAAATTCTACAATATTGCTAAATACCACGCTTACATATAAACGCAGTTTGGTTGTATAACGTGACGTGAACTCATAAAAAGGGGAGCGCGGCCTGAAAAACCCTAACTGTAAACAAACCCTAAGTTTTTAATGCAGGGGGCGCTGGTTAGGAATACATGGCAAGTTATTCAACTGAATAAAGTATTTTTTGATTGATCGAACAATCCAGACAAAGGTAAACAATGCAATCTCATTGATACTGAGCTGTGTTGTTGGTGATTCACTGGTAAAGTAGGAACTGGCCATCACTGATACTACGTCAGTTTTGAAGGATAAGAAACTTCCGGGCAATGCCGGGTAAAGTATGAACTAGCCAACACTATTGATATCCAAGTGAGTTATTGAGTGGTGGAAGATGATGATTAAATGTTATAGCATTATGTGCTATAGCTCTTATAAGCCATGTCAGCAAAATACTATTACAAATCATAATGAAAAGGATGCAACAAAAGCTAGAAACAGAAATAAACGAAGTACAGGCGGGTTTTCGACCAGGTAGAGGCACTAGAGATCATATATTCAACATGAGGATCATCATAGAAAAGTGTAGAGAATTCATCGTTGACCTACATACTTGTTTCATTGACTATACCAAAGCTTTTGACTGTGTACAACATCAGCAGTTATGGGCTATTATGAAAAATATGGGATTTCCAAACCACCTTACACAACTCATCGCACTGCTGTATCAAGCACTGCGGTAGCCGAGTCTTGAGAAGACTAAGTATAATTGGTCTATACCGAACACATGAGATAAACTGGGTACACCTGACCGATAGGGTACTGCAGTAGAGGAGACGAGTAAAAGTGTGGTAAGAAATATATTAGAGGCAATGGTAGTATGGAGCAAATTATGTGAAACGCCGTTGGAACGACGGCAGAAATAGTAGAGACTGAGATTTTGGTGAAGCCGCAGAGGAAGACGGAAATTATGGAGCAATATAAAGTATGGAGAATGACGCAGTAATATGGAGAAGATTTTGAAGAAACCATTGAGGAGGACGGCAGTATCATGGGTTTTTTTTTTATTTTATTGTTTCTTGTGAACCGTTGTTTGTAAAACTGATTAAATACCATTTTATTGGTTTTAATACTTATATTCCTTACCAGTTTTACAGCAGCCCCTTAATTTATTTACTTACACTATACTACTACCATTGCTGCTACCCTGTTTTCGTTTCGTGACTGGTGTATTTTATGTTCTTCTCTTGTTTCATATTTTACATTTGTTCATTATGCCTTATCAGAAACAGTTGATTTCTTCACTTCATTCTTTTATTACCTATTCATTTTCTCTCATGCCTTCTGACATATCTCGTACTGCTTCTGACTTAGCCTTTACTATTTACAAGAAGACACGCTGTAAATGTCACATTAATTTTCTTAAGAACTGTCTCCGTGCTAGGGTTATTCCCAAAGGGTTTGTCTCTAGCTTCCATCTATCGGCTGGACTTCCTCATCCTGCTGACCAGCACCGCTTACAACAGGTTGAGAAGAAATGTTCCTTCCAATGTATGAGGTGCCTCATTGCTATACATAAACGCCAGCTGACTGAGTTTGAACTTTCCAAATCATACCTTACTCAACAACTACGTCAACTGACTTCGTCGTGCCCGGCAGCGTTCCCTCTTATTCGCACTATTATCCATGACACGAATAGGGAGCTGTATACTCGTTTGTGCACGCATAAACAAGAGAAATTGCGCCGCCTCCGTCCGCAACCTCCTTCAGGGTCCTCTATTCAGTCTTCTACCCACGCTCAAGTTATTTGCATTCCTCCAGATTTGCATCTGTCTCCTGATAAATTGTCTGTCCTGAGTAAAGGTCTTAAGTTTGTTCCTCTTCGTTCTAATTTTGATAAATATTCTCTGCTTCAAGATGTTCACAGCTTCCATCGCCGCATGCGTCTTAAATATTACCACCGTAAGGGTAAGGATTCTACCAGGGTTTCCGATACTGATGATATCTTTCGTCGTTTTGGCAAACCTAAATTAGACTGGACTCCAGCTCCAGGAGCTTCTCGTGCTCTAGATTTATATATTGCCAATACTTTACATGACATTGACCAGCTCAATCTACGCCGTCTCCGTCGATCTAACCTCACGTCTTCTGAATGGCGGGCATTATCACGCCTTAAAAACCGTGATGATATTGTTATCAAGCCGGCAGTCAAAGGTGATGCTGTGGTTGTTTGGCGTAAGGACTTATACATTCACGAAGGAGTTACAGAGCTAGGTAACACTACCTTTTACTCACCTTGTTCTGGTGACGCTACAGTCCGTAATAATCTTACTGTTTATGAGACTATCCGTGGCCTGGTCCATGATGATCTTCTTCCTTCTTGTGCTTTATCTCTCCATATTTTTGACAGTAGTCTTGGTAAGCCTTCCTTTTACATGCTTCCTAAGGTGCATAAAATGGCTAACCCTGGTAGGCCTATTGTTTCATCATGTTCTTGTCCCACTGAACGTATTTCTGAATTCCTTGATAGTATTTTCCAGCCTCTAGTTGCCAATCTGCCTTCTTATTTGAAAGACACTACTCATGCTATCACTACCTTTGATTCGATCAGATTCACGCCTGATCGTACTTACCGTCTTTTCCTCCTAGATGTTTGTTCCCTTTATACTTCTATTCCACATGCTGATGGTCTCAAGGCAATCCAATATTTTCTCGACCAGCGTACTGATCTTATTATAAGTACAGGTCCGCTTCTTCGCCTTGCTGAGTTGGTTCTTATTCTCAACTCTTTTGAGTTAAATGGCCTATTCTTCAACCAAATCAGTGGCGTCGCTATGGGTACTAAGATGGGCCCTAGTTACGCTTGCCTGTTTATGGGCCACTTTGAATATTTGGTCTTTCAAAGTTATGATGGACCAATACCTGAGTTTTACCGCCGCTATATTGATGATGGTATTGGTATTACAGACATGTCTGAGATAGACCTCCGTCGATTTATTGACTATGTTGGTAATTTCAATCCTGCCATCAAATTCACTTCTGAAATCTCTACGACCTCAGTGAACTTCCTTGACATCACTGTGACTATTAGTCCTACTTGTCTTAAAACGTCTGTCTATTATAAGGCTACTGACGCTCATGGTTTCCTTCTTTATACTTCATCGCATCCTCTTAGTTGTAAAAATTCCATTCCCTTTTCTCAACTTCTTCGCTTGCGTCGGTTATGTCACGATGACGATGATTTTCATCAGCGAGCTCAAGAGATGCTTGAGTTCTTTCGCCGACGTATTTATCCAGAACATGTTTTATCTGATGCCCTTAATCGTATCACACGCGTCACTCGTCAGACGGCACTCACTACTAAACCTTCTGTCCAATCTGACAGACTCAAACTGATTCTAACTTTCCATCCTCACTGTGTGGCGGTAAAGAGAATTCTGTTTCGACATCTGCCTATTCTTAACTCTGATCCTGATACCAAAGAGCTGCTTCGTGATACACCTTTGGTAGCTTATCTTAGGGATAGGAATTTTAGGGATATTCTTGTACACAGTCGCTTGCGACATACTAGCCCGTCTTACTTTGGTACTAAACCGTGCCAACGCCGGATATGTAAGACCTGTCCGTTTGTACTCCAAACTCAGACAGTCACTTTTCCGAAAGAAAAATTTATCATTAGAGAGTCTTTTACGTGCGAATCCAGAAACCTGATTTATGCTATTATCTGCATGACCTATATTGGTGAAACTGGCAGGCGTTTGGCAGACAGGTTTCGTGAGCACTTGAATGACATCTATCATGACAAACATTTACCGGTGGCCCTTCATTTCAATAGGCCTGACCATGCAGGTAATTCTGATATTCATGTCACTGCCCTCCTTTCATGTGCCGGTAATGACAAGACTCGCTTTTCGTTGGAGAATCGCCTTATTTTTAAAATGGGTGTTTTAGCTCTCGATGGTTTGAATATCCAACATCATTTTGCATAAATTCTGGTAGCTTTTCTCTTTTTCATTCTTTGCGTTTTAGATCTATCTTCTTATGTTTTTGTTTTGGTTCGTTTCTTATCTTTTTATATCGTTGGTTTTGTCGCTATCGTACGTCACTTCCTTGTGATTTCTGTGACGTAGTACTGCTGCTTTCTTTCACAGATTATTTGGATTGAGCTGAGATAACTTTTATTAGTTCATCAGTTTTGTTTATTCTCTCTTTTTTTCGTTTCCTTGATTATTTACTTTCTTGGTTCGGTATTTCTGTTAGATTTTACTATTTTCTTGTATTATTATTGTTCTTTTTCTCTCATCACTGTGGTTGTTTACATTTTTCATCTGCTTGTATCGCCCATTTGTTGTGTATTTCTCATCACCGTATAGTTTTTTAGTACCTGTATGTATTCTTGTCTTTGTCACCTGTTTGTAGCTGACGAAGGGTAAAACCCGAAACGTCCCTTGTTTCTTGTGAACCGTTGTTTGTAAAACTGATTAAATACCGTTTTATTGGTTTTTGTACCAAGAACAACAGGCAGCCGTAAGAATAGAGGGGGAAACATCAGAATGGTTTGAAGTACAGAAAGGAGTAAGACAAGGCTGTACCCTTTCCCCTTACCTGTTTAACATTTATGCCGAGAATATCATGAGAAACGTAAGAGATGACCAAGAACACACAGAGTTTGACTCATTTAACATCGGCGGGTACCAGATCCTAGAAATCAAATATGCTGACGACACAGTCCTCCTATCGACCAACCCAGAAGGACTTGAACAATTACTTCTGTCCACAAAAAACACAGCGAGGCCCAGAATCTATACCTAAACACCAAGAAGACCAAAGTATTGACAACAGACAAAGTAAAGACTAAACCAGAAATTGAAATTGATAACGAAGAACTGGAAAGTGTTAATGAATTCGAATACTTAGGATCAATCATCAACAGCTCTGGCGACTATGCAGTAGAAATTAAAAGAAGACTTGCAATTGCTTCACATAAACTAATACAGATGAAAAACCTATGGCAAGGCACAAGCAAAGAAACAAAGTTACAACTGATCAAAGCATGTATATTCCCAGTAGCAACATACGGCTGCGAGACTTGGACACTCAATAAAACAGTTGCAAAAAGATTACATCATTCGAAATGAAATGCTACAGAAGGATGTTGAGAATACCCTGGACAGAAAAAAAGACCAACAGAGAAGTACTGCACTCACTAAACGTACAGGAACATTGGCCCCATAAATACCATCGCAATAAGGAAGCTGAAATTTTTCGGTCATATAAAAAGACATAATAGTCTGGAAAAAATAGTGATGGAAGGCATGGTCCCTGGAAAAAGGGGAAGGGGTCGACCTAGACGACGGTGGACCCAGGACATCACAGAGAGTCTGAACTTGTCTTTGGCTGATGCAGGTCGACTTGCCCAGAGTCGTGATGCGTTCAGAGCAGCTGTAATGGAGACAACGTTCTGGAAAGAATACGTCACATGATGATGATGATGAGTATTATGTGCGCTGATGAAGGACAAATCAGCATTCGTCGGGCTTACAGGTGGCCGACCAGGTGTGTGGGTGTACAGACATCAAAGAACGCGAATGCATGTAGTTCTAACATAAGTCAACGATATTCGTACACACACCAACGCACATGTAGGAGTCAGGAAAAGGTTGAAACTCCTAATCGTTCTACACTGTTTTAATACTCCACAGTCACGAGGACATCACTACTTACATTGTCACAGTTTACAGCACACAGAAAAATAGGATACATCTCATGGACACCAAATCCGTAGGTGGTTAAGTACATAGCATAAAAATCCAAGCACAACAGCTGCATAAGTACGGCAGCTTATAATGATAAACTCTCCTGGTCCAAATTATCCCTACAGCAAAGGGAACTGCCTATATCGCAGTACAATAATGTCTGTATCGTCAGACTCACCATAACTCATGAGAGAAAAACATCTTCCCTATAATAATGATCTGTCGACCTTCACAAATCTCCCTCATTATGGCCTATCCGTGGCCCAAAAAAATCTTTAACAACGGACATTCTGCAGAATATATCCAAGCCTTATATCCACGGCTTTATGAAATCTTAGGAAATATCAAAATCCCTTTTATCAAAACAATTCTTTATATCGGGACACACTGACCATAATCGTCAGTCCCTTCTCTAAGCTATCTCAGCATTCGAATGTCACCAAAAATTTCCCCGCCTAAAAAACAGCTCAGTGAACGCGAGAGACCATCGCTCACTCAAAAATCATCGCAGCGCGAATTCAGCGCCTGAGCTGAATTTCGTTCACCCACGTTCTAGCTGTTCTGTATCCAGAAAATTCGCGAAGATTCGCGATATTATTTTTTAAAACACACAAACAGCTATTCAAGGGAGATAACAGCAATCCGGTCTGTATATACAAGTATTTAAACGATTTAACTCCCCTAGACCAAAAACACGACCTTAACACTCATCTATAGAAGTTTTAGAGGAGGGCTTACCACAAGGCTCATCATTAAGCTGCACTCTATTTCTCATCTATATCAATGACGTAGCAGACCAGATCAAAGCCGAAAAGGCTCTTTACGCTGATGACCTGGCAATATGGCAGAGTCATGAGAATGTTGAAAGTGGAGCTCAGAGACTAAATGCATGATTACTGCCAAACATAGAAATTAAAGGTCAACTATACAAAGATTGTGTACGCTATCTTTACCAAAAGTCATAAAGTAGCCAAGAAGAATATCAACATGTGGCTAGACAAACAACAAGTGACAAAAGAAGAACATCCCACATATCTTGGAGTCACGCTTGATCAGTAGCTCAACCCCAAGAACCATATTGAGAATACAAAGAACAAAGCACTGAGGCGATTACAACTATTGAATAGGCTTGCTAGCACTACATGGTGATCAGACAAGGATACTTTGAGAGGCTTGTAGCTTGGCTATGTCCGTTCTTCGATAAGATACAACAACTCACTGCTTACAACCTGCTCCAAGACAAACCTAGACTCTCTGGACAGAGTGCAAAGCAATGCCCTTCGATTAATTAGTGGAGCTATGAGATCAACTCCAACTGCTGCATGTGAAATACACACACAAAAGTGGAACCCTTTGGGTTGCTGAGCGATAAAGCTGCTTTAGAAGTTTATGAAAGATGTAGGAGAATGAACCGAAACCACCCCAGTAGATACCTCATAGAAAACTGGGAACACAGGCAAAGAATAAAACACAAGTCAGTCTTACAACATGTCCATGAAATTCAGGATAGATACAACCTCCCAGAAAGAATACAAGATATACAGAAAGTAGTACATAATTTACCACCACATACTCATTTAAAAACATCAGAAGTACAAATAAAATTAGTTGATGGAACAACCAAACACTCCGACCCAGTCAGTCTTATGAGTGCATCACAACGAACCATTGATGCCTACCCTGAAGAATGGTTACATGTCTATACTGACGGATCTGCATTTAAGGCCACCATCAAAGCAGGTTATGGAGTCTACATATGTTACCCAGATGGATCCTCCGACGAGCTGTTTGATGCATGCGGGGAGTTTTGCTCCAACTACAAAGCTGAAATCATTGCACTGGAAACAGCCGTATACCATCTGAAGACTGTATTCGATGCCTTTCTCTCAAAGACTCAAAACATCGTCATCTTTACTGACTCAATGTCTGCCCTTCAAGCTTTGGAAGGCAGTGGACATTGTAGAACTGAATTAGTTAAATTAATCCTGGATGCTGATAAGCTTATCACTTCCTATGGCATCAGAATAGTTATGCAGTGGATACCTGGTCACTCAAGTACATCAGGTAATGACAGAGCAGACAGATTAGCAAAGAAAGGAACAAGACAAGAACAAACACTCACAGCAACAACTCTGCAAACAGCCAAATCACTCATACAAACAACAAAGAAACTTGGCTGAACAGATGGGCCATGAGAAACACTGGGAGAGAGGTTTACAGACAGATGGCCGGTCCTGATCCTAATGACAACATCGGCCATCTTACAAGGAGGGATCAGAGCACCATTTTTCGGCTCAGAACACAACACATACCACTCAACTGTCACTTAAACAGAATCCAACCACAACTCTCTCCAGAGTGCCAGCTGTGTAACTACTCTTACGAAACTGTTGAGCACCATCTTTTTGAGTACCCAGCATTCGATTATGTTAGAAAAATTCTCCTTTTCCCGAGGCCAGATAAGTGGAACACCTTGTACGGAGAAACAAAACAACTGAAAACACGCAGATATCACAACATGGCATTGGTCGAAGGGCGGGAGCCCAAGCACCGCTGGATCAATAACAACAACAACAACAGTGGGCGCTGGTGATGTGTTCAGTGAGCCGCCGGGGGGAGCAGTAACCCTAAAAATGTTTGGAAAACACTGGTCTAAATAATAGAGTTTAGGTCAGCGGTTCTTAACCTTTTCTTTACCACGGACCCTTTTTAAATAACTTTTGTTGCCGCGGACCACCAAGACTTAACACAAGATTTAAAACCTTTAAAGTGCATCAAATATTTATTTAAAGTTGCTCATCGAGGGTCTTCAAATTTGGAGAGAAGGGAGAAATAAGTAAATGCACACACTCCTATTATAATATTTTTATTGGAATGATTCTATAAAAATTTAAAATAATAATAATAATTCCTGAACAGCGAACCATGGCCTAATATTACTTGTTAATTTTAATTAATTAATTATTGAGAAGGCTGGTGCTGCATTTAATTTACAAGCCTTATTATATCGGGCTTAATAGCTGAAACTTGTATTTTGAGTTCTATACTTTTTTTTAAGATAAACGAAAGCAGAGAATGATTTTTCACACAAGTATGTCGTTACGAAAGGCATCAATACTTTCATAGCCCTCTTCGATAGTTCCGGAAAATCTGCTTGTAAGTGAGCCCAGAAATTTGGAAGGGACTGTTCCTTGAACTGCAATAGAGCACCATCCGTGGATATTTCTATGAGCTTGTCTTCCTCAGCTGCTGTGAGACCTTCTAGCTCATACACATTAACTAAAAATGGATCTCTAACCCAGTTTTTGCTTGCATTTGGAACAGGGAAAAATTCACGGAAACTATGCTGCAAATCTTTCAAATGTCGTGCGATAAGTGATGTGTCCTCCTCTGACATCTCTTCTTCCGGTGGAACCATGACAATTTGTGAGGTTTGGAAATGTCTCATAGTTTCGGTTCGATAGGCGATGATGCCACAATTCCAACTTTTTCATAATTGCTTCGATCTTGTCTTCAACTTGAAAAACTGTAACTTTATCTCCTTGAAGATTTAAGTTGAGCATATTTAAATGGGAGAAAACGAAGATGGCTGTATACCGCTCCACCTATGTCCCAGTCTTGACATATGGATGCGAGTCATGGGCAATGACTACAACCCACAAAAGCCAGATCCAAACCTCAGAAATGAGGTATCTGAGGAAGGTGGTTGAAGTAACAAGAAGAGACTTGGTACGCAACCAGACGATACGTCAAGGCCTTAAATCCCACCCCCTGCAGACCCAAGTAGAACAGTCCCAACTAAGATGGTTTGGCCATGTCTGCAGAATGGGAGAAGATCGGCTACCACGACAAGCATGGGAAACAAAGAGCCAAGGATCCAGACCCCCAGGACGACCCAGAGTCCGCTGGGAGGACAACATTAGACAATCTTTGAAGGACCGAGGACTAGAATGGAACCAGGCCAGGAGGACGACAGCCGATAGGATAGTCTGGCGCTCTCTCTTCCAAACCTCTACACCTCACGGTAGAAGGGGAACGACTAAGTAAGTAAGTATATTTAAATGGGTGAAGATATCTGATAGATATGCTAATTTTACTAACCGGGAAAAATCTGTCAACCGATCGCTGAGGTGAAATTGCTGCTCCATGAGGAATAATGTTATCTCGTCTCTCAATTCCCCAAAACGAGACAAAACTTTACCTCGTGATAGCCAACGAACTTCACAGTGTAGCAAATGTTGATGGTGTTCACTGCCCATATATTTCCAAAGCTGCTCAAAAAGTCTTGAATTCAGTGATTTGCTTTTTATAAAATTGACAATTTTGGCTGATTCATTTAAGGTCTGTTTTAGTTTTTCTGGTATCTTCTTAACAACTAGAGCTTCCCTTTAAATGCAGCAATGGTACAGAGTCAACGACGGTATGATTTCCTTAATCCGTGCTAGAAGTCCAGTAAGCTTTCCAGATTTTGTTCGTGTCTCCGTCTGTGCTAATTCCAACGAATTTCAACCAATCCATGTAATGAGATGTTATAAACTCGTTTAAGTTGTTAAATACTTCTTCAGCTATAGTGTGTACCAACGAGGAGACGAACAGTAAGTCTTCGAAAATATTTCTCTCGTGCTCATATCTAACGTAGCACAATAAGATCGCTTTGTTTGTTATGTCTGTGCTTTCGTCCAGTTGCAGAGCAAAATAGGGGGACATGCGAATTCTTTGTAATAACTGTTCCTTGATATTGGCTGACAAACCGTCGATTCGCTTCTATGTCATTTGACAAAGGTATTAAGGAAAGGTCATAGGCAGCTTTCTCGTTGATCAATGCAGAAACCACGATTTTTGCAGCAGGTAATGTAAGTTCTTCAGCTATTGTGTGCGGTTTTCCGGTTTTTGCTATTAGTTCAGAAACTTCAAATGAGGCCCTCACTGTATTTTCATTGTTACAACCAGCTGCAGTCTTTTTTACCATTGTCTTACTTTCCCGAAGCTCCTGCTCCTTACTTTTGAAAAAAAAATTGACGCTCTTTGTGGCATGTTCTTTATGTTTAATTTCGAGATTTCTTCGCAATTTTGACGGGTTCATGGCCTCGTTGGACAATATATCGTAACACAGCACACAATGTGGTAGTTGCTTGGCTTCTGGGCCTGTACACGTGAAGCCAATCGACAGATATTCCTTGGTATAACGGCGGCACTTTATAAGATGACTGGAAGAAGCTTCATTTTGCTTTGAACAGGATGCATCCTCATCAACATCATCAGTACTTTTACGTTTCAAATTCAGCCAGCGATTTATCCTGCAGCTCAGCCAAAATGTATTGTTACGAAATTCAACGCGATAACATCCAAAGGCCACTTTACCCGACAATAACCAAACGCTTTTATTCGCAGAAATCGAAGAAGAAACACGATCATTTTGACTGACTGACTCTCTCTTCCCGCGAACACGGTCTTTCTTTTATACATGAATTTTTTCGAGAACATTTTCGACACAGCTAGAGAATTCTAGGAAGCGATGACGTTCCGAGAATGTAGTGGCACAACGTGGACAACACTAGAGTTCGGTGCAGCTACGATGGCGGCTTCTGGCTGTATGCGCGGTAGCAAGAAATGTCACGTGCTTTCTCTCAGCCACTCAGCGTCATTCACTTGCATGTTCTTACCGCGTGCAGAAGCATCAAGTGCTGAGTAAATTTTTTGCTATTAAACGGTTATTTTCATAACAGATTTTTACTTTTGTTTGTTTTTAATGGCGGCGGTGGGTTAGAAAAGCCAAGTTTTACACAAACAAGCGAGAGAAATTAAGATTTCGTTCTTCGTTTCATTTTCTTCCTTTCTTCTTGTCTTTCATTCTTTCTTTCTATTTTAACTGTAAAAGCTCATAACATTTATTCAAGCCTTCGCGAAGTCCTGTGAGGACATCGCGGCCCCCCGAGGATCCGCGGACCACAGGTTAAAAATCGCTGGTCTAAGTTAACACAGCCTAAGTTGCCTACGCCAGGTCTAGTTCGTACATTCTAGGTTGTCTATTGCTGGTCTACTTCGTACTATTGTGTTATCTACTGTCACAGTATAAATATTATAAAATATTAAGTTGGTCACGCTGTAGAGTGACAACATTGATACTAATTTAAAACCCGTTTGGTCATGTGACCTGTACGGAAGTCCGCCCGAATTCTGGCGGGGAAAGGCAGTTGAGTTTCTGGCTACCGACCGGGTTGGTCTATGTGTTGTTCCCTTTCAGC
The DNA here is from genome assembly GCA_024509875.1 of Oreohelix idahoensis. NCBI lineage: Eukaryota > Metazoa > Mollusca > Gastropoda > Stylommatophora > Oreohelicidae > Oreohelix > Oreohelix idahoensis. The sequence continues at coordinate 922,899 of JAMPIV010017659.1, read as the reverse complement.
ATTTTGCTGGGATTATATTGGATGCCATAATTGTTCATTGAGGATGCTTGTCATTTATTCTTGTGGTCAAGATAAGTTTTCATATTTCTAGAATCGTGGTGTAGTTCTAGCAGCATTTTTCATAGTCCATTGACGAGAAGCCATTTTTGTATTTAAATATGGCTTTGTTAGATAGCAGGACTTAGCGGGTGAGCAAAAGTCATGATGTGCTTACTCAGTATAACATACCCGCGAGTTTTTTGATAATGATAGATTGAGTTGTTGATTATTGCAAGTGATTGTGGCATTTCTGTTGCATTGTATTGCATATGTATTTCTAGCCGTGTGTGGCTTCATTGTGTGTGCATAGTTATTAAAGGGAACTTAACCTGTCACAGGTGTTATCGTTTGATTAATGTCAGCTATTGTGTGCTGTGGTCATACCTGTAGATAATGAGCCTAAGTCTATCGATTTGCCATGTGTTAACCTGTTAAATCCACAGTACAAATAGGGTTTGATCCAACAGCACAAGTAGTCTTGTGTGAGTTCTGACAGCTGCGGGCTCGTCCATTCTTTTGGCCGTGGGGCCTGTGCTTTGAAATATTTAATTCCCAGCTAGCTCGCTTCTAGATGTAATATTATTAATAGCAAGGCCGTAGAGCCTGTGTTTGCTATAGACAGGCCAGTAAGAACTGTGCACACAGAGTATTATAAGTTTGCAGCTGTGTTGGCTCCTTCATTTTCACTGCCAGTTCACGGGAGTGAGTTATTTTCATTCGTCCAGTAGAGAGTCAGTGTGTTTGTCAGTCAGTGTAGTGTACTGTTTACGGTCGTTTGACCTGACCTCGATTACGGTCTCTGACCTACTTACAGTGTTTCAGTAGTGATGGCTATTTCTCAATGAATAAATATTTTTCAGTCTGTCGCCCTTAAAGTATTATACATTTGATTTTCAGTTGTTTGCTCTGTTATGTCTGCAGTTCGAGATACGGGTGTGTTGAAGTGATAAGCTAGGGGTGCAGCATGCGTCAGACTGGTCAGTTTGGTGTATCTCATAGTCTTATTGGTGGTTGTTAACAGTGATCCAGGTGGAGCAGCGGAGCTTGGGGTGTTGGTACCATCTAGCTAGATTGGCCCAGAAGGCAAATGGAGTGTCATATGGGAGATAGCTTGGTCAACCTCGGTATTGGGTGGAAGGAGATTGCTGTTAGGAGATTGTAGTTGTTAGGAGGTTGATAGGGTGTCTGGTACCTCAAGTCATCGTGTTGGACTTCTGGTCTGGTCATTACTACTTAGATGTGCCCAACCAGGGGTGAAAGTCAACACCTCTGACTTGAACTTACTACTCAGATGTGCCCAACCAGGGGTGAAAGCCGGCGCCTGTGACGTTTCCTTACCACACAGACGTGCCCGACCAGGGGTGAATTCTTATGTGCAGTGTGTCCTGCCGACCGGCGGGGGTCCAGTTGACGTTACCTTGTAGACTGCTGTGATCCGTGGAGTGTCGAGCTGTGAAATAAACGTTTCGTGTTGCGGTCATATAACAGTGCCAAGGGACTTACACGTGTTTATACGACGTATTTACTGGTGATACTAGCTGTGCAGCTGAACTTGTAGGCATTTAGACAGTTCTGTTTATATTATGGACAGTGCTGTGTGAGCACCGTATAGAACAGTGAAGTCATCTTGTTAGAGGTTACCATACCGTGACAAGGAATTCTGTTGCGAGTTACTGACACACAGACTTTCAGAGAAACTTGTTTCCTGGACTTAGATTCTTTTGGAGTGTACGTTTTCTGGTGTGAAGTCTGGTTTGTACCATGTTCTTCATACATCGTCAGTGCTGAGGATACTTCTTGCTCAAGCGCCGTTGGACCTTTAGATAAGTTATTGTTTATTTGCTTTTGTATAATTGTGACGTACGTCTAAGTATGACAAATGAATTTCCCTGACTCGATGGATGATAACAGAATATTGGCCTCTCATAACTTTAGAACCCCTGATCATCTGTTGTAACTTTTACCGACATGCAGCTTTTCCACGAGAACCTTACACGCTGGATCATTAATATGTAGCCTGCTATCTTATGCGAACGTTTGAGATCGCATGGCCTTTGATGGGAGATTAAATCCCGCCCACAACCATTTCTGAGAACGATTTATAGCAATCTTTTCCTTAACGCCGGCCCAAAAGAGGACGGGCCACAGACTCACTCCTGTTTCTAGAGCAATAAACAGCAGATCATTTTCTTACCTGGCTGTCACCCCGCCTGGTGGGAGTTGCCAAAGCTCTCAGAACAGTGGCACCATCAAAGACAGACAGATCTCAGAATTCAATCGCGGCGGTACACGATCTAAAGAAACAGGGAACTCGCAGCTCACAGAGTTAGCTTCTCGGAAACTTTTCACACCCTCATGCAAGCAAGCCTGAGACGGAAGGAAATCGGTAGACCGGGGGAAACGAAGGAATCGCAGCGATTAACACAACGGCGAGGTATCTCGAATTTTGCTCAAGTTCAAGAAAGGTGCGAAAATTTAACACGCCCTATTCAAGTTACATTCGAGAAGTATAAATAGAGAACTCCGAGAAACTGCATTTTATCGTTCGCTCTGACAGAATCCTAGTTGCACTAGCATAGTCGGATTCCTGCTGGATTTCATCTACCTTCGTGACTATTGGAGTGTATTCTTTCTGTGCAGACGGTAATTTATACATTAGCTTCGAGTGATCAGTGGTCGAGTTATTTCAATTGATTTCAATGGATTGTGGTGTAAATTTAACCTTATTAAATAAACCCATTTTCAAAGTTCTAGTGCAAACTAATGTTACAGCTAAATGTATTTCCTAATACAATTGACGCGTAAATTTATTTTGCAGACGTTAAAGAGAATTATAACTTTAATACAGTTTAGTTCTGTATAGATAGATGTGCTTTTAATTGTTTTAACTCACGGGAAGTTTTCCTGATTTGTTAATTGACGACGCTAATAAGTAAATAGGCTAACTGTAATTTATCGCGTCAGATTATAATATGATTTGTAATGCATTTCTTGTTTTGATTATCTTTCATTCAGAACGATCATTCAACCTGCATCCCAGCAATTATTAATTATATACAGAGTTCTGCCAAACTCAATTCGATAACTCCAGTAACATATGAATTTTTTAAAGCTAAACTTGTGGCGACCTGTAATGGGCCCCGCTCCTCTGAACGTAACTGAGAATAAAGCCATTCAAGAAACACTTTAAAAATACTAGTTCATATAGAGTCCTTAAAGAAAACTGGAAGCAGAACATATTTTATTCACTGCCCCTATTTGTGAAGAAAAACCACCGATCTACCTGAACACTGTCTGTCACGTATATTCAGTGGATTTTAACCCTCTCCCCCCCACGAAGAAGAACATACCTCAGTGTTTTCTTAACTTGTGACATTACGGAAAAGGAAGTTATCTCCACCAGCTGTGCCAATTTTAGGAACCACACCATACCTCACGCCTAGCCAAGTGCCTGTGCCTTTCTTTAGGAACTTTATCTAATAAACAAACAGTACCGTTAAACTTCAACGTCCAGCGATTTCGGGACACTTTGTTAACTTCAACAACCCGCAAAATCTGGGGCTGTACACGGAAGAAAAATACTTTTACCTAAGCCAAGGTTTAGTGCTGTTTTTTTTTATGTATTTCCTATGAAGTGCCAGAATTCCCCTTTCGGTAAGTCTGCGTGTGTGTTTGTGGGGATGGCCAGCCCTAGTGTGTTTTTTTGAATGAAAGGAGATTTATCTTTTCTTTACCCTTTTAATTAGTTCGACCTTGTACTAAGGTGCATTATATTCCTTGTACGGGATCTCTCCTAGCAGGATTCGGTAATTGTGTTCATTCCCCCTCCCGTGAAATTTGTTGATTTAAAGGGAGACAATTGAGAACCCTAGCTTTCCTCTACACCCCCCCTTCTTTCTGTAACCCCTTGCCTCAGAGTAAAAAATTTACCAGTGGGTTAAATTGCCTATCTCTGATCACACCCCCCCCTTTCTTGTCTTTGGGACCGGGTTTTGTCTGTTAGTAAATATAAACGGGAAACGGTGGATGGGATATTTCTCCTCAAACCCCCTCTTCCCTTATCATATTTGTATTCTGTAACCTTTGATTTTTGACTGTAAATGTACAATTATGTGTGAGTCCTTTACGATAATAAAGGTATTAATATGTAATTGTGTTGGTTGTCGGTTGGCCTAAAAGTCCAAACATTTCCATCTGTGTAGGCTGTATTCATGTACGTTGAGCGACAGAATCACCAAATCGGTGAGTGCGCCTGAGCGACTGGAACTGACAAACAATTGTTTGTGCAGAAGAGAGATAGGAGTAGTCTGTGAGAAAACAGATATTGTCGTAATAAGAGACTGTCCTTGCTCCTTCCCAGCGCTTGTGAATCTACTACCTCATTCTCCCAAATCCTTATTCTAAATAATCCACTTTTTACAATGGCTCTAGAATGGCGAGCTAGATGTTTCCAAAAATTATATAGCGACTAGATAACTGACTTTGTAGACGGAGTATATATACGGAAAAGCTGTTATTTCACTCACTGGTGCAAGAAATCGCGCCTTCGGCCATATCAGGAAAATCAACTCGTTCTACTCCCGAAATAAAGATTTTCTGCTCACCGTTGCCGACCAGGAACATAGACGTCGCTCAGCGAACGGACCATCTTTGATCTCGTCTCTCTGCTATAGATCAGAGAGTACCTCCCATAGGATCACGGACAACGAATTGGTCGGTAAATCTTATTATCTCCCCTTTCCTTGGCTTTAAGTCCCCTGAAATGCTGGACATCAAACCGTTAGCGGCAAGACTCCTGCTCACGTTTCCTCCTGATCAAAGAACCCAATTATCTATCCGCGCGCTCTTGTTTGTCAACAATGCTAATTGCCAAATCAGCTCGCGTGATAATTTATGATAAGCGAATTATGCTTTCGCTGGCTGTTATCTTAACCTGTACGAACCTAGGTAACCCCTTGTCAGTACCTGTAAACAGAAGAAATAGGCGTGGCTTCGAAGGTGAGTCTACAGTCAGTGAATTTCGTCAGCGAATTGTATGTTTTTGCGTAGCAAAAATTATAAACCTAAGATGTGGAAGCAAGGTGGACGGGACACTGCTGCACTATTTACATACATATGTGACAGTAGGCTGCCACACTTTCCTGAAAACTAGTGTCTTGTCTCTTTACTCAGACAGACTCTTAATTAAGCCATTTCGTGACACAGATGAACATTTAAAACTCATTGATGCAAAAGCGAAGAAGCAAGACCAAATAAGGAAATAGTAAACAAATGTAAAAAGCAAAAGAAGCATGGCTAAACCAGAAGTACAGAGAGCTTGAAGTGCAGCACAGAAAAGACACAAAATTTATGTACCAGCAAATAAATACGTTAACAGTCAGAAGGACACAAACAGCCACTGGATGATTGAAATCAAAAGAACGAACATTGTTAATCGTTCATGAGAAAATAATAGAAAAGTGGACAGAGTACATCAAGAAGCTGTATGATAACGAAAGACCAGATTTGAACGACCAGGACAGCTGTGAAGGACCTCCAATACTTGTGGCAGAGGTAGAGCATACCATGTGCCGCATAAAGAAAAGCAAACGCGCCTGGACCAAATAATATAACAGAAGAGGAAATGGAAGCTTTGGGAGAATTTAGAGTAGAAGTGATAATAGTATGTGATGATCTGCTAAAATCCATATTCATAGCTTGTCAAAGAAACTTGGAGCCATGGAATGTGAACAACGTAGCACCATTAGTCTTATGACTCATGTGGCCAAAATAATTATTACGAATTATCATGAGAAGAGTTAGAAATAAAATTAAACCAGATATCAGTGATGAACAATATGGATTTGTAGAAAGTAAAGGCACAAACAATGCCGTACCGGTATATATTATAAGAACATTAATAGAAAGAGCCATAGAAGTAAAACTAGATCTGTACTTATGCTTTATAGATTACGCTGGGGAATTTGACAAAGTGAAACATGAGAAAATTATCAAAATTTTAGAAAGCATCAACATTGATGGTAAAGACTTGAAGGTAACAAAGAACATGCACTGGCAACAAACAGCAGCTGTAAGAATTAGCAGCCAAATAGGTACGTTTCAGCAAGGAAAAACAGGTGTCAGGCAGGGATGTGTGATGTTACCAGATCTGTTCAATTGTACAGTGAAAATATAAGGAGATCCTTAGGGGATATGCCAGGAATATCATTTGGCGGACATAATATAAACAACTTGAGATACGCTGATAATACAGAACGCAGCCAGGAGTCAATCCACAGTGCTGAGTACATTCAAGTTGATCTGCCAGATAATGATCTCACACACTTCTTGGACGGGAAGAGAGATGCAATAAAGTTTCCACCTGCCAGTGCAAAAGGGCTTTGGGAACAGCTGGACGAAGCCTTGGCAAAAGAGTTGGATAACAGCCTGAAGCAGCTAACATTGGAGAAGAAGCTGGAAATCTTCGGCGACATAGTATATCTGCACTGTCGCAAAGTGTTCGGTGTGAGGGAGGCAAGGGAAAGTAACCCACCACGGAAAAGTAGAAGACAAATTAAAATAGATGAAATCAGGAAACAGAAGAAGCATGCCCGAAAACTGTTCAAGAACGCAGTTGCCACAGAGAAGGAAGGGTTACGGCAAGTTTGGGAGCACCTGAAAGGCCAACATAATGCCCTTTGTAGAGCGGAAAGGTTGTGCAGGAAGAGAAGGAAGACTCGAAGGGATAGGGAAAGATTCTTTAGAAAGCCCTTCAAGTTTGCCAAAGAACTGTTTGAGCAGCCACTGTCGGGTACGCTAAACATTAGGAAAGAAGACCTGGAAGAACACCTTAGAAGGACATATTCAGATGGTCGCAAAGATGAGCCGCTCAGCAGCATGGTAGGCCTTAAATGGCCGGGGAAGCCAGGAGCTGAATTTAACACTAAGCCCCCAACAGTGCAAGAGGTAGAAAGCATTGTCCAGAAAGCTCGGTGCGAAGTCAGCTCCAGGTCCTAATGGTGTTCCATATGTGGTGTATAAAAGATGCCCTGAGGTTCTCAAACGACTGCTCCGTTTACTGAAGAATGCGTGTAAAACCCAACTCGTAAGCAAGGAATGAAGAAAGGTAAACGGAGTCTACATCCCGAAGGAACAAAATTCCACAGACATCAGTCAGTTCAGGCCAATCTCACTACTCAATGTGGAAGGGAAGATATTTTTCTCAGTAATGGCGAAAAGACTCACTACATACCTCCTGGCAAATGGGTACATTGACACTACCATTCAGAAAGGTGGTATCCCAGGTACACCAGGATGTCTAGAGCATGCCGCAATGATCTGGGAAGCAATCCAAAGGCAAAGTCTGACAGAACAAACCTCCATGTAATATGGTTGGATCTAGCGAATGCTTATGGATCCGTTCCACACCAGATGTTGTGGCATGCCCTAGAAATGTATCATGTTCCACAAGAGATTGCAGCAATGCTGAAGCTGTATTTCGCAGGGTTTTCTGTCAGACTTTCAACCAGAGAGTACACAACGAAGTGGATTGGCCTTGACGTTGGAATTGCGATGGGATGTACCATCTCTCCGATACTATTCTTCATGGCTATGCAGGTAATCCTCAATGTGGCTGAAGGAATGGCTATAGGCCCAAAGCTCGGTGGAATGTGTCACATGCCACCGCTCAAAGCATTCATGGATGACACAACAATTCTGACATCAGATGAACATCAGGCCCGGAGGATGTTAGCACGCCTGGATGAGCTAGTCAGCTGGTGCAGAATGAGCTTCAAACCCAAGAAGTCGAGAAGCCTATCAGTCAGGAAAGGGAAGATAGCAGAGGTCATATTCACGGTTTCTAGCCAAAGAATCCCTACTATCATTGAGGAACCTGTTAAAAGTCTTGGCAGGGTGTACGATGCCTCTTTAAAAGATTCGAAGGCAGTGCAACAGACAATAGAAATGGCAGACAGAGGACTACAGATCATAGACCAAAGCAGACTCCTGGGAAAGTTCAAACTGTGGTGCCTCCAGTTCATGTTGATACCGAAGTTGCTGTGGCTACTGCTTATATATGAAATAAGCACAAGTACAGTGGAAGCTATAAAGCAGAAGGTCAACAAGTTCATGAGAAAATGGCTAGGGGTACCACCAGGTCTGTCAGATGTAGCACTGTACTGCAAAAAGTCAAAACTTCTGCTTCCCTTCAAGTCAGTTGTTGAAGAATACAAAATTGGAAAAGCAAGGCTTGCAATGATGCTACGCGAGTCAGCTGATGACGTGGTTAAGTCCATTCAACCCACACTGAAAACGGGAAGGAAGTGGAGAGTGGAAGAAACTGTTGATGCTGCTGAAGAGTCACTCAAACTGAGCGAGGTAATCGGATACACACAAACGAATAGACGGGGATTTGGGCATGGTGACATCCGCTGGTGGTCCAAGGCATCAAGCAGGGAGCGCAGAGACATGGTAGTTCAGGAGATACGAGGAGCTGAGAAAGATAAGAGGTTGCAAAAAGCAGTGCAGCAGTTCCAACAAGGCCAATGGACCACATGGGAAGGAGCCCTACAGAGGTCCTTGACATGGAATGATATATGGCATATGGCACCTCTTAGGCTCAGCTTCGTGGTTAGATCAATGTATGACCTGCTGCCGTCGGCCACCAACCTTGTGAAATGGGGAAAGTCGGATGAGGAGCAGTGCCCCCTGTGCCAGGGGAGGCAGACACTTGAACACGTGCTCTCAGCGTGTAAGGTGGCATTAGGGCAAGGGCGATACACTTGGCGCCGTAACAAATTGCTAAATGAGCTTGCTGTGACAATAGATCAGGCAAGAATGAAAGCGAATAGCAAAGTCCTGCCAGACACCGCAAACACATACTTTCTGAGGGCAGGAAAGTCAGCACACCCCAAACCGAGTAAACCTGGTAGCAGTTTACCATCTCTTCTTGACTGTGCAAACGACTGGGAGATGGCGGTAGACCTACCTGGACGGGGGGCATATCCAGAGTGCATCAGAAAATCGCGGAGACGGCCGGATATAGTGCTTCATTCTGCAGCAACGCTTCAGGTCATACTGATTGAAGTGACCGTGCCATTTGAATCCAGATTAGACGAGCAACATTCATTCAAAGCGGCCAAGTATAGCGATCTGGCCGCGGATCTGAGACACGATGGATTCAGTGCAAGGGTCGTGGCGGTTGAAGTGGGCGCAAGAGGGCTTGTGGCTGCATCAGTGTATGATTTATTGAAACTGTTGGGGCTGAAGGGACAGTCTAGAACAAGGGCACTGAAGAGGCTTAGTGAAACTGCCGAAAAGGCATCAGGCTGGCTGTGGAACAACCGCAATGGGCGATGGACATCGTGACAATAAACGCTGCGGTACAGAAAACATCAAAATTTTTCGAAATCCACAACGCTGAATTTTTTTGGTGTACTAGTGAAAGAGCTGCGACTCTGGGGCAACAGGCGATGTATACTATAGGGAGTGTCAGGTACAGAATTTCAGTGGCTTGCGGCGCGCAGCTCGTCGGCTGCGCGCTAATGTCTCAGTGTGTGTCCTTAGTTGTGAAGGGCGACGGAACGAACGGACTAATTTGTCTTCTCTTTGTTACTTTCACAATTGCCTCCACGGCTGGCGTTGTGGATTTAAAAGTTGCTACCATAAGTGAAATGGGTTCATTTTCGATACAAGACAACAGGAAGCTGAGACGCTTGGGAGACATGACCCAAGTGGGCCCGCCCCCCTTAGAGTGTAAAGGAGTAATTGGGCCGAAACACTTGTCGGATGGGGGGGACCACTTCTGATGATCAGATTGCTTCCTGTTGTATCGCTCTGTAAAGAGTTTCCTATCATCTCTTAATAGCGAAAAGTGAAAAGGAGCTGCAGGACATGGTTGAAACAATAGTCATGGAAAGTGAAAATAAAGGCCTCAGCATTAATAGCAAAAAGACAGAAGTAATGGTCATCTCAAAGAAAATGGCTTCCCCAGAATTTAAAAAACAAAAATTTGCCTCGTTGTGGCGAGGCGCGTACGGTTCAACTTAGTCGGTTATTATTTCCGTTTAAAAAATATCTCCATATTGTTTTATTTTTGTATAACTGAATAGTAACTACATAATTATATGTAGTTATAAAATGTTGTTTATTAGTTTTAAATCACTTTTCACTTAATTTTGATACAGCTTTCTGGGCCTCGGAAACAATGTGATTTCTGTTAATTCTAATGGGACATCAATTTTCGTTTAGCGTTTTTTTTTTTTTTTTTGGTTAGCGCTCGAGTTTTCAAGAACGAATTAAAAGCGCTAAACGGGGATTGCTGTATATTTGTGTCATTAGTTGGTGAGATTGTATATGTCTTATGGTGGCAGCAGACGGCGATGACTGTAATATGATAGATGCATTCTTACCTCCCCATGTCCACAGACAATGTAGATGACCCCATCGAGGCCTGACGTCACAGCCCTGGCACTCAACAAAGATGGCGGCATGTTTGGTATTTCCACCTTGAAGGCCGAATACAACCCAGATCTGAGTGCCACGAAACACTGGATCAACCGGAGCGGCTGCCCGGAGTGATCTACCCCTCCAACGAGGTAGATGGCACCATTGCTCATGACGGCTGCCATATTGTAAGCAGGGACAGATAGTTGACCTACTTTCACCCAAACATCCTTGTCAATGATGTAAGCGTCCACGCACTCCAGAACTGTATGGGGCAAAAATGTGAAGTGGAAGAAATATATACTACAACAACTACAACTAATAGGAAGTGGTAGAAATATGAACAGCAACAACAACTACAACTAATAGGAAGTGGTAGAAACATGGACAACAACAACAACAACTAATATGAAGTGGTAGAAATATGAACAGCAACAACTACTACAACTAATAGGAAGTGGTAGAAATATGGACAACAACAACTACTAATAGGAAGTGGTAGAAATATGAACAGCAAAAACAACAACAACTAATAGGAAGTGGTAGAAATATGAACAACAACAGCTACACTAATAGGAAGTGGTAGAAATATGGACAACAACAGCTACAACTAATAGGAAGTAGTAGACATGTGGATATCAGCAATAACAATAAATATAAAATGGTAGAAATATGGACAACAACAACAACATCAACAAATATGAATTAGTAAAAATATGGACAACAAAGATGAGATGGTAGAAATATGGACATTGTCACATGAATAAGTGCTGTATAAATAGTGCAGCTAATAAGTGCGTGTAGCGTTGGGGGGGGGGGGGGGGGGGGGGGGGGGGGGGGGGTGGGGGGGGGGGGGGGGGGGGGCTAATAAGTGCGTGTAGCGTTGGGGGGGGGGGGCGGGGAGCGGGGGGGGGGGAGGGGGGGGGGGCGGGGGGGGGGGGGGGGGGGGAAGCATACACGACTGAAGGTAATTAACGCTACACCACAACGCGACTAGAGTCCCATAAAGAAAGCTCGCGCTATAATGCGAAAGGTCACACTCTAAACAATCTTAGAGACACAATATATAAAGAACAACTGTTATAAAGTCTGGCAATCTATATATATATATATATATATATATATATATATATATATATATATATATATATATATATATAGATATATATATATATATATAAAAATATATATATATATATATATATATATATATTCAACAATGTGACAAATATCAGCATACAAATACAACAGGCACAGTGCAAATGCATAAAACCAAAATAACTGGCTAACAATATCTGAACGACATCATCTACATACCCTGCTAAGCTCACAAAATCAACATGGCCCACAAATCGCTACTGGCACTAAACTATAATGGAGATCAAAGTACTCAGAGACGCTACGTCAAAGACTCACTGACTTGCAAAAGAACTCATACTAAATGGTCTGAAATATCTCCAGCATCACGCTAGGCAAAACTTAGCAGGTATAAGCCAGACAGAGAAGGTCCTCCATCATCTTCTCAATATACGCCTTCCCACGACGGCCATCTTGCTGGTCTCCCACTAACACACTGTCCGGTTGAACTATCCTCACGCAATCCCCTTGCGCAGCCCTCAGTCACATGACTGGCTATCTTTAGTTTAGCTTCGTGTCATACACATGCCATCATCAACAATGACCATCACTCAGTCACATGACTGGCTATCTTTAGTTTAGCTTCGTGTCATACACATGCCATCATCAACAATGACCATCACTCAGTCACATGACTGGCTATCATTAGTTTAGCTACGTGTCATACACATGCCATCATCAACAATGACCATTACTCAGTCACATGACTGGCTATCTTTAGTTTAGCTTCGTGTCATACACATGCCATCATCAACAATGACCATCACTCAGTCACATGACTGGCTATCTTTAGTTTAGCTTCGTGTCATACACATGCCATCATCAACAATGACCATCACTCAGTCACATGACTGGCTATCTTTAGTTTAGCTACGTGTCATACACATGCCATCATCAACAATGACCATCACTCAGTCTCATGACTGGCTATCTTTAGCTACGTGTCATACACCCATCTCAACAATGACCATCACTCAGTCACATGACTGGCTATGTAGTTTAGCTTCAGGTGATATCATATGCCATCATCAACAATGACCATCACTCAGTCACATGACTGGCTATCTTTAGTTTAGCTTCGTGTCATACACATGCCATCATCAACAATGACCATCACTCAGTCACATGACTGGCTATCTTTAGTTTAGCTTCGTGTCATACACATGCCATCATCAACAATGACCATCACTCAGTCACATGACTGGCTATCTTTAGTTTAGCTTCGTGTCATACACATGCCATCATCAACAATGACCATCACTCAGTCACATGACTGTGCCATCATCAACAATGACCATCACTCAGTCACATGACTGGCTATCTTTAGTTTAGCTTCGTGTCATACACATGCCATCATCAACAATGACCATCACTCAGTCACATGACTGGCTATCTTTAGTTTAGCTACGTGTCATACACATGCCATCATCAACAATGACCATCACTCACCCCCTAATATCCATACATGTTGCCAATGAGGCACAGGTGAGTCACAGTTGTAAAACATCCTGTGACATTCATCCTCCTCCTAAAGAAAGAAAACGAAGTTTTCTTAAAACTAGAGGGTGACATATATCACCTCAGTAATGTTACACAAATAGGAGGTGTTTGCCACTAATCCAAAAGGAAAAAAAAACACATTGTAATAATACATTTTAAAATGTAGCAAAATGTAAAGTATGTCAAATAAATTAATAAATGTCAGTATCATATGAACTTCCATCTTATACCAATTTAACTTCAAATCTCATACTGGGAGAAAATAATAAATGTGGCTCATAGACTGAGCTGTGAACTGTGTTACAAAAGCAAACTTGCAACAAAACACAATAATCATAACTAAGATGGTATTAATTTTTAAATCCAGTTAAGATACACAGGAGAAAAAAAAAACTACTTTCAGGAAAAACACTTCCGAAAAAAACATCAAGAAAAACGATCGTTTGACCCAAAGTACGAGGGGCGTTCAGAAAGTAATGCACCACATCGTTTTTCTCAGGAGCTGTTTATTCAAAAAGCATGAAATTTATACACAATATACATAGATATGTCATGTAAACATCGGTATTATTTAACATCATCCCCATCAACTTGTACGGCTTTATGCCAGCGCGAAACAAGTGCATGTATTCCTAGCCCGTACCAGATTTTGTCTTGATCATGTAGCAATTTCTTCGCTGCATGAATCACTCCTTCATCATCTTCAAACCTTGTCCCACGGTGTGCATCTTTAAGTGGACCAAATAGATGAAATCAGAGGGTGCCAAATCGGGACTATAGGGTGGATGGGGTAGTACAGTCCAACCCAATTTGGTGATTGCTTCCCGTGTTGCCAGACTTGTGTGAGGTCTCGCATTGTCGTGAAGGAGAAGCAGGTCTGCTGGATTCTTGTGCGGCCGAACTCTGCGAAAACGTTGATTGAGTTTTTTCAATGTCTTAATGTAAGCTTGCGAATTGATTGTCTCTCCTCTTGGCATAACGTCCACAAGAATCACACCTTCAATGTCCCAAAAGACAGTGATCATGACTTTTCCAGCTGAAGAAATTGTCTTGAATTTCTTTCTTCGTGGTGATTGCGGATGATGCCACTCCATTGACTGTCTTTTTGTCTCAGGTTCAAAATGATGTGCCCAGGTTTCGTCACCTGTAACGATCTTAGCCAAAAAGTTCCCTCCATCAGCATTAAAACGCTCCAACAATTCAGAAGAAATTGCTTTCCTTTGCAATCGGTGGTCATTTGTGAGATTTCGAGGAACCCATCTTGCGCAAACCTTAGAAAATCCGGGAGTTTTTATAACTGCATTTGCACTACCAATGCCGACTGACAGCTGTAAGGCCAATTGTCGTGTAGTGATTCGCCTATCAGTAAGAATAATGCCCTCAGCGCATTTCAACATTTCTGCGTTGGTGGCTGTGGCAGGACGTCCACAGCGCGGCCGATCAAGCAGCTCCGTATCTCCACTTCCTGATTCTTTGATTCTCTGAACCCAGTGACTGACTGTACTCCTGTCGACTGCAAAACTTCCATACACATCACATAGACGCTTGTGAATGTTCACAACAGTTTCCTTCTCTGCAACGAGAAATTCTATCACAATTCGCTGCTTATAACGCAAGTTGCAAACACGCTCCATTTCAACGGTTTAGGGCAGCCGTATTATTTGGCCGGTTGCAGTGCAATTTATGGCACACAATTGGCACATGCCATATTGGAAGTGTGCAAAATGTCATGCTTCTATCTTCATTATTAGCTGAGAAAAACGATGTGGTGCATTACTTTCTGAATGCTCCTCGTACATACATGGTAACCATGAGGTATTTTTCACAGCGTTATCTAGCTGTGCATCTTACGTATTGTGATCGGCGTTAGGTCACACGGAAAGGCCGAGGTTAGCAGAACCGGTGGGTCATGTGACTACCGGAAGTCGGGGGAAAAATGCGCAAAGTTGAGTAGTCAAAAACTAGCCTTCGTCCAGGAAGGACGTATATTACCCTTTTGCCAGCGAGATTACTGGGTGATTCAAGTTATGGATTATTAACTCAGTGCTTGACATATTTCGGTTCTGGTTGATAATTACGTTGCAATTCTATAGCAGTGTAGGGTCTAGGTTGTAATTTCTACAGACCATATTTTTATAAGATGTCAATGATTTGAGTGGGTCATTGTATCAGTTTTGCCGCTCAGGTGAGCGATAGTCATAGCAGTTTTTTTAACGTAATTCGTACCTTCATGTATGGAGGGGATAGATTAAGCTGCTAAGGCAAGTTTGCAGTGGTTTATTTCATTATTGCATTTGATGCGTTTGTTGGCCGTGTGAGGCCGTATTATGTGTATAAAGTATTAAAGGGAAGTTCCTGTTAAAGGTGTTATTTCTTATGTCAGCCATTGTGGTGTGGTTGTACCCTTAGAAGAACGAGCCTTTATTTATTATTATAAATCCACATTGCAGGGGTTCTTGACAGTATTCATGGCAAATACATCAAAACACATTTAAATACACCGACTACAACGTAAATGGCTGTTTAAAACGTTTCGAGGACTCCCGTTTGAATTATCATTAGTAACATTTCCTCGTTGCAAGTCGTGTTTACTCGGAACCTTTTTAGACTGTTCACATTATCCCATCGTTGCCATTGCCGACCAAACTCAATTGATGGCTCATCATCGGTTCGATGGGCAGGATATTTCCTCGTCGAACTATCTCCGCGATATTTATCATACCTGACGAAAGGTCTATCGTCTCGAAAATAAAACCTACCGAACGTAAGTTTCTTGGCGCTATGCCTTTGCTTGCGGTGCGATTGATGGTGGTCATACTGTTTCTCATCTGCCTGCACATTACAAACACAGACAGCACATGCCTCAGGGACATCGACTTTGTGTATGATCTTGCCCAGATGAGCAGTAACATAACACTGCCCTAATGCTGACATTTCATCTTTGTGCTTTGGGTTGCGTTCATGAAAAAATGAAACAAGCTCCAGGCTAGCAGAGGATAACACTTTGTCTCTGAGAATAAGATACAAAGACCGTCAAAATCTTTAGAAATACCGTCTCTTTCGGTCCATCTATTTCGATACAACTTCATTTTTGACACAAATAAGCCGAAATCTTCGTCAGCGCAGGGCAAAGAGCTCCGAAAAAGACGGCGGTAATCTTCAGCGGTTCGCTTAAACTTTCTAAGTAACCGTCCCTTAATAATAGTATAGTCCCTTCTGTCAGCCACAGAATACTAAAAGAATCTCCAAAGAAGAACCTGAAAGAACAGTAAACAATGTGGAAGGTCAGCATTCCATATCTAGCTTCCACGCAAGAGCCTCTAACTCAAACTGTTCCAGAAACATGTCAACGTCATGTTTTTGTTCGTCGAAAACAGGTACTCGCAATGTAACAGGATGTGGATTTGCATTGTTATATGAATTATACTTAGACGACGCCAGCTGCAACTTTGGAGTAATTTCATTTTCTACTTCAATTTTCCTTAATTCCGCCTCAAACTTTTTAGTTTCAAAATCTCTCTTCTGCTTTTCAGCTTCTAACTGCCTAATTTCCATATCTCTATCCGTTCCTTTCTGTCGTCGTCCTGTTGCTTCTGACATTCTTTATATTTTACTTCTGACCATTCCAACAAAGAAGTTCCGCGCAGTCCTAACGTCTCGCCAAATTTGTTCAAATTCATAAAGCTAGATGTGGTGTGTTGGGATTATATAAATATAGTTATATGGGACTTAGTGTACTGAATGAGATCAGCTGTGAAGGTCTCTGTATCTAATAAGTTTGGTGTATTACAGAGAACCTTGCTTGCTACCACATTTCGACCTCAATCAGACATATTCTTGAATTGTATGATGACTTCGTTTAATGTCTAGGGTTATGATATTGATGAAGTGTAAGTTCACAACAACCAACAGACAGATAAACACCTAAGTTAAGATCCACAACAATTTACAACACTATGACAATCACAAACACATAACACTCTAAAGATTTATCTTAAGTAAGTCAAGTGTTAACTTTTTTACAATGTATTAGCTTTTTCAATATATAGATATCCTGATCCTACTACAATGTGAATCAGGAATCACAATCAAATGTAAGCACAATGTTTATGTACAAGAATTTATACAAAAAGATCTTTGTCCAGACATATAATATTATTGTAATATGAGTGTAGTGTTGTGATGTATTATTATGAGGTAATACTGGCTTTTAGTGCTAGGTTGTTGTTTGTCATCACGACTTCACGTGTTTGTACTGGTGGAAATAATATTGAAGGATTCACAGATTCTGGTGTTTTTTTTTTTTTAAATTTCTGTCCCTTTTGTTTTTATAATAAAGTTCAGTTCAGGGTTATTTCATTCAAGGTTGAGCTTTTTCGTGCTGACAAGCGCTTATCTCATAATGCAGCTGCAGGAAACCTGTATCCTCTGCTCGCTTGCTTCTCAGTTTGGTAGTATGATATACAATGGCCGCTATCTTGTGCAAGTAGTCTGCTGCCAGTTTTCTGGATCACGCAGTACACAGACCGGACGATGCAATATCACCATCTATACCACGGTCCCTGAAATGAGAAGGTTGTGCCTCCTTTTTCATAACTAATATACAATATATTCCACACTGAAGTACATGACAGTACAAACAAACATAAAGTTCAGCGCTTTAGGCCAACTGCTAGCTTTTCATGTGACAATATACACCAGTATTCCTCTCCCTAATGGTTACAACGCCTCTGCAATTCCAGCTGTAATCCCTTCCATACAATAGGATAGGTGTTATGTTACTATATGGCAATCCAATATATATATGCAGTTATACTCCTCTCTGACAATCTTTTACATGGTGGAGCAATATCTAGGCTTTGCCTCATGTTTGCTACTGAACCACACACATACAGACATAATTTATCATTTCACATTCAATTTTCATATAAAATACAGATTAAAAATGTCTAGCTTACCACAATTCGTAAGGAAATACACACTAAAGATGACTGTCACAGTTTGATCTGCGGTATGTCCAGGCTGTTATCATATATTTAATTTTGAATAACACTGCCTGCTCTCATCTCTCATAATGTGTAACGATATGGCGTCCCCTTTAAGATTTCTTCTGCCAATATCCAGCATATTATCCAATCGTTTTGAATATATTCAAAAGAGTACACAGTCATTCAAATATTTTCATTCACTTTTACTTCGTTTCTAGGCATTTATTTGTTATTCATAGGTCACCCAATCAAATTTCTTTTAACTTCAAAGTTCAGCCAATGGCCTCCCTCGTACTATCTTAGACTTTCTGTCACTACTCTGTTTCAACAAAATTCAGGGAATTCCATCCCAAGCAGATATGACCAAACCTGACAGTATCTATGTTCTCTATATGTTTTTTTTTTACCAATATCTAATTATCTAATGGACTTTTTAGATAATTTATTACATATTCCTAGTCCACTAGCCTTCCTGTACACGAATATACGATTTTCAAGGGGCTAAGTGGCGTAGTTAAGAATACGATCTTTTTTCGATGTTAAGTTTTTAATTTCAACTACTACCTGTTCAATTCTTTACGACTGTACTATCAGTATAAAGTCAGGAGCCCTACGTAAAATATCAGGTTTCCTAATAAGAATTAAACCTGTTTTCAAAACCTAACATCGTATCGTTAGTTTTTTTCATCACTGTTTATTTGAAAAAATCAGGCCATGCACACTGCGAGTTGGTTTATTTTTAGACACACTGCGAGTGGCTTGCGTTACTGTGTTCCATGGTCCGTCTACCTCTCTCTCTTTTTCTTCTAAGCCCGTCTGTCTTTCCAAGGCTAACCTTGTGCGCGATTTTGCACTAATGTTAGTTTTTAAAATCAAGGTCGTCCAGAAGATTTTACTACACATTCTATTTTTAGAACTACGGTTAGCGCCGCATCGTTAAGCCTAAGCATTTTATTTAGGAACGAACGAATTAGGACAAGTAGGAAATCTTGTGTTAGCCATTACGGCGTTATACAACGAAGGCGTTATCTATACTGGGAAAGCACTGGTCTTTCTCCATTCTTCTTCCTATCGTATTTTTTCGTTCTGCTTTACATTTATATTCTAATTTATATATGGGTATTAAAATTTTTCACCACAATTCTCCCCACTTAAAACAGAAATCATATGTCAGTCCCTAATTCTATATACACATAGAGAAATTTCTATCTATGCCTGGTGATTACTCTGATTCTCATCGCACGGATGGCGGCTTAGAAAATCAGCACCTAGGTTAGTTTTTCCGGGAATGTACTCTATGGTAAACTGGAATGGCTGTAAGAGCAAAGACCAGCGTAGTAACCTAGCATTTTCATGCCTTGCTTGCGCTAGAAACGCCAGGGGTTTGTGATCCGTTTGTAACTTGAATGCCTTCCCATACAGATAAATATTGAATTTCTTGATCGCCCATATCACTGCGAGACATTCTTTTTCACTAGTTGAATAATTTTTTTCAGCTGTATTCAACTTACGACTAGCATATGCCACTGGGGTTAATTCCCCACCCAGTGAATCTGACTTCTGTAACAGGGTGGCACCCAACCCTAGATTACTAGCATCCTTTCTCACAATGAATTCTTGACTTAAGTCAGGTAATTTCAAAATAGGTTTGCTTGTGAGCTTTTCCTTCAATTCTTGGTATGCTAATTCACACTGCGCTGTCCAGGTAATTCGATCTGGATTTCCTTTGCGTGTCAAATCAGTTAACGGTGCACATATGGAGTTAAAGTTTTTGATATACTTTTGGTAGAAACCACATAATGAGACAAAAGATCTCACGTCTTTCTTTGTTTGTGGCCTCGGTGCTTTTCTCAGTTTCTCCAAGTTCTTGGGGTCAGGGGTCATGTTTCCCTGATGGACTGTGTGTCCCAAGAATTATAATTCTTTACATCCAACGCAACATTTGGTTGGTCGGGCTGTCAAATTCGCTTCTCTAAGTCGATCAAACAACATGTTCAGAGAGTTAATGTGTTCCTCAAATGTTTCTGTCGCTATGAGGATATCATCCATGAAGTTTGTGATGCATGGATTATTCAGGGGATCCAACAATTTTCTCATCATTCTAGAGAAGACACTAGGCGCATTTTTCAATCCAAATGGCAATCTGTTAAATTCATGGTGTCCCTCTGAGGTACTAAAAGCTAGATAAGGTCTAACCTCAGGCTTTACTAGAATCTGATAGTAGCCTTTGCTCAGATCCACCTTTGAGAAATATTTAGCTTTATTCAGCCTGGCAAACAGCTGATTTGTATCCGGCAATGGATCCACCTGACCTTCTGTGATAGCATTCAGTCTCCTGTAATCTATACAGAGTCTATGTTCTCCAGATGGTTTTCTCAATAGAACCACACTGGAACTATACGAAGATTCACTGTGTGAAATAATTCCTTTCTTCAACAAATAGTCTATCTCTTCCTTCAAAGCTTTCTCCTTAGCGAAAGGAATCGAATAGGCTTTCATACAGACTGGTGTTGGGTCTATAAGTTTCATATAATATTCTAATAAGTTTGTATGCCCCGGACGGTCCGTTAACACCTCTGTATGATCATCTAGAACCTGTTGCACTCTCTCCTTCTGATTTTTCGTTAAATGTGTACTGATTTTCACCTGTGCAGCGGTCTCACAGGGGTGTAATGGATATTCAAATGATGAAAATGGTTCTTTGTTCATCTCCATTGCAATAGACAAGGTCAGCAAATGTGTCTCTTCCTGATTTTCTCTTTCCAAATATTTCTTCAGGAGATTCACATGATAGATTTTTTCTTTCCCCTTCTTATCTATCTTATAATTTGTTCTAGACACCTTCTCTAGAACTGTATATGGACCTTGCCATCCAATTTGCAACTTATTCTGGCTACCGGGTAGAAGAAGCAGTACCTTCTCTCCCACAGCCAAATCTCTGTCTTTAGCTTTCTTGTTGTAATAGGCAGCATGCTTTTTCCTGGCTTGTCTCAAATTTTCATTGGCAAGTTTCCAGCCAGTTTTTAAACGAGTGGTCAGCTCATTCACATATTGGTATGAAGATGTAATATTTTCCTCTGCCTTTTCATCAGTCCACGTTCTTAACAGTGTTACATATGGACTTTGAATATTGTTGACCTGTTTTTCCAGGAACCGGCTTGGTCTCTTCCACTAGAAGCACCATAGTGATGATTTTTCTTCCCAGAATCATCATTCACAAATCGACCGCTACCAATTCTTTTCTTGGGGCTTTCTCCCCACTTAAAACTCCTTGTGAGAGATCTCCTCTCTACATTTTCTTCCTCCAGTTTACATAAGTCCGATCGAGGGATTTTCGGCTTATTCTGTGGTAAGACATCTCTTTGTACTCGCTGCATAGTGGCCATTGTAAAACATCCGAGTGAAGATTGTCCGTGAAAAGGGGGTTCCCATTCCACTTGGTCCACTTTATTAAATTTTATTTTTCTTTCCATTGTCAGGCCTAAGTTTGCCCCGTGGCGTGTCTAGGTCCTGATCAATGTTCCACTTGTGGGTGTTCCCTCATGTAATATGCCACATCTTTCTACAAAATTCTCAATGTCAAACATTGCCTTGGGCCAATAATAATTTTGAGCCACCTTTTGGATGATGGTACCTATTTTCTCATGGTCCCCATCTTTTCTCACATGTAAGCTCCTTATTAACTCTGCCCTATACTTTTTAGGAAGTACCAGCTGTCCTGACCATTGGATCTAGTTCCGGCCTTCCTGTAAATCAACTTGTTTTTCATATAGAAATCTCCCTTGCCTGGAGGTGTATGACATGTTGACAATTTCTTAAAACAAGGCTTGAGGGTCTTATCCCCAGCCTGTGCCGACCTCATCTCATCTGGAGTGGTATTTATCATATTATCCTCCTCCTTTCTAGAGGTCGACCTGACCTGAAGGGTGGCCATTACTACAGGATTCCTTCTACAACGGTCAGTGTCATGATTGTTCATCCGGCAAACTTTACACCACTTCTTTCCTTGGTTGAAAGATTTTCTTTCATCAAATTTCCTTTCATCGAATTGTGGGGTTTTATTTTTATTATCATACCTTGGCCTATCAAACTGGTGCTTACCTTTGTTCTGATCTCTATGATCAAACTTATTAAAGTTTTGTGGGGCCTTAAAATTGTCTACCTGTTTCTTTTTATTACCAGTTACCTTTGCTTGAGCTGCCTGGTATCTTTCAGCGACATTTAGTAACTCACCCAGCCTCTCTGCACCTTGTTCCATGAGAAACTTTCTCAGGTCTGGAGCCATGGGCTCTCTTAGCTGCTCTATAAGGATCATTTCCTTAAGATCTTGGGTTTTCCCCAGAGCAGTCCATTTCTCCAAGTATGTCTCTAACCGTGCAGAGAACTGGTGATAGGTTTCACCTGACAGTAGTTTAGCATTCCTGAACTTTTTTCTATAAAATTCTCCATTCTTTTCATATCTTAACAAAAGAGCCTGCTTTAACATGTCATAATTGTCTTGGTCATCTCTGCTCATCTTGGCAAACACTTCATAAGCAGATCCCCTAAGACCCTGAGATAACTTTAGGCTCCATCTTTCTCTCTCTAACCCATAAGTAGTAGCCAAAAGCTCATACCTACTTAAATATCCTTCGATATCATCTTCTTTCTCAACAAAAGGATCTACATGAAAACCCATAGCTGAGGTTGAGGCTGCCTGACTGGCAGTAGAATCGGAGGTAAAAGGACTGGCACCATTTTCAGGAGCATGGCCTTGAATTTCTAACTCTCTTAGTCGTAATTCATGTTCCCTTTGTAATCTCTTCTCCTCCTTTTCTGCTTCCCTTTCTGCAGCCTGTCTTCTTTCTTCTGCTTCTCTTTCTGCAGCTAGTCTCTTTTCTTCAGCTTCTCTGTCTGCAGCCTGTTTCCTTTCCTCTACTTCCAACTGTAACTTCTTAGCCTCAGCCTCCAATGCCCTAGCCTCTTTGTCAGCCTCAATCTGTAGCCTCTTAATTTCCTTGTCAGCCTCTAACTTTCTTTCAGCTTCTTTCTCTAATCTTTTTTCTTCCCTGGCAATAAATTTATCACATTCTGAGGTCACATAGTCAATCAAGACTTTACCATCCATGTGCATTTCCCTGGCAGTCTGTACAGCCACAGATCGAAACTTTGCCAGGTCAGCCATTTTCTAACAGGCAAATTTATACAATGTCTAACTAAACAATTCTATCTATGACTAATTATACTAAGGACAACCACAAGCACTTAGAGCTCAACCCTATTTATTTTCCACACCAAGAATACCTTTTTAATTTTTATAAATCCCTGAAGTGAGCTACCAAATATAATTGGTGCTTTGAAAAATTCAAATCCCGGACGAGCCCCCAATATATGTGGTGTGTTGGGATTATATAAATATAGTTATATGGGACTTAGTGTACTGAATGAGATCAGCTGTGAAGGTCTCTGTATCTAATAAGTTTGGTGTATTACAGAGAACCTTGCTTGCTACCACATTTTGACCTCAATCAGACTTATTCTTGAATTGTATGATGACTTCGTTTAATGTCTAGGGTTGTGATATTGATGAAGTGTAAGTTCACAACAACCAACAGACAGATAAACACCTAAGTTAAGATCCACAACAATTTACAACACTATGACAATCACAAACACATAACACTCTAAAGATTTATCTTAAGTAAGTCAAGTGTTAACTTTTTTACAATGTATTAGCTTTTTCAATATATAGATATCCTGATCCTACTACAATGTGAATCAGGAATCACAATCAAATGTAAGCACAATGTTTATGTACAAGAATTTATACAAAAAGATCTTTGTCCAGACATATAATATTATTGTAATATGAGTGTAGTGTTGTGATGTATTATTATGAGGTAATACTGGCTTTTAGTGCTAGGTTGTTGTTTGTCATCACGACTTCACGTGTTTGTACTGGTGGAAATAATATTGAAGGATTCACAGATTCTGTTTTTTTTTTTTTTTAAATTTCTGTCCCTTTTGTTTTTATAATAAAGTTCAGTTCAGGGTTATTTTATTCAAGGTTGAGCTTTTTCGTGCTGACAAGCGCTTATCTCATAATGCAGCTGCAGGAAACCTGTATCCTCTGCTCGCTTGCTTCTCAGTTTGATAGTATGATATACAATGGCCGCTATCTTGTGCAAGGAGTCTGCTGCCAGCTTTCTGGATCACGCAGTACTCAGACCGGACGATGCAATATCACCATCTATACCACGGCCCCTGAAATAAGACGGTTGTGCCTCCTTCTTCATAACTAATATACAATTATTATTCCACACTGAAGTACATGACAGTACAAACAAACATAAAGTTCAGCGCTTTAGGCCAACTGCTAGCTTTTCATGTGACAATATACACCAGTATTCCTCTCCCTAATGATTACAACGCCTCTGCAACTCCAGCTGTAATCCCTTCCATACAATAGGATAGGTGTTATGTTACTATATGGCAATCCAATATATATATGCAGTTATACTCCTCTCTGACAATCTTTAACATGGTGGAGCAATATCTAGGCTTTGCCTCATGTTTGCTACTGAACCACACACATACAGACATAATTTATCATTTCACATTCAATTTTCATATAAAATACAGATTAAAAATGTCTAGCTTACCACAATTCGTAAGGAAATACACACTAAAGATGACTGTCACAGTTTGATCTGCGGTATGTCCAGGCTGTTATCATATATTTAATTTTGAATAACACTGCCTGCTCTCATCTCTCATAATGTGTAACGATATGGCGTCCCCTCTAAGATTTCTTTTGCCAATATCCAGTGTATTGGCCAATCGTTTTGAATATATTCAAAAGAGTACACAGTCATTCAAATATTTTCATTCACTTTTACTCCGTTTCTAGGCATTTATTTGTTATTCATAGGTCACCCAATCAAATTTCTTTTAACTTCAAAGTTCAGCCAATGGCCTCCCTTGTACTATCTTAGACTTTCTGTCACTACTCTGTTTCAACAAAATTCAGGGAATTCCATCCAAAGCAGATATGACCAAACCTGACAGTATCTATGTTCTCTATATGTTTTTTTACCAATATCTAATTATCTAATGGACTTTTTAGATAATTTATTACATATTCCTAGTCCACTAGCCTTCCTGTACACGAATATACGATTTTCAAGGGGCTAAGTGGCGTAGTTAAGAATACGATCTTTTTTCGATGTTAAGTTTTTAATTTCAACTACTACCTGTTCAATTCTTTACGACTGTACTATCAGTATAAAGTCAGGAGCCCTACGTAAAATATCAGGTTTCCTAATAAGAATTAAACCTGTTTTCAAAACCTAACATCGTATCGTTAGTTTTTTCATCACTGTTTATTTGAAAAAATCAGGCCATGCACACTGCGAGTTGGTTTATTTTTAGACACACTGCGAGTGGCTTGCGTTACTGTGTTCCATGGTCGGTCTACCTCTCTCTCTTTTTCTTCTAAGCCCGTCTGTCTTTCCAAGGCTAACTTTGTGCGCGATTTTGCACTAATGTTAGTTTTTAAAATCAAGGTCGTCCAGAAGATTTTACTACACATTCTATTTTTAGAACTACGGTTAGCGCCGCATCGTTAAGCCTAAGCATTTTATTTAGGAACGAACGAATTAGGACAAGTAGAAATCTTGTGTTAGCCATTACGGCGTTATACAACGAAGGCGTTATCTATACTGGGAAAGCACTGGTCTTTCTCCATTCTTCTTCCTATCGTATTTTTTCGTTCTGCTTTACATTTATATTCTAATTTATATATGGGTATTAGAATTTTTCACCACACTAGACATAACTGTACAATCAAACCTTGTGAACACTTAAATAAGTATCGTTTAGTATACAAATTTCTGAAGCCAAGTCATACCTGGCAATATCCAACACTTCTACAACAACGAAGTATACTTGCTAATTGATTAGTCAGCTAAACTGACGATCTTTAGCAATACCGAAACAACTAGTCAATTCAAAACAATATAACAAGCTTGCTGTTCAGACAGCTATATGGTATACTAATGCTAATATACAATGCTATACGTCAGTAACAATTGCTGTTATAATGTCTCAAGTCGTAATGGAAGGCAGAAAAAATATACTCTTCCAAAAAATGTGTAACCCAAACAAAAGCTGAGGTACATGCCCACGTCCCCTATGATAGCCACATATATCAAATGGTTTTCTCAACTAGCACGACGTACGCCCAGCCAGTTTATTCAGCGCTGATATAGCGATTGGAATTCCCTAATTGTTGTCGTGAAGAGTCACAGCCCAGATGGTTACACGAGGGTCGGTGTTTGCACAAGGATGGGAGATAAATTACACGTCTGCGGACATATTACAGACATGCACATGAAAGACGGAATGAGGTAATAGCATCCGGATAGAAGTATTACGAAAATATTACTTGAGATAAAAGTAAGAAGTTATTTGTAATCACTGACGAGAATATTCGGAGGTTTCACGCCAAAATTTGGGGGAAATGACCTTTTAAATAACAGGCATAATTTTCCTATGAGGAAATTTTTTTAATTGACGCCATCAAACCACGCATGATTGTAACTATTGGCTGGCATTCGAGATGTAGGAATAACCGCATTTTTGATTGGGGGCCTGGTCTAATAGTAAACAACACGTGCCAGGAACGAAAGGGGGAATATAA
This sequence comes from Oreohelix idahoensis, assembly GCA_024509875.1. Lineage (NCBI taxonomy): Eukaryota > Metazoa > Mollusca > Gastropoda > Stylommatophora > Oreohelicidae > Oreohelix > Oreohelix idahoensis. The sequence goes on along the minus strand of JAMPIV010017659.1, from coordinate 896,130 downwards.
CCCGACACTTTAGTCAGTTTATAACACTGTGAAAATTCCTCTCGTGCAAAGAAGACAACCAGACCTTGCCAGAGTTAAGAATAGCAGCAGATTTCATTTACCAGACCGGACCTCATTTGAGCCTCTTGAGGACTTAGAGCCCAAGAAAACTATACAATTTTAACACGGAAAACCGGAATCTGAGGAAACTGTAACACAAAGTCAAAGTGTTAACTTATTGATAAAATAACAACACCCGAGACTACGGGTAAGAGGCATCATCAAGCTGCCTTAAACTATTTCTCTGAGCCAGCAGTCTGTGAGCCTAAAGATTAGCTTGATGGCACCAGTTGAGGGTACTATCTCTGGAACAAGTGAGAGTATAAGTGGCCTGAAGTTAGCGCTAGACACCATCATCAGACAGGTCTTAGAGACGCGGGACCAGCTTGGTCGTTACTCCCTGACACTTCTTGGAACGTGCTACAACTTTCAAACTTGACCAGTGACGAGTGGGATCCAGTCATCCATCTACAAAAAACCAAACATCAGCTGGAGCAGAACAAACTCATTGGCAGCTAAGTAGACACATACAAGCTGCCAAGTGAACTATCCATATTTTAACGTCATAACATCACCCAGTGATGACAACTCTTTCTATAAAGAATTATTCATTTATATAACTGTTAAAACATAAGTGATTATTAAATTTGTTACTTGTTTAAAGATAAATCTAAAGTTCATTTAATCATTTTGAATGTGCTACAACCGTATGTCTCAGACAATTTCATAAATACACTTAAACAGAGCTATACAATAATAATAAGAGGAATTTCGCTGAAATAACTCAGCTGGGGCTTGAACTAGCTAACGAATTATAAGATAACCCTATCCTTCACAAAAGTTGACGGCAGATACTAGAGTTAACATTTGCTCAGCCTCATGCAGAATTGTTCTCGCTTTCTGAATATCTTGTGAAGACTACCTTGAGGTAGAAGCATCATTATCCTTCTATCTACAACTCTGCCAAGAGTAATCTTGTGCAAAGGTAGACACCTTTGAAGACCTACTTTAGTTACTCTTGAGTTTTGGCCACTGTTGGACCACTACTGCAGAGCTAAGAGGAGGCTACCCGTGACTGTGTTCTCTGTCAGATGAAAGTTTATGTTCTCTGTTAGATGAAAATATGTGTTCTGTCAGATTAAAGTACGTGTTCTCTGACAGATGAAAGTCTGTGTTCTTTGACAGATAAAAGTCTGTGTTCTCTGTCAGATGAAACTTTATGTTCTTTGTCAGATGAAAGTCTGTGATCTGACAGATGAAACTTTGTGTTCTTTGTCAGATGAAAGTCTGTGATCTGACAGATGAAAGTTTGTGTTCTCTGGCAGATGAAAGTTTATGTTCTCTGCCAGATGAAAGTTTGTGTTCTTTGTCAGATGAAAGTTTGTGTTCTCTGTCACACTAAAGTTTGTGTTCTCTGACAGATGAAAGTTTGTGTTCTCTGGCAGATTAAAGTTTGTGTTATCTGTCAGTTGAAAGTTTGTGTTTTCTGTCAGATGAAAGTTTGTGTTCTCTGTCAGATGAAAGTTTGTGTTCCTTGTCAGATGAAAGTCTGTGTTCGTTGACAGATGAAAGTATGTGTTCTCTGTCAGATGACAGTCTGTGTTCTTTGAGAGATAAAAGTCTGTGTTCCCTGAGAGATGAAAGTCTGTGTTCCCTGAGAGATGAAAGTCTGTGTTCCCTGAGAGATGAAAGTATGTGTTCTCTGTCAGATGAAAGTCTGTGTTCTTTGTCAGATGAAAGTCTGTTCCCTGATAGATGAAAGTCTGTTATTTATGAGAGATGAAAGCTTATGTTCTCTGACAGATGAAAGTCGGTGTTCTCTGACAGATGAACGTTTATGTTCTCTGACAGATGACAGTGTATGTTCTCTGTCAAATGAAAGTCGGTGTTCTCTGACAGATGAAAGTCGGTGTTCCCTGACAGATAAAAGTCGGTGTTCTCTGACAGATGAAAGTTTGTAGTCTCTGAGAGATGAAAGTCTGTGGTTTCTGAGAGATGAAAGTTTGTGTCCTATGAGAGATGAAAGTCTGTTTTTTCTGTGAGATTAAAGTCTGTGTTCTCTGTCAGATGAAAGTTTGTGTCCTATGAGAGATGAAAGTTAGTCTTATCTGAGAGCTGATAATCATTGTTGTCAGGAGGATGAACTCCAATGCTCTCTGTAAGCTGAGAAGAAGAAGAATTAAAAATGATAGATCAAATATTGATGGTAGTAAGTCTGACCTGTATAACCTCTCTTGTCTTGGCCTCCTAAGCAGTAGATGCATCCACGTGAAGCGACCATGCTGTGGAATTTTCGGCCTCTAGGCATTTTAGCAAGAACTTTTACCTTTCTTGTGCTGCTGTCTACACTCCATGACATGTCAGTGTTGAACTCGCCACCTGAGGAGGGGGGAGAGGAGGGAGGAAACAGATACTGAACACACAACAGCTACTTTCAAAATGGAAGTAACTGAAAACACGAAACCAACCATAGGAAATGGAGGCAACTGAAAACAAAGCAACAACATGAGGACAATGACGAAGACAGAGGTACAGAGTCATGATTACAGGAAGTCTATTGTTGCTAGAAGCCGAGGACATTCCTTGTCTTCCGTGTTGACAAGAAAACAGAACAAAGGTTTCATTTACCCTCGTATTTACATGTACGCGTCATTCCAGTCAATGTTCCCACATACCCTCGTATTTACATGTACGCGTCATTCCAGTCAATGTTCCCAACTACTATCGTATTTACATGTACGCGTCATTCCAGTCAATGTTCCCATCTAATCTCGTATTTACATGTATGTATCATTGCAGTCAATGTAAGGGTTTTCCTCTAATTACACTAGTCAACAACCAAAATGTACCAGAAATGAAAATAGTTGATCTTAACTAATTTTGGTGTGCTGAAAACGAAAATGACATTTTAAAATGTTGATTGGCTCTAGTTTTCAAGATATATGCTACTAGTTTATTTAATTACGGTCAATTTATATATATGACGCAACTGTTGTGTGCGATTGCATAATTTTTTCTAATGACCAATAAAAATGTAACTAGAAGTTGATGATGCAATCCTACATATGACTACATCACCTTTGTGTATAAATATCTTATCTCTGATAAAATTTTGCCATTAGTTAGTGCATTTGTTCTTATCAAAAGTATCGTAGTTAGAAATGCCTAGGACATGTGTGAACAGTGCTAATAATTTCTGTTATATATGTGGTGAGGTGACATTTCTATCACATAAACGAAATATAACTAAAGTGATTAAGAAGGCGTGCAGTTAGTATTTTGGCTGCAGAATAGGAGATCAAGATAAGAGCTGGGCGCCACACATATGCTGCAATACATGTGCAGCACACCTTAAACTGTGGTTGACAGGCAAAAGGCAAGCTATGCCTTTTGCAGTCCCAATGATTTGGAGAGAGCCCACTGATCATCTCAACAACTGTTACTTTTGCATGGTCCCTCCAATTGGGAAAGGCATATCAAAGAAGAAAAAATGGACTCTGGAATATCCAAACATCCCCTCTGCAATACGTCCGGTACCCCATGGCGATGACCTACCAGTTCCCAAAGTGCCAGAATCATTTTCAGCTGCTTCCACTGATGAAGAAGAGGACATTGGTGGTCCTGAACCATCAACCTCAAGCGACCCAGATTTTGAGCAAACTACATCCACTAAACCACACTTAATAACCCAAGGTGAACTGAATGATCTTGTAAGAGATCTGAATTTACCGAAGAACAAGGCGGAGCTTTTGGGTTCCAGATTGCAACAGTGGAATCTCCTGGCAGAAGATGTTACAATTTCTGTGTATAGGAACCGCCAGAAGCCGCTTATTACATTCTTTTTTCAAAGAAGGTGACCTTTCTGCGTGCCACAACATTTCTGGTTTAATGGCAGCCCTCAAAATCAATTACATACCGGAAGAGTGGAGGCTTTTCATTGATTCATCAAAGACGAGTCTTAAAGCTGTTTTGTTGAATAATGGTAATGTGTTACCGTCAATACCAGTTGGTTACGCAGTTCATATAAAAGAAACTTATGAAAACATTAAGCAGCTTTTGAAGTGTATAAACTACGATCATCATCATTGGTCACTTTGCGGTGACTTAAAAGTGGTCGCTCTTTTGCTTGGACTACAGGGTGGATACAACAAGTACTGTTGCTTTCTCTGTGAGTGGGATAGCCGTGCACGAAGTGACCATTACATCAGAAGACATTGGCCAATCAGGCAGTCATTGCAGCCTGGCAGTAAGAACGTTGAGAACCCAGCACTTGTCGACACCAGCAAGATTTTGTAGCCACCCTTGCACATTAAGCTGGGTCTCATGAAAAAACTTTGTCAAGGCAATGGAGAAAACAGATGAGGCTTTCAAATACCTCATCAGAAAATTTCCAAGACTGAGTGAAGCTAAAATAAGAGAGGGAGTGTTTGTTGGTCCGCAAATTCGAAAATTTCTTCATGATGACGCGTTTCTTTGCGTGTTGCATGGCAAGGAAAAAGCAGCATGGCTAGCATTTAAGTCAGTGGTGGACAATTTTCTTGGAAACAACAGATCTGATAATTACAATGAAATTGTAGAAAATCTCCTTCTGAAGTATAAGAGTTTTGGCTGCAACATGTCTTTGAAAATTCATTTTCTGGATTCTGATCTGGATTTCTTTACGTCAAACTGTGGAGCGGTCAGTGATGAGCACGGTGAACGATTTCACCAGGACATTGCTGCTATGGAGACAAGGTATCAAGGCAATTGGAGCCCTTCAATGCTTGCTGATTACTGTTGGACTGTGACAAGAGACACCTCATCGATTGACTACAAGAAGCAAGCAAAGAGAGCTCGAACAGCAACTGAATAATGATGCAATGGGTTCAAATGTGCCTTTTAAAAACATGATATATGAACTTTAAATATTGTTTGTATTTTTTATATCATTTTATGTTGAAATATCAATTAATTGAGTATGTAACTACAATTTTTATAATGCTAAAGTAGAAAGACTAGCTGTTCACCCCAGAGAATTAAACAAGCATACATTATTTGTATTACTGTAATGTAAATTCATCATTAAAAAAAAACCCAGAGCCAATTGGTGAATTTCATTATGATATATGAAATCAGCATGTCAAAATCAATAAGAAATGGTATATTTAATTTCTGGTACAAATAACTTTTGAAAATGTGTTGACTAGTGTTATTTGCGCTTCTTATATACCAGAATGTCACGTTCTTTATTCCTCTTTGTTTCCTCTCATTCCTCGTTGTTTGTCTGTTATAGATCATAGACCACCTCTCTGTAGGTGGTCTTCATGCAAGCCTGTGCCGAAACGTTGTGCATGCTCTCATAGTCGCGGCATCATGTGCTTCTCTGTATTTCCCCTAATCTCAAAAATCCGGGATAAGACCTAACTTGTGATGCTATTAGGTGGCTTCTTCTCTTTGTGTGTCTATGACTATCAACGTTTTCCCCCACTTCAGGTTGCCATGGTATTATGTTTCCGTCAACGCTACACTAACAAGATCGTGGTCAACACTACACTAATAAGATCGAGGTCAACACTACACTAATAAGATCGAGTTCAACACTACAATAACAAGATCGAGTTCAACACTACAATAACAAGATCGTGGTCAAAACTACACTAATAAGATGGTGGTCAACACTACACTAATAAGATCGAGGTCAACACTACACTAATGAGATCGTGGTCAACACTTCACTAATGAGATCGTGGTCACCATTACACTAATGAGATCGTGGTCAACACTACACGAATAAGATCGAGGTCAACACTACATTAATAAGATCGAGGTCAACACTAAAATGATAAGATCGAGGTCAACACTACATTGATAAGATCGAGGTCAACACTACACTAATAAGATCGAGGTCAACAATACACTAATAAGATCGAGGTCAAGACTGCACTAATAAGATCTAGGTCAACACTACACTAATGAGATCGTGGTCAACACTACACTAATAAGATCGAGGTCAACACTACATTAATAAGATCGAGGTCAACAGTGCACTGATAAGATCGAGGTCAACACTACACTAATAAGATCGAGGTCAACAATACACTAATAAGATCGAGGTAAACACTACACTAATAAGATCGAGGTCAATACTGCACTAATACGCGAGGTCAACGCTACACTAATAAGATAATGGTCAACACTGCACTAATAAGATCGTGGTCAACACTACACTAATAAGATCGTGGTCAACACTACACTAATAAGATCGTGGTCAACACTACACTAATAAGATCGATGTCAACACTACACTAATAAGATCGTGGTCAAAACTACACTAATAAGATCGAGGTCAACACTACACTAATAAGATCGAGGTCAACACTACACTAATGAGATCGTGGTCAACACTACACTAATAAGATCGAGGTCAACACTACACTAATAAGATCGAGGTCAACACTACACTAATAAGATCGAGGTCAACACTACACTAATAAGATTGTGGTCAACACTACACTAATAAGATCGAAGTCAACACTACACTAATAAGATTGTGGTCAACACTACACTAATAAGATCGAAGTCAACACTACACTAATAAGATTGTGTTATATTTTATCCTTCTTTTACGATCGTCTTGGTTACCGTCACTTTCGTATCGCGTGTGTGTGTTAAAGATGTCACTATATCAGACGGGGCTGATTGCGAGTGATTGGGTTCCCGTGGCACAAAGGGTCATTGTCACACAGATGTGGTGGGATCTTGTGGCATGGTTGAGCTTGGTGACCTACCTCGGACAAAAGGTTCAACGCTAGAAGAATAACAAGAAAGATAACCGAAATACGTACCAGTGAAATAGATGGTGTCTCCATAGCAACAGACGGAGGAGGTACTGTCAAACAAGAAGCCACTGGAAGTTGGCGCAGTCAGCTCCCCAAAGCTAGTGATCTTGTGGTGGACGCCATCTATGATGGAGTAGAAGTGAAGTCCCTTGTCTCTGTCAGCCGTCCACAGGATGAAATCTCTGGCAGGAAACAGACATCGTGAGATGCAGTTGTGACGAGGCCAGGCCATACGTTCATTGTAGTCCATGTTTCTAAAAGATTGTAGAATGATTGGAGAATGATTAACTTTTACTGTCCCATCTCCTGAAGATTTGAGAATGATTAATTTTTACTGCCCTCTCCCCTGAAGATTGGAGAATGGTTCATTTTTACTGCCCCCTCCCCTGAAGATTGGAGAATGGTCCATTTTTACTGCCCCCTCCCTGAAGATTGGAGAATGATTCACTTTTACTGCCCCTTCCACTGAAGATTGGAGAATGATTCACTTTTACTGCCCCCTCCCTGAAGATTGGAGAATGGTTCATTTTTACTGCCCCTCTACTGAAGATTTGATAATGATTCATTTTTACTGCCCCCTCCCTGAAGATTGGAGAATGATTCATTTTTACTGCCCCCTCCCCTGAAGATTGGAGAATGACTAATTATTTACTGCCCCCTCAAAACTCCCACAATGGTTAGCATTTTTTCATTCAGTCGGGCTTATCATACACTCCTCCTTGTCGACCACTTATAGTACACACCCTTCACTTGTCGTACACACCCTTCACTTGTCGTACATAGTCCTACTTGTCGTACACACCTGTCGTAATATCTGAGATTACATCGATCAAGATATATATATATATATATATATATATATATATATATATATATATATATATATATATATATATATATATATATATATATATATATATATATATATATATATATATATATATATATATATATATATATACTGAAGCACATTAAAAACGCACCACCTGTATAATCCAGGAACAGAGTGTGAAATGTAAATATAAGTGTGTACAAGTTTACATATTTGGAATCTTTATTCATTTTCCTATGAATCCATGCTGGTCATTAATTTGTACATTTGATTCTTATGAAATTCATTGCATTCTGTGCAGGCAAGGGAGAAAACCAAAAATACAAAAAAATGCACGTGCGTTATCCTGCTGGAGAAGCTGCAAGTCTGGATAAATTGTGAACGCAGGAGCAACCAGTGCATCCAGAACCTCATCTCGATATGTCACAGCATTAATATTTCCATGGAAGACGTGAAGAGGCAAGCGATGGTGAAAACTGAATCCTCCCCAAATGTGAATACTGCCACCTCGAAATCGGTTGACACAGCAATCTGCAAAGCGCTCTTCACACCGTCGCTAAATCCGCATACGTCCATCTGCAAAGGATATGTTGAATCTGTTCTCGTCTGTGAATAGGACAGCATTCCACTGCAGTCTAGTCCATCTGATATGTTGCTCTGCCCATTGCAGGCGCTGCTAACGATGTCTGTGAGTCAAGTTTGGCCCAACATAAGGTCGTCTTGCAGTAAGGCCTGTATCTCTGAGTCGTCGTATGACTGTCATTCGAGAGACTTGCCCATGTCTACCCACTATTGCTCTTGCTGTTTGACTTGCCGGGAGAGTCAATTCCTTAGGTGACTCAGCACAATATGACGATCTTGCGCAGGGGTAGTAACTCGTGGTTGGCCACTCCGAAGTCTATCCCGGGCACTGCCAGTGGTTCCGTAACGTTCATTGAGACGTACAATAGTGCTGTGGTGGCAATTCATCCTTCTGGCAATGGCCCGCGAGCTCATTCCGGTCTCCAACATACCAATGGCTCGTTGGCGGTCGTTTTCAGATAGTCGTAGCATTTCAAGCACATGTACTGGGTGTTTTGTCTCAACGGCCTTTTTATACCGAGTATACTGCCACAACGCGTACACATTTTCAGGGTCATAGCTGTTGAGAATCGTGTTGCACGTGTAACTTTCATCGTTTTCATGTAGTCTGTACACACACCCATGGGTTGAATCTTGCACTTTCCATTCCAGCAGCCATTCGCTCTCTACCTCATGGCAAACACGGGGAAAATCCATTCCCACACTTTTTTTTGCCAGCTTCTCGGCATCAGTATATATAATAGTGGTGCGTTTTTAATGTGCTTCAGTATATATATATATATATATATATTATAGTATATATATATATATATATATATATATATATATATATATATATATATATATATATATATATATATATATATATATATATATATATATATATATATATATATATATATATATATATATATATATATATATATATATATATATATATATATATATATATAGGTGTTTATAAGAAAAAAATAATATATAGATAAAATAAGGAAGTTGCGAGACACGTCTCCTACGCCAGCAATCGTATTAGTCTGGGCAAAGCCTTCAGGGGAGGTTAAACCCCCAAAATGAAAAACACAGAATTATAAGATAACAGCTATATCTGGTCATTTATACAAGCAAAATGACTGAAAAAAATACAAAACATCAAGGTATGTACTGAAAACTGGCAGTCTGAGGGGGAAAAACAGTAGAAAAAAGGCAAATTTTGGCTTTTTTGGGGTATTTTGTTGCCCAAGATATCTCAAATGTGAGTACAGCTTCAGTTATGAAATTTGACTGTTTCATTTGTTCATATATGATAATGATTGTATACTAAAATAATTTTGATTGGTTTGATATCTGATTTTTTTTTGGATTTTAACATACCGTTTGACAAATAGTTGTAACTTTTTAGGGGGGTAACTTAGATATTTCTTAACAGTTTTGTAGTTTGTTAACATATATGCTTTATTTTAGTATAATTTTATGGGCACTATGTGTACAGCATGTGACCCAAAATTCATTACTGTATCACTAATAGTTTTTTGAGAAATCATGGGCAACGTGCCCATATTTGTGTGAAAAATGCGGTTTTGAGAAAATGAAGAAAAAAGGGAAGAATTACACTTTTACACAAAATTTACTCACCTCCTTTATTGATATGGGTTGTTTCATACTTTGCAGCTTACTTTTCATTAAATTCTCTATTTCAGCAGACTGTATGCGCTTTTTGTCAATTTGCGCAAATATCTGAAAAGCATATTTACCAAAGTTTGGACCTAAATTATCAAAGATGTTTTTTCTCCTCAGTTCCCCACAGTTGTACACAATCACTGCATCATTTACAGCTATTTGCAGCCTACTTTTTCCAATGAAAACATTCTTTGGGCACCTATACCATATGAGGTTATGAAATGATTCATTTGAATTCTGAGTCCCACCATGAGCACACTTTTCCAGAAGGGTATCAGCTGCAAGTTCCTCAAAAACTTCTTTAATAATAGAACACACAAATTCAGGAAGTTGATTCTTATTATCTGCAGCTGGGTCTTTCTTCACAGGGCACCAACTATCACAGTCTTCATGTATTCCTTGTCTGTGTTTCCAGATTGCCCATATGCTCTTCTTCATTGCTGGAACATCTCCTACATTTCTGCATATGGCTGCCCCATAGTGTCCTTGAATCCGTTTTATGGCTAACTTGGTTAATCTACCTATTCCACCTATGCCGGTATAAGTTTTCCCATTCTCTGTGAACTTCTTGCATCTGTTTTCTGATACTTTATCCAGAAGTCTCTTCCCCATTCGCTTTTGAACATGTCCGCAACATTCAAGCTTTCTTATAGTTTTGCCATGGTAAATGGGTGGCTGATGCTGTGCTACTGTCTTGTAACTTTTAGAATCCCCATCTCCCAGATATCCTGTGTAACACAAATCATACTGTTTCTCTGAACGATTAAAGACTTTTAATATTCCATATGGCTCCATCAAACCTGCAGTACCGTCATGATTTTTCTCACATTCTCCTGATTCTGAATGATTCTGACTCCAGAGTTTGAATTCATGGTCTGACATTCTGCTCTTTGCTTTCATACAGCTATCACAATAATTGCTGCTTACTTCTACATTCAACACCTTTGCTGGTCCTTTTTGGCTAACAGAAAGAACTGTGGCCACACCATTTTTGCTTGTAAAGCCTCGCCGCTGCCAAGTACCATCACATGAAACTGTTACATCTTTACCTTCTAACAGTTTTATTTCTGCTGCTGCTTCTGCTTTGCACTCATCTGCAACTATAGAGGTGGCTTCCAATATCTTTTTTCTGTAGGTGGCACTTCTTATGTTACTTACTGGTGGTGGCAAATTCACGTTCCCCAAAAGTCTCCTTCCCTTCTCCATGTGACATCCAATGCTATAAATTGCAAAAGTGAATCTCAAGTTCACATTTTCTGAGTTCTTCTTCATGGTAATAACATGTTTACATTGTGAGCACATTATATAAAGCTGACTCTCTAGACCTACAAGCTTCTCTGAAATTATAAAATTATCTCCAGTGTCTGGTAGTTCAAAACAAGATGGACATGGAAATTGTTGAATCAGCTCAGTTACTTGTGTCATATTATACAACCTGTATCCACTCATTCCTTCTACATTTGAATCAGCATATTCATCATCTAGGATATTTGTGTGTAGCTTTTGATAAGATGATGATAATCTAGAAGTGCTCACAGGCTCACACTAGCATTGTGTACGACAGTAGGCCTAAACTCTGTTAGTGGTTCACAGTTTATAAATTTGATAGTCTTATCTTCATTTAACCTTTTTTTCACATACCTATTTCCTTGAAACTTTCTTTTCTTTGAACGATCCATTCTCTTTCGTGAATTTTTATCTTACTTACTTACTTAGTCGTTCCCCTTCTACCGTGAGGTAAATAATAAAGAATTATTTCACACACTGCAATGGTCACTGGTTTACCTCGTGTTAGAATTTGACAAGCCTTTGTTTACTTCGAATAGAATAGTCCCTTTTGAGAGCTCGTTTCTGATTGGCTGAAAAGCCCCAAGCTATGGCAATGGTTAACACAGATTAGCCAATCAAAATTATTTTTACACATGAAATGATGTTTAAAAAACTTTAATTAGGTTTACTTCAGGGAAATGAATACCGAAAAAATTTTTAAAATCCATGCATTAGAAGCGAAGATATACCAATTTGTACATTTTGCATATATAATTAGGTAAACAATACACTTACCTGACCTACTTTAAAAATTTATATAAAATCATCCACAAAGGTTTTAGTGAAAATAAACATAAAGAAATGTAGGCAAATGAATGTACTTTCCAGTTCAATATATATCTAAAATTTGATATTTTCAATGAAATTCTTCATTTTTGGGGGTTACACCTCCCCTTCACGCAACGAGACTGTAACGTCTCGCTTTCACTAGTGCTGGCTTTTGCTTTCGACCTTGGAAAATAAATATAACATTTTGACAAAACTTAGGCCTAGTTTTCGAGCAAGAGTGTAAGAAGAAAACGGGGAACGAATACGCGAAGGCATAAAAAGTGAGAGAGCAAATGCTACCATTTGACACGCGTTTGAATTTTTTTCAGGCCTCGCGAACCAGAGGAAAACGATAGTGCAAGTCAATGCAGTAGCATGTTGGAAGAAAAACGTTGCCGCACGCCTTGCAGACCCCTCTTCGCTCATCGCGCAGTTCAATATATATAACCACGCTGTTAGACGCGACACAGACCAAAACACACACACAAGTCGTATTACGTTGTCGTTTTTTTTTTTGGTGACGTACTACAAATACGGTGTTTCGTTTGAATGAGAACGTTAGACAGGCCTATAATACGATTAACGTGGAAAAAAATTTTGAAAAAAATATAGTAAGAGAGAGGGTGGAATGGAGCATTGGAGGTCGTGTCACTAGTTCGTTGTTTACATAAATTTGAATTTGAACCCAAAAGCAAAGCATATAAGGTTAGATAGTAGAAAAACGATAATAGTAACTATAATGAATAAACGTATAATAATATAACCACTGTGTGACAGACAGCAACAGGATCAATAATTAGTTATCAGAATTTGAAACACTCAATAAAAAAAGGAAATATTGACAGAAGACAGATGGACGAACAGACTACTTCTTTCTCAGCTTGACAGATACTGGGGAAGGGTAGGGTAATCCAAGATTTGAAAATTGAGTACAGTTTTGAAAATACGGACGCTAGAAGCCCAACAGTCCCAATTGGCTGGAGTCTAATATACTAACGGGGAAATAAAACTAGTTCAAAGGTAGTGTATATCAGAGGGTGATGTAGGCCACATTTATATTGTTCCAGGGTTTCATCTATGACTCGAAGTGAGCCCAGGTCAACGCAGATCTGTATATTTCTGCAACATAAAGAAGTGAGGCAGTATCAACTGTGTGCCTCCCTGTTATTTCAAGACCAGAACCCTGACGTGGTAGTGGACGCTGGTGGTGTGATTATACTTCATCCTGTACCCAAGACGACACAAAGTTAAGAAATTGTCTGCAGGCACATGATAGATCAAACCCAACTACTCTTATTTCCCAAGTGTTTAGTAAATCATTCAGATTATGATGAACAGAAACGTTCTTCCTAACCTTACCCATTCATAGGAGCCAGAGTAAATTGACACTGTTCCAGATTGACATATTTAATTAATGTGTGAAGAAAATAATATACTCAGTTATAAATTGAATCGATTTTATGTAAATACTTTGCATTATCATTTGAGTTTCAATATTCCAGTATACACAAAATTGTGATACTGGAACAATAAATTGTAAAAAAATTTTTCAATTTAAACTTAACTCTGGGTGTTGTTAAATACTTTTCATAGAGTTCTTAGTTGTATTTGTTGTCATTTTATTACAACACACTTTACATTACCCTACACATTAGACGTAGCTATCAGACATACTAGTCAAGAATAAGTCTGAATGAGATCATAAGGTAGATGGCTGTATACCGCTCCACCTATGTCCCAGTCTTAACATATGGATGCGAGTCATGGGCAATGACTACAACCCATAAAAGCCAGATCCAAACCTCAGAAATGAGGTATCTGAGGAAGGTGGTTGAAGTAACAAGAAGAGACATGGTCCGCAACCAGACGATACGTCAAGGCCTTAAATCCTACCCCCTGCAGACCCAAGTAGAACAGTCCCAATTAAGATGGTTTGGCCATGTCTACAGAATGGGAGAAGATCGGATACCACGACAAGCATGGGAAGCAAAGAGCCAAGGATCCAGACCCAGAGGACGACCCAGAGTCCGATTGGAGGACAACATTAGACAATCTTTGAAGGACCGAGGACTAGAATGGAACCAGGCCAGGAGGAAGACAGCCGATAGGATAGTCTGGCGCTCTCTCTTCCAAACCTCTACATCTCACGGTAGAAGGGGAACGACTAAGTAAGTAAAGAGATCATAAGGTGGTAGCAGAAAGGCACCCTGAAAACTCACCCTAATAATTGTTAGACTCAGGGGCCTTCACAGCTGACCTCATTCAGTACAATATACATATATAACAACAAGTCATAACATATAAATCCACCACAACCCCCTTCACTTGTCGTACACACCATTCAATTGTCATACACACCATTCAACTGTCGTACACACCATTCAATTGTCGTACACACCATTCACTTTTTGTACACACCATTCATTTGTCGTACACAGTCCTCCTTGTCGTACACACCCTTAACTTGTCGTACACACTATTCACCTGTGGTACACACCATTCACTTATCGTACTCAGTACTCCTTGTTGTACACTCCCTTCACATGTACACACCATTCACTTGTCGTACAGACCATTCACTTATCGTACACAGTCCTCATTGTCGTACACATCCTTCACTTGTCATATACAGTCCTCCTTGTCATACACAGTCCTCCTTGTCGTACACACCATTCACTTTTCGTACAACCATTCACTTGTACGCACTATTCTTTTGCCGTACACACCATTCACTTATCGTACACAGTCCTCCTTGTCGTACACATCCTTGACTTGTACACAGTCCTCCTTGTACACACCCTTCACTTGTCGTACACGCCATTCACCTGTCGTACACACTATTCACTTGTCGTACACAGTCTTTGTCGTACACATCCTTCACTTGTCGTACACACCATTCACTTATCGTACACATCCTTCACTTGTCGAACACACCATTCACTTGTTGTACACAGTCCTCCTTGTCGTACACATCCTTCACTTCTCGTACACAGTCCTCATTGTCGTACACACCCTTCACTTTGTGGCCGTGTGTGCTGATGCTATTAGAGTAGGGCTGGTCACGTGCGCTAGCTATATTAATGTATCGTATCACTGCCCTAAACAAGGATAGTTGCAGATGGTGACGATAAATGCTTGGATGAAAACCTTGTTGACCACAACAACCAGACAGTGCAGATGGTTGATGATTTCTTTAACTATTTGATAATAAACTTCACGCTGACAGCGGTGAACTCAAATCCAAACGTTTATTTACAGGTTTATATTCATCTGATTTGCATGTGACACATCTCTCTCCTTGCATTCCGTCTACGTCGCTGTTCATCTGTACTCAACGTTGGCTGTCTCTAACTTCAACTCTGTCTTGATTTATTTTATTGGGAATACTGTTGTAGCGTATCTTGGATATAAGACTGGCCTACACCGCCAGGG
This sequence comes from Oreohelix idahoensis, assembly GCA_024509875.1. NCBI lineage: Eukaryota > Metazoa > Mollusca > Gastropoda > Stylommatophora > Oreohelicidae > Oreohelix > Oreohelix idahoensis. Next base: position 880,653 of record JAMPIV010017659.1, on the reverse strand, counting down.
GTGGAAATTTCCGCCACTGTCTATGCTTCCGTACTTCTCCATATGAGCAGTCTAACCTTCTGCACTTCACTACTGTCTTTAATACTGTACTTCATTACTATAGCACGTTTTACTAGCTTTGCCCAACTTCAAAATGCTATATCTCAGCGAATATATAACGCATGTAAGTGAAATTTTGTGTGTGAGTTTGAAATGGTATAGACCCTATGAATTAAATTTTTCATTAAAATGCGGCCATTGGTTTCAATTTTCGTTTCTTTGCGATATAATATCAAAATTCTACTTGCCAACACACATCACACACACACACACATTGAAATGTCAACAGTAAATTATACGACCTCATTTGCACATGATTGGTTTAACAAACAATTGGCATGATTTTAGCGTGAAATTGCACTTCTTGAACATAAAACAATTTATATCCGGTGTTACGCAAACATTGTCAATCAGTGGCGTGTCTACAAAAAGTATTGTGTGGTTAAGTAGGAAAAATGAGTCTGCGAGTACATTTTATGATATTACAGCAAATCACAAATAGGATTTTTAAGTATTTCTGCAATGAAGCTACTCGAGGAAAACTATATCATTCTATTTAAAACCCACAAAAGAGGACTATTCATGCCTTGGGGATAAGCAAACGATCATTGCACCGCTGGATAGCGACATATGAAATTTCTAATTCCAGTGTCTTACACACGAAAATTAGGCCAAGGGTGGTGGATAATTTTGACAGAGAATTGATCCGCAGAGAAATTTGCAATATGTTTCACAATAATGAGGCAGTGACTTTAAGGAAATTGAAAATTTGGTTAAGAAAGAATAATGACATTGATATTTCCAAATCTACGCCATGGAGGACTATTAGGAGTTTGGGATTCACTTTTAGAAAATATGTTGGTGGTAGAAACCTTATTTGTGAGAAGCCTCATATAGTTGCAATGAGAAGCAAATATTTACGCGAGGTCAGAGAAATGAGAAGAGATTGTTATGATTTTGTGTATTTAGATGAAACTTGGATGAATGCGCACCACAGTAATGAACGAGAATGGCAATCATCTGATGGGACAACTAAGAGACTAGTACCAAGCAGCAAAGGACAGCGCCTAATAATTGCACATGCAGGAAGCAGCCATCATGGGCTTCTAAATAATACTGAACTCACATTTGTTTTAAAATCCACAGATAATAGGGATTATCATACAGAGATGAATGGCAAGATATTTCAAGATTGGATTGTGAATCATGTACTTCCTTCATTGAATAGACCATCGTGTTTGATAATGGGCAATGCAAATGTTCCCTGAAGATCTGCATACTAAAGAATATTTCCACATAGACAAGGCAATCCATGAACATGGTCACAGATGTTTAAGATTGCCTCCTTACCATTCTCACTTAAACCCAATAGAATTAGTCTGTGCTAAAATTAAGGATCAGGTAGCAACAGAAAATAGAACGTTCAAATTAAAAGATGTTTAAATACGTACAAAAGCCGCCATCTCCAATATAGCCAGGGATTATTGGAAGACATGTGAGAACCATGTGTTACGAGAGGAAGAGGAATATTGGACGAATGATGGTTTGTCCTTCATTCAGCCGAGATTGATTATCAATGTGGTGAAAAATTCTAATACCCAAATATAAATTAGAACATAAATGTAAAGCCGAACGAAATAATACGATAGGAAGAAGAATGGAGAAAGACCAGTGCTTTCCCAGTATAGATAACGCCTTCGTTGTATAACGCCGTAATGGCTAACACAAGAATTCTACTTGTGTTAATTCGTTCGTTCCTAAATAAAATGCTTAGGCTTAACGATACGGCGATAACCGTAGTTCTAAAAATAGAATGTGTAGTAAAATCTTCTAGACGATCTTGATTTTAAAAACTAACATTAGTGCAAAATCGCGCACAAGGTTGGCCTTGGAAAGACAGACGGGCTTAGAAGAAAAAAGCAGAGAGAGATAGACGGACCATGAAACACAGTAACGCAAGACACGCGCAGTGTGTCTAAAAATAAACCAACTCGCAGTGTGCATGGCCTGATTTTTTTCAAATAAACAGTGATGCAAAAAACTAACGATACGATGTTAGGTTTAGAAAACAGGTTTAATTCTTATTAGGAAACCTGATATTTTACGTAGGGCTCCTGACTTTATACTGATAGTACAGTCGTAAAGAAGTGAACAGGTGGTAGTTGAAATTAAACACTTTAACATCGAAAAAAAGATCGTATTCTTAACTACGCCACTTTAGCCCCATGAAAATCGTTATATTCGTCGTTACAGGAAGGCTAGGGGACTAGGAGTATGTAATAAATTATCTAAAAAGTCCATTAGATAATTAGATATTGGTAATAAAACATATAGAGAACAGAGATACTGTCAGGTTTGGTCATGTCTGCTTGGGATGGAATTCCCTGAATTTTGTTGAAACATAGTAGTGACAGAAAGTCTAAAGATAGTACGAGGGAGGCCATTGGCTGAACATTTGAAGTTAAAAGAAATTTGATTGGGTGACCCTATGAATAACAAAAATAAATGCCTAGAAACGGAGCAAAAATGTGAATGAAAATATTTGAATGACTGTGTACTCTTTTGAAAATATATCAAAACGATTGGCCAATATAAACTGGATATTGGCAGTGAAGCTAAATCTTAGAGGGGACGCCATATCGTTACACATTGTGAGAGATGAGAGCAGGCAGTGTTATCCAAAATTAAATATATAATAACAGCCTGGACATACCGCAGATCAAACTGTACCAGTCATCTTTAGTGTGTATTTCCTTACGAATTGTGGTAAGCTAGACATTTTTTAATCTGTATTTTATATGAAAATTGAATGTGAAATGATAAATTAGGTCTGTATGTGTGTGGTTCAGTAGCAAACATGAGGCAAAGCCTAGATATTGCTCCACCATGTAAAAGATTGTCAGAGAGGAGTATAACTGCATATATATATTGGATTGCCATATAGTAACATAAACACCTATCCGATTGTATGGAAGGAGAGATACACAGCTGGAATTGCAGAGGCGTTGAAACCCACCATTAGGGAGAGGAAAACTGGTGTATATATGTCACATGAAAAGCTAGCAGTTGGCCTAAAGCGCTGAACTTTATGTTTGTTTGTTTGTACTGTCATGTACTTCAGTGTGGAATAATATTGTATATTAGTTATGAAAAAGGAGGCACAACCTTCTCATTTCAGGGACCGTGGTATAGATGGTGATATTGCATCGTCCGGTCTGAGGACTGCGTGATCCAGAAAGCTGGCAGCAGACTCCTTGCACAAGATAGCGGCCATTGTATATCATACTACCAAACTGAGAAGCAAGCGAGCAGAGGATACAGGTTTCCTGCAGCTGCATTATGAGATAAGCGCTTGTCAGCACGAAAAAGCTCAACCTTGAATAAAATACCCCTGAACTGAACTTTATTATATAAAAAGGGACAGAAATTTAAAAAAACAGAATCTGTGAATCCTTCAATAAAGATTTCCACCAGTAACAAACACATGAAGTCATGATGACAACCAACAGTCTAGCTATTAATGACAGTTTTTACCTTATAATATTACACAACAACACCACACTCATATTGCTATAACAGTCTATGATTGGATAAATATCCAGTGTATAAATACTTGTATATAAATATTGTGATAACATTTTTATTGTGATTCCTGATTCACAAATACAATAGAATCAGGAAGGATATTGAAAGATCATTAATACACTTTAAAAAGTTAACACTTTACTTACTTAAGATAAATCTTTAGAGTGTTATGTGTTTGTGATTGTCATAGTGTTGTAAATTGTTGTGGATCTTAACTTAGGTGTTTATCTGTCTGTTGGTTGTTGTGAACTTACACTTCATCACTATCATAACCCTAGACATTAAACGAAGTCATCATACAATTCAAGAATAAGTCTGATTGAGGTCGAAATGTGGTAGCAAGCAAGGTTCTCTGTAATACACCAAACTTATTAGATACAGAGACCTTCACAGCTGATCTCATTCAGTACACTAAGTCCCCTATAACTATATTTATATAATCCCAACTCACCACAATCAACTTCTCAGAGACATCTGATTAGGATTCGAATGAAGTTTAATTTCTTTAAAGATGACCTTACCGTTATTTACACGCTCAGTAGAGGAGCAACGTTCCATTATGATATTTATGAACCGCAAAGTGGTGATACCTATTGAAATAATTAGATCAATGAAGGTCCAGTTTGGTAGCGCACTAAATGTCAGTGACAAACAATGTCACGAGTATCTCGCATGCAGATTATTTAAGAAATCATCTTCAAAAGGTATTCATATGCAAACGTGATGGCCACAGTATGGTAATAGTAGACACGCCTATGCCTAATCAATTCACAGAATCTGTGACTGAAGTGGTAAAATTTCTTTTCTCGATACACAATAATTAGTATGCCGACAAAGATCAAAAGATTTCATTCGTTTATGGAAACTAGACAAGATGCACAGATGTAAAGTATATATTTGTTGGGTCTAACCCAATATAACTTTGTATGCAAAAAATGGCATTAATACGTTGGACGGTTAATCAGATAATTACATTTGTTTTGAGGGCAAAGCTAGTGAAACGTGCTATAGTAGCTGTCTATCATTGTACAAGGGACGGTCAAAAAATAATGCCTCGTAATTTTTAATTTCATTCAATAGGCAAGAAAACAGATAAAATTCACATTGAAATGTAGCCCCAAGTCTGAACTTCAAAAATTTATTTCTCAATGTAGTCTCCGTTATTTGTTACAGTTTGTGTCCATCTTCTCACAAGGGCATGTATCCCAGCACGGTAAAAATGTGTGTCCTTTTTCCTAAACCACTGGCATACGGCGCGTTTAATGGTCTCGGTGTCCTCAAAGTGATGTCCGCGAAGATCTTCTTTCAGTGGTCCAAACAGATGGAAGTCAGAAGGTGCAAGATCGGGACTGTAAGTGGGATGTGGTAATAATGTCCAGCAAAATTCTGCAATCGCATCAATGGTGCGTTTAGCGGTGTGTGGTGTGGCATTATCGTGCAACAGTAGTGCAGTTCTCTGATCTTTTAATGGGTAAAGTCGCCGAAGACGACCTCCAAGCTTCTTCAAAGTTTTAATGTAACGGTCTGCATTCACCGTGTTTCCCTGTTCCAAGAAGTCGAGAAGAATCACACCCTTCTCATCCCAAAACACAGAGGCCATAACTTTCCCTACAGATGGTGAACTTTTGAACTTCTTTCTTGTCGGCGATGTTGTGTGATGCCATTCCATTGACTGCCTCTTGGATTCTGGTTCAAACTTTTGAATAACCCATGTCTTTAATGATGTTCTGGACACTGCCTTTACTCATGGACAACATGGAAGAAAGTTCATCTAGTGTTACCCGACGGTCACCACGAATGATGCCATCAACTCGATGAATGTTGTGTGGAGTCACTGCGGTAGACGGACGGCCAGTCCGCTTTGCGTCAGCCATTAAGGATTGACCTACTTCAGCTTCGTCACAACGATGTACCCAACGTCGGACAGTGCTAACATCTACTGTTGAATCTCCATAAACATTCTTCAAACGTTCGTGGATGCGAATTGGGGTCTTGCCTTTAACATAGAGAAATTCTATGACATAACGTTGTTTTAACAGAACGTCTTTGGCAGCCATTTTAAAACTGTTACAGTGGTGCCACCTGTTACTGAAACAGGTTGATAATGCTATATAGTGCAGAAGAGAGTTTGAGGAATCCTGCTAAATTTACAAACTGCACACCGATGCAGTATTTACATACATAAAAAATAGAAGACATTACTTTTTTACCTTCCCTCGTATTTCTATGAGGCGACCTCGCATACCTGCTGGACTCGGCGCTCTCGCATACCTGCTGGACTCGGCGCTCTCACCTATCATGGACTACATATCTTGACACCCTTGCCCTTCGAAATAATACTTGTAGCTGACATCAGCCAAAATCTACACCTTAGAGTGATGTACTGAGCGGCTAAATGGCTAGGCAGACAGTTTAGATATTTTTTCTATGACCATCGAAAACCCAACCACCTCAGTGGCTTGCCCGCCCGAATGTACCATTCTAGACCTCGCTCACCACTATAACATTTTAACACAGCAAGAACTTTGCTTGTCCTAACGCTACTCGCGTTCAAAACCTAACAGATTTAATATTTTACGCCAATTTCCCATTACAGCTTTTCCTCCATTAAAAAGTGTTCATTCTAGTCAATTTTTCCCGTGCGCGCTACTTTCGATCAACTTCAAACAACTCATGGGACGTAATTTCAAATTGTCTCCCTTTGCTAACTGTAACTAAAAGTCAAAGCCTCTTCTCTGCTTATTATAACTTTAACAGTACGGTGCAAAATACTTAAACCATAATTTCGGACTTATCTTACTTTATAAATAAAATGTCCGTCTCAATCTCGACAGGCGTAATTACAGGGTTATTTCCCTTCCACTCAAAACACTCACTTGCTCATTTCACTTCCACTTAACAAAGTCAAATAGTCTGTTACAACTTCTTTATGCAAATTTCCTAAAGCCCAATCTCTTCACTTCTGTTTTCTACTGCCTTCGCACTGCCTGTCACAACTTGTCGTAAACACCTCTCACTTGTCATACGCACCATTCACTTGTCGTATACATCCTTCACTTGTCGTACACAGTCCTCCGAGAAGCGTTTGCAGACAGAAAAAATGATGTAGTGATGGAGGTGATCTGTTATTTGAATTAAAACTCTCAAAAACACTCGGTGTTATTTTTAAAATAACACATTTATTTGTTTGAGACATTGCTGCTTGAATGAGAGCTCACATGTTATAATTTGGGATAGACTGTTATATGTAATATTTAAAATAAGGAACATAGATTTAACAATAAACAACCAGCACATATAGGTCGCATGTGTGACAGTACGGCCAACACTAACGCAAGTTATCACGTTAGTATTAGAAATAAAGCGAAAGACCGAAATACTTTAGCTAGTATAAGCACTAGTCAAGAGAAGGTAACTCTTAGAAATTAATAGTTAGCTCCCCTTGATTAATAGGCGAAGACTTAGGCATTGTTGACAGAAAGCTTTGCACGGGCTGAGTACTTTTATAAGAAGAGTCGAGAACTAGCTTCCGAGCGAGATACATCAGGCTTGCAGATCGGTGAGTTTTCCTTGTTAGAAGTTGAGAACTATCCCTTTCTGCAAGTGTAACCTTTTCACACGACTAAGTGAAGATATTATGTTGGAAGAATTGTATACGGTTTGTACCCTTCGTTATGTTGTGTGAACAGTTTGATAACTTTTATCTATGAAATTACAAAGAGTCAGTAGAAGCCACCATTGTTTACAAATGACATGGGACAGTATTTCATTGAGGCTGTCGTTTTATACAAGGAACAATGCTTTTTTTTTATTGTGAACGTTCTGACCGTCAGTAGGTCAGGTTATTGGGTTGTGTCAAATTACATGAACTTTGTAGTCCAGTTGGACTCATAAATAAATGGCTTGTTTTATAAAACCAGAGAGTTATTGGATAATCATGTTGTAGTGGAAGGTATCAAGGAGAATAGATAACGTGACAGCCTGCTGTGAGTACTAAGAACTTGGGTTGCATCATCTTTCCTTCGGGTACTAACAGCTCTGGTGGTAACCAGTTACACTCGAGAGATTCCCATAACAATCACCAAAACTTCTCTCCCCTGTCACACATAAGTAAAATAGTGCCACTCCCTGTTACATATACAAAATGGTGCCGTTCCCCTTCGTTCAGTCACCTTACTGCTACATATGTCAAAATGGTGCCCTGAACAGCTCACGCCCCTGTCAACGTTATCTAATTGAACAGTCTGTTTGAACTATTTACACATTCATTTACGAATTTATAATGGACACCACTAGCGCTTCAGAAGCACAAATACAACAACAGATGCATCACCAACAAATGCTGCACCAACAAATGTTACAAAATCAGCAGCAACAGCAACCCATATTACCGCATACTGTACCATTACCCCATGATATGGATTCCACTATGTTGGCTTTGAAGCAGATTACTGACTCTCTTTATCAGGTGGATCATTATACAAAGTTTCATGCCATTCGAACAGTTGTTACTCCATTTTCGGGAGATCCCACACTTTTTAGAAAATGATTGATAGACATGGACAAATTTGCATCGTTGATTGACTCAGCCTCAGATTCGGATCGCAAACGGATTGCATTTTTATCTTCGGATGGACTTGTTACAGATTTCTTACGCCGCAGAAGTAAGACTTTTCCAGATGAAACATTTGATAGCCTTCGCAAAGAGTTGGTGAATCGTTACTCTAACATATCCGATTCAATGCACGCGTGGACACTTCTTAGGAAGATTAAACAGGAGTGTAATGAACCCGTTCAAATGTTTGGGGATCGCTTACTAAATCTAGCCGAGGATGCTTTCCTTGGGGCATCAATTCCTTCCGAAGAATTAGAAAGGCAGTTGGTCGGAATCTTCATCGGTGGTCTGTGGGCAGATAACCTAAAACTTCACCTTTTAAGAAAAGATTCAAAATCTATCACGGAAACGCTTCAGAATGCAGTCTACGAAGAAAATGTAAGAAAACGTTTTCATCAACGCATTGAACGAGAACCCCGATCAGACTATTTTGCAGAACCGATGGAAGTAGACCACTTTCGACATCAATGGAGGAGAGGTACAAACAACAATGATTTACGGTACCCATCTTATTCACGGGATGCACAACATCGTAACCTACACAGTCACGATACTTTCCACAGGAATTATGGCGGACATTACGATCGACGCAATGCTTCGACGACTTCACGGTTGCCACAAATACACAATGTAACACCTATTACTTCTTATAATTGTGGGTTGCTTGGACATATTTCACGGAATTGCGACCAGATTCCACCCTACACACAACAACCGCAAGGCACTTCTCACCACCAGCCTCACGCCAATTACTCACGCGGACAACCTAGACATAGCAATCCTCATCACCAGCCTCACATCAATTATTCTCGTGGACAACCTAGACACTGGGAATCCTTAAATAATAGAAGCAGTAGAGTAGCAGTTCGAAATTTCCTTCAAGATATAAAAGCTGGAAAGTTTTTCGAAGTTAATAATTCATTTGTCAAGACAGAAAGTGGACACTGTGTCAAAATCAAAGTGTATAAAACAGAAAGAACAACGAACTGTAATAATAATGATCGAGCAGCAATCAATTGTGTAAAACAGAGACCTAAGTTGAACTTGCAGACTAATACCACCACCAAAGCTCATGCATCTCAGATAAAGTTAGATGATCACAGACCTGTTCCAACACCTAGTATGAAATCTATGAGTCCTGTTAGAAAAACTACTCTTTTCCGATATCTTTCACATTATACATCTTCCAGTTCCATTGCTTCCAGCGATGACGAATCCATTCCTCATGCCGATATCCCTACAGCTTTCAGAGAACGTAATAGAAGGGAACGAGATACTTCATCCGAAGAAGACGGCATACCATTACAAGAATTACGACAGAGGATACAACAACGCAATGCTCGGTTACGAAATCATACTGAACCACAGACCGAAGATGAATATTCTTCTCCGCAACACTCCAACATGACCTCATCTCCGATTCCGGTCCAACCACCTATACCAGATGACCAGACTGATTCCTCTGCCCCGATCACAGCGGAATCATGGAGAGATATAACTCCTGACCCTCACCACCCTCCATGTTTGAAGATATCCATTCTGATATTGAAATTGACATACCTACTCGATGCGCTGTTAAACGTCATTACTCATCGTCCTCCACTGATTCAGCTCCATTGTCGAAGCTGATAAGACCTACACAGGAACACGTAAGGCTCCGAGTTCGAAGAAAATGTCGAAAATTGCCCACCTCCTCTCCGGGCGGTATACATCCTTGTAACCCTGATGAACACGTCGCTCATATTACCACGACTACTCCTCACACAGACAACCCTCAATTTGATCAGCGCATATCATCACGAGACGTCGCATTACTAGAACTGGCCAGAATGATGCTTGCCAAACACTAACATTTATAATTGTCGTTTTCTTAGTCTTTTTCAGAATGATAAGTTGTTCCATCATTCTTTTGACCTTGCACTGCGCGATAATTGTCACACCCCATCCGGCCAGCAATCTTTTGTGACGTGATGCAACACTGTTTGAAAAGATCAAGGACGTCTCCGACTCCTCATCTAGATAGACGATTACTCTTGTCACTTCCTTATGGCCACTACAGATGGAATTACAAGATACTAGGTGCTCGTTTAGCATAATCAATCAGTATATCACTGAGACTATTAATAATTACATTGTATTACAACTTTATTCTTATGTGTTTTATCGACCATGCCGAATAGAGACATTACAGTTACTAGAAACCTTAGTTGCCAGGCAAACTAGTTTTCAATACTGTAAGTAGATATCGTAGAGCTAGTACACCGTTCATTGGTCAAGCTTTAGTTTTTTTTTTGGGACTTCCACTGATGACAACATAAACAGCCTCGCATTACACGTACGTACCATCACAGACAATCCACAGCTCATACACCATGTCCTAAATGCGAGTCTTACAATTGTAAATAACATGTATACAGCTGTTAATTCTAATTGACTGCACATCAATCTTATGCAGAGTATCGTTATACAGTTAGTAAATTTTTCTAACTCAGCGATTCAGACATTGTATAATGACACACAGCGATGAGACTTTTTTTTAAAAATATGTATTGGCTATTATTGATAAAGCTAGAGATGTTTTTTCATATCACGATCACCACATTTGAAGGATACTTGGATTACTTTCGCACACATCGTTTATCACCGAGATTAATGCCTTTCACATACCTTCGCCTCATTTTTACACAAATATCATCTACACTTCCACATTCACTCTAGACACCTCCACTGATTTCCATAATGTGTTATTTTTATACGATTTTCTTGACGTTGATGCCATATTATCACATGATATGTTTTTACTTTTGATACTTGTTCCATCAACAGTTGTTGATAATGTTTTTGAGTTATATCGTATTCATAATATGATTATACCGCTTCCTTCCCACATATCATACGTTATTGTTTCATTAGTTGATTACCATAATACATCATGTGCTTATAGTTAACTTAGTCACATGTTTGTAAGGTTTTCTATAATGGTAATATACTGTTTTCACATAATTTTCTATTTTTTTTTCATATGATATCATGATTATATACTCTTGTGTTTTTGGGATGTTACTTTTGGAGATTTTAAGGTTAGATAGTACCAAAATGTCTGCCTCTAGGACACATTTTTGTAGCCCCGGGTCGTATGTGACAGTACGGCCAACACTAACGCAAGTTATCACGTTAGTATTAGAAATAAAGCGAAAGACCGAAACACTTTAGCAAGACTAGCAAGTATAAGCACTAGTCAAGAGAAGGTAACTCTTAGAAATTAGTAGTTAGCTCCCCTTGATTAATAGGCGAAGACCTAGGCATTGTTGACACTTGAGTGTGTACAGAAAGTTTTGCACGGGCTGAGTACTTTTATAAGAAGAGTCGAGAACTAGCTTCCGAGCGAGATACATCAGTCTTGCAGATCGGTGAGTTTTCCTTGTTAGAAGTTGAGAACTATCCCTTTCTGCAAGTGTAACCTTTTCACACGACTAAGTGAAGATATTATGTTGGAAGAATTGTATACGGTTTGTACCCTTCGTTATGTTGTGTGAACAGTTTGATAACTTTTATCTATGAAATTACAAAGAGTCAGTAGAAGCCACCATTGTTTACAAATGACATGGGACAGTATTTCATTGAGGCTGTCGTTTTATACAAGGAACAATGCTTTTTTTTATTATGAACGTTCTGACCATCAGTAGTCAGGTTATTGGGTTGTGTCAAATGACATGAGCTTTGTAGTCCAGTTAGACTCATACATAAATGACTTGTTTTATAAAACCAGAGAGTTATTGGATAATCATGTTGTAGTGGAAGGTATCAAGGAGAATAGATAACGTGACAGCCTGCTGTGAGTACTAAGAACTTGGGTTGCATCATCTTTCCTTCGGGTACTAACAGCTCTGGTGGTAACCAGTTACACTCGAGAGATTCCCATAACAATCACCAAAACTTCTCTCCCCTGTCACACATAAGTAAAATAGTGCCGCTCCCTGTTACATATACAAAATGGTGCCGTTCCCCCTCGTTCAGTCACCTTACTGCTACACATGTTACAGCAATTGACTAGAAGAAAAAAAAAACAGGACAGTGACCTACCCATAAGCCCGGGATTCCTCTATCAAGGCCGTAGCTAGAGAGTTCTCCCCCAACATGGGAATTTCCTTGAGCGCATCCAGTTCACGTGGCGTCATTAGAGGAAACCGAATATGCTGCAGCATCAAGGTCAAGTCTGCGGACCTCTCTTCAGGACGAACTTTGACCCACCTAAATGTTGGTCATCATTCGATAGAAAGGAAGTTTACATTTATTTTATAGTAAGAGCAGACGTGTGAACACATTTTATGATCGTATAATTCTAAGATTGAAGAATTTTTAATTTTTACTGGCCCCTCCTCTGAAGCTTGGAGAATGCTTCATTTTTACTGCCCCTTCACCTGAAGATTGGATAATGATTCATTTTTACTGCCCCCTTTCATAGTAGGCCGATATGAGACACATTTTATGATTGTATAATTCTGTAATAATATTGTTGTTGTTATTGACCCAATGCCCTTCGACAAATGCCATGTTGTGATATCTGCATGTTTTCGCAAGTTTCGTTTTGTTTCTCCGTACAAGGTGTTCCACTTATCTGGCCTCGGAGGAAGGAGCATTTTCCTAACATCATCGAGTGCTGGGCACTCAGAGAGATGGTGGTCAACAGTTTCATAGGGGTAGTTACATAGCTAGCACTCTGAAGAATGTTGTGGTTGGATTCTGTTCAAGTGACTGTTGAGTGGTATGTGTTGTGATCTGAGCCGAAAAATGGTGCTCTGATCCCTCCTTGTAAGATGGCCGATGTTGTCATTAGGATCAGAACCAGCCATATGTCAGTAAACCTCTTTCCCAGTTTTTCCCATCTGTTCAGCCAAGTTTCTTTGTTTGTTGTTCGTATGAGTGATTTGGCTGTTTGGAGAGTTGTTGCTGTGAGTGGTTGTTCTTGCTTTGTTCCCTTCTTTGCTAATCTGTCTGCTCTGTCATTACCTGGTGTATTTGAGTGACCAGTGATACACAGCATAACTATTCTGATGCCATAGGAAGTGATACGCTGATCAGCATCCAGGATTAATTTGACTAATTCAGTACTACAATGTCCACTGCCTTCCAAAGCTTGAAGTGCAGACATTGAGTTAGTAAAGATGACGATGTTTTGAGCCTTTGAGAGAAAGGCATCGAATACAGTCTTCAGATGGTATACGGCTGTTTCCAGTGCAATGATTTCAGCTTCATAGTTGGAGCAAAACTCCCCGCGTGCATCAGACAGCTCGTCGGAGGATCTATCTGGGTAACATATGTAGATTCCATAACCTACTTTGATGGTGGCCTTAAATACAGATCCGTCAGTATAGACATGTAATCATTCTTCAGGGTAGGCATCAATGGTTCGTTGTGATGCACTCATACGACTGATTGGGTCGGAGTGTTTATTTGTTACATCTACTAATTTTTATTTGTACTTCTGGTGTTTTAAAGCAATTATATGATGGTAAATTATGTATTACTTGTGCTCTTTCTGGGAGGTGATATCTATCCTGAATTTCATGGACATAGTGTAAGACTGACTTGTGTTTTATTCTTTGCTTGTGTTCCCAGTTTTCTACAAGGTGTCTGCTGGGGTGGTTTCGGTTCATTCTCTTACATCTTTCATAAACTTCTAAAGCAGCTTTTTCGCTCAGCAATCCAAGGGGTTCCACATTGGTGTGTATTTCACATGCAGCAGCTGGAGTTGATCTCATAGCTCCACTAATTAATCGAAGGGCATTGCTTTGCACTGTCAAGATGGTGTGGTGGATTTGATGTTAACTGGTAAAATGTGAATGTTATGCAGATGTGAGATCGAGCTGTGAAGGCCCATGAGTCTAATAGATAATAGGGTTTGTGTTCTCAGGGAACCTTTCTGCTACCACCCTACGACCTCAACCTGCGACGTATTTTATTCCTAAGTATAACAATGGTGTATGTCTGTTATCTGGCTAGTGTCTAGGGTAATGTAAAATGTGCTGTAATACAATGACAACAAAAACACCTAAGAACTCTATGGAAAGTAATTAACAACACCCAGAGTTAAGTTTAAAATGTGAAATCTTTTTTACAATTTATTGTTCCAGTATCACAATTTTGTGTATACTGGAATATTGAAACTCAAAATGATAATTCAAAGTATTTACATAAAATTGATTCAATTTATAAATGAGTATATTATTATTCACAACTTTAATTAAATATATCAATCTGGAACAGTGTCAATTTACTCTTGCTCCTATGAATGGGTAATGATTGAATGAACGTCTGTCTTCATCATAATCTGAATGATCTAATACACATTTGGGAAATGAGAGTAGTTGAGTTTGATATATCAAGTGTCCGGAGACGATTTCTTAACTTAGTATGTTCTGGTATTCAGGATGAATTATGTTCACATCACCAGCTTCCACTGCCAAGTCAGGATTCTGCTCTTGAAATATAACAAGGAGGCACACAGTCGATACTGCCTCAAGTCTTTAGATGCAGAAATATATACAAGTATAGGTTTACCTGGGCTCACTTTGAGTCATAGATGAAACCCTGGAACGATATAAATGCGTCCTGCTCAACCTCTGATATACTCTCTCTTTCCCTAACTAATAAACATTTTTCAATCATATTCAGACTCAGCATGGTAACTAAACAATTAGTTAACGTTCTTAATTGGTTTGTTACCCCATTCATGGTCAAATAAACTTCAAACTATAGTTTGACACTTTCCTTGACAAAGGAAACATTTTAAGTTAATAATATCAAGTCATGTACAATCACGGTGACTTGCTGAAGACGACGGCCAGTGGTTTTCCTTGTCTTATGTCATAATACTGTACAACAATTTCCCCATTAATATTTAATTTTAATTTCTCCCACAGTGTCAGAAAGCCTGACTGGCTTTTCAACATGTTAATATATTTCCTAACAACTCTGTGAAACAACACAAAGTTTGATTTTGACTTCCCTCTAGATACACTTCTACCCACATAATTTTCATACATATTCAATAATACATACATAATAATAATAATAATAATAATAATAATGATATAAATGTTTTCTTTCTTACCGCATCAGAGAAATATTAACACTAATAAGTTTGATTTGCGATAAATATGGTCAAATCCAGATCGCTTGCTGGTGCAGATCAGCAAAACAAGATCGTACTAATATCTTGTCTTCACACAACTTTAGTGTAATACAAATTTTCTCAAGTGGCGACTTGCACTACCTTCAAACTAGTTTTATTCCTCCGTTAGTATATTAGACTCCAGCCAATCAGGGACTGTTAGGCTTCTAGCGTCCTTTTTGTTCAAAACTGAACTCAATTTTCAAATCTTGGACTACCCTACCCTTTCCCAATATCTGTCAAGCTGAGAAAGATGTAGTCTGTTAGTCCATCTGTCTTCTGTCAATATCTCCTTTATTTATTGAGTGGTTCAAATTCTGATAAATAATTATTGATCCCGTTGCTGTCTGTCACACAGTGCTTATATTTTTATACGTTTATTTATTATATTTACTATTATCGTTGTTCTTCTTTAATTCTTCAAATAACATTTTTTTTATCTACGGTAACAAACATTAACACTTTACTCTTCTATTACCCAATTAATGTCATTGTATTCGTCACTGTCTTTTATTTTAGCATATAAGAAAATTATCTAAGTTTTTCTTCTATCTAACCTTCTATGCTCCACTTGAGTTTAAATTCAAATTTCTGTAAACAACGAACTCGTGACACGACCACCTATGCTCCCTTTCTCCCCTTCGCGTACTGTATTTTCAAAACATTTCCCCGTTAAATGGTATTTTTTTTTCTTTAACTGTCGTTCTCATTCAGAACGAAACAGCGCTTTTGTAGTACGTCACACAATTCGACAACGCGTTGGCCGTATGTTACCTTATAGTTACTTTTTAGCCCGAAATACACTGGTGTGTGTGTGTTTATATATTCTGGCGTGTCCAACAGCGTGGATATAGGCATAGAACTGCGTGTCGAGCGAAGAGGGGTTTTGCAAGGCGGCTTTAATATTTGCGTTAATTCTTACTGCAGTTTCGTTCTACACTTCTGAAAAATGTCCGAATTGTTACTATTAGTGGCGTTAAAGTTAAAATCTTACGTTAATTCAGAACGGCAGTTTGGTGTCGCAGTTCTGGCACATGTTAATTGTAAGTCTCAAGGACGAAACTAAGAAAGCGTGTAAGATTTGACGGCGGGATCATTTTCTAAGCATTACTACTGTATAAAATTCAGCGCTCTACTGGCGTAGAAGACGACGATAAGCAAACACACACGGGCGGGTTTATGTATTATCATAGGAGTCAAATCTTACTGAATTTAGCGATTGTTTCACAGATTTCGCTACACACCTCCCTATAGTATTTGACTTTATAAAAGTGGTCTATTTGAACTGTTGTCCATACAGATTTCACTTTACGACAGATGGTATAGGTTTGTCTTGGAGCAGGTTGTAAGCAGTGAGTTGTTGTTTTCTATCGTAGAACGGACATAACCAAGGTACAAGTCTCTCAAAGTATCCTTGTCTGATCCCCATGTAGTGCTAGCAAGCCTCTTCAATAGTTGTAATCGCCTCAGTGCTTTATTCTTTGTATTCTCAATATGGTTCTTGAGGTTGAGCTGTCGATCAAGTGTGACTCCAAGATATGTAGGATGTTCTTCTTTGGTCACTTGTTGTTTGTCTAGCCACAGGTTGATATTCTTCTTGGCTACTTTATGACTTTTGGTAAAGATAGTGTACACAGTCTTTGTATAGTTTACCTTTAGTTTCCATGTTTGGCAGTACTCATGCAGTCTTCTAAGGTCTCCGTTTAGTCTCTGAGCTCCACTTTTTACATTCTCATGCCATATTGCCAGGTCATCAGCGTAAAGAGCTTTTTCGGATATGACCTGGTCAGCTAAGTCATTGATATAGATGAGAAATAGAGTGCAGCTTAATGATGAGCCTTGTGGTAAGCCCTCCTCTAAAACTTCTTTTGATGAGATTGCATCGTTTATCTTTGTCTGGATTGTTCGATCAATCAAAAAAATACTGTATCCAGTTGTATAACTTGCCATAACTTCAACAACAATCACGTCACTGTATAAGGACCTGTCTTCTACAACAATCACGTCAATCACTTGTCAATCATCTTCATTAGGAGAACTTTTCTTCATTCACGATCATAGGCCTGCTGGCGGTCAAAGAAAATGGCCACAGTATGTTTCTTATTCTGAAAGCCATCACGAATTCTTTGCGTCAACCGAAAAAGCTGGTCTTCTGTGCAGCTGCTGGTTCTGAAGCCTGCCTGTTCATGACACAGAATACTGGAACTCTCAAGGAACCAATACAGACGTGTGTTTATAATTATTTCAGCAATTTTTCCCAGGCACAATGTTAGAGATAATGGGCGATAGCTTTTGGGTTCATCTGGGGATTTGTTGGTTTTTAAAATAGGGACAATATGTGCATTCCTCCAGGTTTTCGGGAGTTTGCCTGATCTCCATGTCTTATTAATTAGCTCGAGGACTGCATCTCTCCCAGATGGGCCCAGGTAGAGTAGCATTTCATTATGGATCTTGTCAAGCCCTGGAGACTTTCTAAGTTTTAATTTCTTCAGGGCTTGCTCTAACTCTGTCATGCTAAATTCTTCTTCGAATAGGGAGGCATTGACTGATGAGGCTTTCTCTTGTTTCTTTAACTGGTATAATTGTTTCCTGTCCAGCTTTGTGAATTTACCTGCTCTATTCACAATGGCAAAGTAACGGTTGAAGTGTTCTGCTTTCTTCTGGTCTTCATTGATTGTTTTCCTTCCTTCCATCACTGGCTTTGGATTCATCCTTCTACCTTCTCCAGAAAGATTATTTACTAATGCCCATGCTTTATTTCCATTCTGCCTGAGATCTAAGTTGGAACATGTTTCTGTCCATTTACCTTCTTAATTGTAAGTTTTACTTTGGCACATGCTTTATTGTACTGAATCTTTGCTTCTTGTGAAAGTGTGGTCTCCAGTGTTGTTCTTGCTTTGCTTCTTTCGGATATAGCAATTTGTATTTCTTTGTTCCAGAATGGTTTATATGGCTTCCTGCTGCCCCTTAGGATGGACTGAGATGCTGCATTCAAGATTGATTTTGTCAGTTATTCACTGAATGTTTCGACACAGTTGGTATCAATGTTTTCTAAGAGGGGATCGGATGTTTCTTGGAATGGTCTCCAATTCGCGTTTTGAAAATTCCAGCGAGTTCTCTGTTTCAGACTGTGTAAACATACTTTACTGGGAGTGGTTATAGTGATGAGTAGTGGTTTGTGGTCACTTCCAATGTCGTCAAGAATCTGAAATTGACTAGAGTCTGTTTGGTCAGATGAGCAGATGGTCAAGTCAGGTCGGCTGACAGAGAGGTGGGCCCTATGCAGCAGAGTTGGTGGGGACTCTGTATCCTGGTTCACTGACAGGTCTCTTCAGTGTACCTTCCTGTACTGTTGTAGTCAGGATAACCCCAACGGGGTGAGTGTCCGTTGAAGTCACTGTCACGAGTGATAAAAAGTGTCTGTCTGCGACAAGACAAAAGTCTGAGTGAAGAATGAGAAGGTAGATGTGAATTGAGTGTAGAATGTGAATGGAGTGAAGGGTAGCTGTCAGGAGTAAAGATGTGATGTCTTTTCACCTCCTGCCACTCAGTGACAATGTTTCAATGCTATGCCTCTCTCCAATTGTAACGTTATACAATGAGTAAGGACCACGTACACATCTTGACATCCCATTCAACAATAACAGGTAGAAGTAGTAAGAGAATTCTGATCCGCTAATATTTATCTATTTTATAAAATGAAGTATATAGATATTGGGGGGAGGGGGTGGAATCCATGGACGAAAAAGAAAAACACAACATATACCTGAGCGATGTCAGAAATTCAACTAAACGACACTACAGTATCACTAGAGAAAAACAAAAGAACTTGGCTCAATTTCGGTTTACAAAAATCCCGAATATGGTCAACTAACTCTCAAATAACAAATCCGCAGAGTACCTGGAAAATAAAGAAGGCAATAAACCCCACGCTAACAAGTTCTGGTCATTTTACCCAGTTACCCAGACACAAACTGCAGAGTGATAACCACTCTTCTTCCAGTCCACCGATGCCTCACTTATCTCTCAGTCACATCCCTTTTACTTTTCCGAGTCGCTGTGTCTATTCCACCTTTTCACAGATCACGTCGATTTTTATGTATGGAGGATGTTTACCCTTTCCCTCCTCTTCCGCCATCGAGCGGTGAAAATAACATAAATACACGAAAATGCAGAGGTCAGAGGGAATATTATCCACAGGTAACACAGGTGCCAAATAACCCAGAATCCAAGGATTATGCGAGAATGAAATAGGTCTCGAGCTAGAGGTCGAAGAAGACGCACGTTTGTCCGGACAGTTATCTGGTTGATCCTGCCAGCAGTCATATGCTTGTCTCAAAGATTAAGCCATACATGTCTAAGTTCACATTGTCTCACGGTGAAACCGCGAATGGCTCATTAAATCAGTCGAAGTTTCTATGATGACACAATCCTACTTGGGTAACTGTGGCAATTCTAGAGCTATTACATGCTTACCAAGCTCCGACACTTGCGGAAAGAGCGCTTTTATTAGTTCAAGAAGAACATGAGGTATATCATCAATAATGACATGAGGTATTGTACATTTAAGTGTTCTGGTGTCAGACTGCAAAGGCTACGCCTTTCCTCTGATCTCACCAGCAGAGACATGCTGCATTGGCAACAGCTTGACATCTTTATTCAAGTGCCCAACCTCGTCCCACCGAGATATCGTTTCAGGGGCACGCTTCTATAGTCAGAAATGACTGAAAAGGAAGATAGATACGAGTTTGTGACCAGCACGTGACTTACATTTGACTTGGCAACTGGGTCATTAACAACTTCAAATTGTTTCTGTGACCAGATGAAAATTCGTCCACTTATTTTTCGTCTCTACTATCCTAAAATTTACGTTTGTTGATCTCTAAGTTTCTCTCTTTTCGAATATGTGATTGTTGTAAAAAACAGGTACTTATATAGTGACGTGATTGTTGTAGAAGATATGTCCTTATATAGTGAAGTGATTGTTGTACAAGATATGTCCTTAGATAGTGACGTGATTGTTTTCGAAGATATGTCCTTATATAGTGACATGATTGTTGTACAAAACAGGTACTTATATAGTGATTGTTGTAGAAAACAGGTACTTATACAGTGACGTGATTGTTGTAGAAGATATGTCCTTATATAGTGACGTGATTGTTGTACAAGATATGTTCTTATATAGTGACGTGATTGTTTTAGAAGATATGTCCTTATATAGTGACGTGATTGTTGTACAAAACAGGTACTTATACAGTGACGTGATTGTTGTAGAAAACAGGTACTTATACAGTGACGTGATTGTTGTAGAAGATATGTACAAAGTATATTTCTTATATAGAGATACAAGTAGTGTTGGGCTGTCCTTTCGAATACACACCATATGCTATTAGTGATGGACATACTACTAGAATACACACCATATGCTATGAGTAATGGACATCCTACTAGAATACATATGGCCGGGTTGAGAAGGGTAATAATAAAAGGGAAGTAATACTACTTAGCTAACAGTAGGAGCACGAATTCCCCCCCCCCCCCTTTTTTTGAGTCAAAAGGACAAGCCACTAGAGCTTACGAATTGCCCGGGAATCACTCTTGTCACATAACGTGAGTTATTTTCAGATTTATCGAAAATGGTTTTCGTTAGACACGTGAATGGAAGAGTAGCGGAGATAACACAACGATGTGTGCGCAGGCAGTTCTACCCAGGTCTTCGTCGAGGAAGGACCGAGAAAACTCACTCTGGTGAGTTTAGTGTGGTCGCTTTACAAATACTTGTGCAAAGGTGAGTCTGTGGAAACATGCAAACCAAACACCAAGTTAATGATTCAAAAATGAATCGTGTGTGAGAAGAAGTGATTCCTATTTTAGACAGAAGTTAATTGTCATTTATTTCCCTGGACGGAGATGTTCCACATTTGAGATAAGGTACGTGTCATCCTATTTATAAACTTTATGCCTCGCATAAAGCTACGTTAGGGAATCAGTCTTGAAACCAAATATTCCCCAGTATCGACCGGTAAACTGATAATTTCAAGCATCCCCTTAAACACAACAGAAATAAAGTATAGTATAATAGACAGTCAGACTAACGTAATGAACAGTCGTGAACAAGAGAATTAACTACGACGAGTGAAACCTAGAGAATTGTTGTAGATTATAAGATCTAGAATAACTGTCAAGTGTAGAGAACAGTACGACTTTTTAAAATGCCTACAACACTGTGTACGTGATCGTGACATACGTCAAGAAGATTGTCAGAATGCAGATGTCTACGTTTTATTCACACTTTGATTGTACGTACGTTCAGAATGGTAACACCCAATAACATCATTGAAAACGTACCAGAAGTGAAAAGTCTGTGCTGCTAAATGTATCGGTAAGTCCTAAATAGTTAGTTCTGACTCTACACAACATCAGGAGCGCGAAAGATCAACCACTAAGATCATGTGTAGCATAGACTACAGTCTGTCAACCCAGCAACGGTCACATACACTCCACATACTATAATTTCTAGACATACCATTAGACAACTATTGTTACTACCACGAATAGCAGACATGACTTGAAGCAGGCGACAAAATTGTGCCGGCGATCAGTTACCTCAGCAATGCCTGAATCACATCCATCTCAGCTGGGGCACAAAGCATGCTGTCTGCTATCAAGAGAATCATGTGGTGTCTGTTGAGTGTGAGGAACTCTTCTGTAGTGCTGAGCTCGGAAAAATTCTCACGGATAACCTAAAAGAGGCAAGGTTAACATTTCATTCCATCTGTCAGAATAAAAAAATCAATTATTCACAATCATTCAGTCAATCAATCAGTCAGTCTGTCTGTCTCCCTACTTCTCTTTTCTGTCTGTCTCTGTACCTCTCTGGTCTATCTCTCTACTTCTCTGGTCTGTCTGTCTCTTTACCCCTCTGGTCGGTCAGTCACTCTACCATTCTGGTCAGTCTGTCTCTCTACCTCTCTGGTCTATTTCTCTCTCTACTTCACTGGTCGGTATGTCTCTCTACTTCTCTGGTCTGTCTCTCTACTTCTCTGGTCGGTCTATCTCTCTACTTCTCTGGTCGGTCTGTTCGTCTTTTTGCTAGACTACTTGGTCTATTGTGATGACTACCGTATTTGTTCATTAGATCGAAGTACACGTCTGAACGCTGCAGTTTGTACAACAATAGCACAACATCTACCACAACTACTACTATTACACGCACGTGTACACATAATCAGAGTACTTGTGTAGCGTGTACACGACACATTCACGCAGGCACAACAGATGTTCTTGTATATGTACAAACATAACAAATGTTACAATGTGTACGAAGTGAGTCGACCGTTCCGAAAATTTGACGACAGGAAAGACGAAAGTGGTGGTGGTTGTGGGTATGGTGCAGGGGACGATTGATAAGAAGTGACAATGACAAGTTTGAAGTTGTGGCATCACCTGTCGGCTTCGTCTCAGCACATTTGGTTCAAACAAATGGGCGTATCCCGAATCACACAATCTGATGACGTCAAAGACATTTTTGACGGACAGAGCTTCCGTAATAAACGAGGCACAAGTACGTCTTAGGTAGGTCAACTGGAAGGTGTCCGAGGCTAGGAGGATGTCAAGGGCGCTGTCTTCACTGATGACGTCATCAAACACGCAGTACATGAAGTCTAGTATCTGAAACATTGGTAGAACCTCACATTTGTAATTCCTCACACACACATACACACACACACATACCGAGATGGCTTGTGGTAACACTGACAAAGCAGGTGAAATGAATAGAATAAGCAGTTCATTAGTGACAGAGGACACAGAGAGAGAGAGAGAGAGAGAGAGAGAGAGAGAGAGAGAGAGAGAGAGAGAGAGAGAGAGAGAGAGAGAAATGCCACGGAGTGAATGAGCATGAGATTTTCGCCTTGTTCTCGTGCCCCGTAGAACATACGCCTGCAACAAGGTTTCTTTGTTTGAAGACGTGAGTTACCATTCCAGTTTAGGCCAGTTTGTGTGTACCCATCTCATGTCCTTATGCTTTTGGATTTTCGAGACTTGTCTGCACTGGACATCGGCTATATAGAGCCAAATCATCATCGTCCTCACTCATCATTTCTGCACGCGTGTGACAAAATAACCTCGAAAGTCACATTTACCTGTGCCATCCTGTAATTCATTCTGTGCTCTTCACTTTCTTTTTTCCCACATGTGACAGTATTTGGTATTTTCGATTCATTGTTTACACTCCTTTCCCTCAATTCTTGTTATGTCGGGACTTCAGCGACCATCTTTGCTGATTAGGGTAATCAACTACTTTCGTTTGAAACAATATTGACACCTTAGATCTGTAGAGTGAAAATGTGGTCTACTAAGCCGTAACACATTTTCGACCAGACAGTGTGTAGAAACGACCGGATTAGTGAGCAAATAACCTTGGGATGGCCCCAGTCGATTATCTTATCACTGAAAATAGTTTTTGTCGGACCGAGCTTTTGATAGTGGTGGCTGGACCGGGTAAATGACATAACCATTTCCAGGCAGACTTGGGGTAGGCGATGGTTACGATTAGTATCTATCTTGAAAGAGATTACCTGGGATAGATTATGAAGTTGTGAGTGTAAACATGATCGATAATAGATGGAAGATGACATACCTTATAAGGGAAGTGACGTGTAAACATCAAATTTTTGTGCATGTAGGAATTTTACATGAGAGGATAGTGGGAATAAACTCCTACCAAAATATACGCAAATTGCATGCTATTAGTTCGGCATTTGAGATGTTAAAATACAACATTTCTGATTAGAGCTTTTGTCATATAGTAGCAGTCTGGATGTGTGGGTCGAATGTTGTCTTATAATCTAGCGCCTGTTGAGTTTACGGCAGTGTAAAATTCAACTCGTCAAGAAGACAGTCACTGAGTCAGACAAGCCAAAATAAGCATTAGGATGAGGATTCAACTTTAAAGGAACGGACAACGTGTTTGAGCATCTTGTGGATTTACACAACGACAACTCTACCGTTTTTAATACGGAAAGCCCGGAATCCTAGAAAGCTGAACACTAAGTCATAGTGGGAGTCTATTGTAAAGTAACATCCCAGACCACGTGTAAGAGGCATCTTAATAAGTTGCCTTAACTTTTCCTCTGAGCCAGGAGTCTGTGTATTTTGGGTGAGTTTAACATATTATAACTCTTTATTTTGCATTATTAACATGTTAAAAACTGCTAGTGGATGTCCATGTCATACGAGGCTGGCAACCTCAACATATAGAATGATGGTTTCATGAACCACCACTGCAAGAGCTGGTGACTACTTTATGCGGGTTTCTTATAGAGAACCACATTGGAAGATCTGGAATACGCAGAAGACATTGCACTACTAGCACATTCACATCAACACATCCAGGAAAAAAAGGATAGACTTAATAAGTATAGCCAGCAGGTGGGCCTGAACATCAATCTAAAGAAGACAGAGGTCATGACGCTCAATGTGAGCAACCCTGAGCCCATAACAGTAAGGAATCAGCAACTGGAACAGACAGACACCTTCACATACCTAGGATGCATAGTAACACCAGACGGCGGAGCAAGCAAAGACATCAACAACAGAATGAACAAAGCAAGAACAGCCTTTTTTAGTCCAAACAACATCTGGAAGTCCTCTCAGTACAGTACGAACACAAAATTAAGACTATATGAGAGCTGTGTACTTTCTGTGCGTCTCTATGGTGCGGAATGCTGGAGAGTAACAGAGAAGGAAATTTCGAAATTGTCCTCTTTCCACACAACCTGCCTAAGAAACATTTTCCGAATCTTTTGGCCGAATATCATCACCAACCAAGAACTGCTTACTCGGAGCAAGCAAGAGGACATGCACACCATCATAACTGGCAGCCACTAGAATTGGGTTGGCCATGTCCTCAGAATAGACCCCGATGCCATCACAAGAACAGCTATGCTATGGACCCTGGAAGGAAAGCGAAAGAGAGGCCGACCGAAAACAACTTGGCGGAGGACTGTGCAGGCTAAGATGCAAAGAATGAACCAGAGTTGTGGCACTGTACGAAGGATGGCCACCGACCGAGCAAAGTAGAATCAGTTTGTTGCTGCCCTACAAGACGCCACCAGGCGTAATGGCCACTGACTGCTTTGACGGTCGGCGGCTATAGATAAAAGAAGAAGTTATAGAGAATCAAAAGCAGAGGTAGTCCCAAGTTCCATATGAAGCAGGGAGTGGATGATTACAGAAATAATGTACATATTATATTAACATTTTCAACCTATGCAAATGTAAATGTAAACATGGCCAATATAAATGCAATGGATGTTTTCACTGGAATTAACAATAATGCTCAGAGAGGGTAAAGTTCTGAAGCAGATTGGATGGTGGAATATAAAAAAGGGGGGGGGAGGGGCACCTGATTTTCGTGTAAGGAAACCCAATACTCAGGAGGGTATTTGTTTCTCTCGTATTTCAACATAATAGTCGGTGGCACCAATTGATGATACTAGTGTGTGGAACAAGTGTGTGGTACAAGTCAAAGCTAGACACCAAAAGCAGACGGGTTTTAACAGACGCTAGACCATCTTCGTAATTACCCCACGGTACTACGAGGGACGTGTTGTGGCCACCAGACTTGGCCAGTGACGAGTGACCCAGTCTACAACCTGCACAGAACAAGCATCGGCTGGAGCAGAAACCAACCGACATCTTACTGGCAGCTAAGTATCCACTTAAAGCTGCCAAGTGAACTCTTTCTTTAAGAAAATTGTAAAACACCCTTTCCAGATCATCACCTGTGATGAATCGTAATAGGTAACACTTTTTCCATCAAAACCTTTATTCATTTTTACATTGTAAACTATAATTGATTATCACATTTTGTTAACTGTATATATACCAATTTATAATTGATTTAGTCAGTTTGAATGAACTGCATCCGTATGTCTCAGTCATTTAAATACCTATAAACAGAGCTATTGAAATAATCTTCTTCTGAGTTAAATCAGTCGGGGGGCTCATCAAAACGAGCCTAAAATCCTTACTCCTCGTAGAAAGTCCGGGAAGATAGAAAGTTTACACGGCCTGGAACTTAATTTCATAAATTCCTACGAGGCTCCCTAGAACTGAAGCACCATTCTTTAATTCACATCTCTGCCAAGAGTAATCTTGAGTGAAAGGTAGACACTTTTGAAGACCATCAGTAGATACTCTGAAGTTTGACCACTGGTGAACCATCACTGCAGAGCAAGGGGAGTAAATCCCGTGACAACGCTACTAATTTATATTTTGTGTCATTTTTAATCCCCCGTTGATTCTACAGTTTCTTCTTGGTTTTCTCTTCACTATTGCCCCATGTTCCGGTAACTCTTCTTGTCCCTGTTGCTTTCAGCCAAATTTCTTCCAGAACCGCATGACATTCAGTGTCTGTGTACAGAGGTCAGAGTATGTCATAATCATGACATTCAGTGTCTGTGTACAGAGGTCAGAGTATGTCATAATCATGACATTCAGTGTCTGTGTACAGAGGTCAGAGTATGTCATAATCATGACATTCAGTGTCTGTGTACAGAGGTCAGAGTATGTCATAATCATGGAAGCTGAGAACCAGCTCAAGCCTACTTGCAGCATGTGTGTATATTGTTTTATGTCACGCTAACACCAATTACTTTTATATGAAATGACAATGAAGAAAACAGCAGTGTCAGTTGTATGGATAGAAATGTGGTTCCTACGGAGAATGCAACACATAACACGAAGAATGCAACACATAACACTGAGAATGCAACACATAACACGGAGAATGCAACACATAACACGAAGAATGCAACACATAACACGGAGAATGCAACACATAACACGGAGAATGCAACACATAACACGGAGAATGCAACACATAACACGGACATCCAAATATAATTAATTAATTTAATTTAATTTAACAAAAAAATAAAACCGAATAAGCAAATCTGAGAGCAGCAGAAAAATTACAAGATCAATGCCGACATACTCGCCACTTGGTAGAAGACGACTAAGGAGGGTTATGCGTGGAGTCTGGCTACTCCATTCTTTAGAAACTTAAAGCCGATGGAAATAAACAGAATGATGGAGATAGTCACTAATGTGGAACTGATAGAAATAAACAGAATGATGGAGATAGTCACCAATGTGGAACTGATAGAAATAAACAGAATGATGGAGATAGTCACTGATGTGGAACTGATAGAAATAAACAGAATGATGGAGATAGTCACTAATGTGGAACTGATAGAAATAAACAGAATGATGGAGATAGTCACCAATGTGGAACTGATAGAAATAAACAGAATGATGGAGATAGTCACTAATGTGGAACTGATAGAAATAAACAGAATGATGGAGATAGTCACCAATGTGGAACTGATAGAAATAAACAGAATGATGGAGATAGTCACCAATGTGGAACTGATAGAAATAAACAGAATGATGGAGATAGTCACCAATGTGGAACTGACAGAAATAAACAGAATGATGGAGATAGTCACCAATGTGGAACTGATAGAAATAAACAGAATGATGGAGATAGTCACCAATGTGGAACTGATAGAAATAAACAGAATGATGGAGATAGTCACCAATGTGGAACTGATAGAAATAAACAGAATGATAGAGATAGTCACCAATGTGGAACTGATAGAAATAAACAGAATGATGGAGATAGTCACCAATGTGGAACTGATGGAATGAAACATTAACAAATACTAGTACAATGAAGGACGTTGGATAAGGCACATATTGAGCAGCCACCAGCTGACAGCATTACAAGGCAGTCTGTATTCTGGAATCCCCTGCGTTACAGAAATAGACGGATATGGAAAACGCATGCACGCGAGAACTGGAGCCAGCTATGAAAGTGATAAAGAAGATCTGTATGGCACAGGACAGAAAATCTTGACGAGAACTTGTTTAAGTCTCGTGCTCATCATGGAGCCGACATGACAAGGCAATAACGCATTTGGTCACGTGCTTAACCATGGCATCTGAAAACAACTAATGACAATGGGAAAGAAAGGTCAATAAGATGCAGAAGAAACATTTGAGATAGAAGAACAAGATGGCTAGGAATACAAAGCTGCAATACTTAAAATACAAGAAAATCTGCAGTACTCAAAAGACAAGAAATACTGCAAAGACAAGAAATACTGCAATTCTCAAAAGACAAGAAATACTTCAATATTTAAAAAAAAACAAGAAATACTGCAATATTCAAAAGACAAGAAATACTTCAATATTCGAAAGACAAGACATACTGCAATACACAAAAGACAAGAAATACAATATTCAAAAGACAAGAAATTACTTCAATATTCAAAAGACAAGAAATACTTCAATATTCAAAAGACAAGAAATACTTCAATATTCAAGAGACAAGAAATACTTCAAAATTCAAGACAAGAAATACTTCAATATTCACAAGACAAGAAATACTTCAATATTCAAAAGACAAGACATACTTCAGTACTCAATAGACATGAAATACTGCTGTACTCAAGAGACAAGAAATACAACAATACTCAAAAGACAAGAAATACTTCAATACTTAAATGACAAGAAATACTCAGTCCTTTAACAACATGAAATACTGAAATACTCAAAAGACAAGAAATATTGCAATACTCAAAAAACAAGAAATATTGCAATACTCAAGAGATAAGAAGTACTACTATACTCAAAAGACAAGAAATACTGCAATACTTAAAAGACAAGAAAAACTGCAATACCCAAAGGACAAGCAATACTACAATACTCAAACGACAAGCAGTACTACAATACCCAAAAGACAAGAAATACTACAATACCCAAAAGACAAGAAATACTACAATACCCAAAAGACAAGAAATACTACATTGCTCAAGAGACAAGAAATCCCAAATACTCAACAGACAAGAATAATGCTAAATACTCACACCACAAAAATACTATAATAATCAAAAGACAAGAAATACTGCAATATTCTAACGACAAGAAATACTACAATATTCTAACAACATGAAATACTGCAATGCCCCCCAAAAAGTCAGTTGTGGGCCAAAGTGATCTTTAACGCTGCTAGACATGACACACAGTGATAATAATGAAGCCTATATAATCTGTGCCAAAGTGTATACAGTATATGGCAAGGTCTGTACAGTCTGTGACAAGGTCTATTAGTCTATGACAATATCTATATAGTCTGTGACAAGGTCAGTACTGTCTGTGACAGGGTCTATACAATCTGTGACAGGGTTTATACAGTAAATGACGGGGTATATTCAGTCTGTGATAGGGTCTATACAATCTGTGACAGGGTCTATACAGTCTGTGACAAGGACTATACAGTATGTGATAAGGTCAGTACGGTCTGTGACAAGGTCAGTACAGTCTGTGACAAGGTCTGAATGGTCTGTGATATGGCTCTAATGTGGCAGCTGCCGTCTAAGTGACGCAACCATAGATATACAAAGAGATGTGATAACGTAAGGGTTAACGAACGTGAAGGGATAATTTATTGTGGAAGTAAGTCAAGGGTTTCTGAATTATAGTCACGTGATAACTTCTACTAGAAGGTTCGAAGACGAGTCTATTTAAGGAGAAGGAGCATGCTCCCAGTTCTCTTTTTACGCTTACTGGCGAACAAGCCTCGAAGTGAAGATGAAGAGCATCTTTAGTTTTCTCATGATCTGTGTCGAGTTATGATCTGTGTCGAGTTATGATCTGTGTCGAGTTATGATCTGTGTCGAGTTATGATCTGTGTCGAGTTATGATCTGTGTCGAGTTATGATGTGTGTCGAGTTATGATTTGTGTCGAGTTATGATCTGTGTCGAGTTATGATCTGTGTCGAGTTATGATCTGCAGTGAATAGATTACAGAAAACTACAAGTCGAAGTCAGTCGTAAGAACAGAAGAAATGATTCAAGCGACAACGATCATCAGAATACGCCGTATCTGGAATGTAAGTGACTCGTGATAATTTAAGAAGAGAAACCACGCGTATGTGATCATCCACGTGACTTGTGTAGCATGAACAGTTTAGAGAAAGGCCAGTGTCATTTATCTTGTCAAGAATCAAGTTAACTCACGAGTTACCAAAAGTAGCACACTGTCTTGGCTAAATTAACGCAACCTGGCGGCGGTGCTAGTATTCTACATAATCAAGCAGCTGGATTGAAAGAGATATTTTTGGAGAAATAAAGTTTGACAATTAAACCAGGAGAAAGTGAATAGAACCAGACAACGCTTCCATGATCATAGAAAGACAGTACAACGTGTTTTTTTTTTGTTTTTTTTTTTAAATGGGAGAATTAACATTTTAGTATTATCCAACTATGGAGGTTTTTCATTTTGATGTTCCCTGCCATTGCGATGATCTTACATGTTATTGTACATACGTTTGGCAATTTTTTGGTATTAAAGATGGAAAGGACGATACAATGTTGGTTAATAAGAATCACATACGTCAGTCTATGTACTCGTTTGATGTCCAAAGAGTTAATGTAGAGAAGCAAGAAACGTATACAACCGTCAAGAATTAATAGAATCTGGGAACTATATTTAATCACGAGACAGCCAGACTGTTTAAGGGGAGGAGCGGGCATTAAATTTACGTCAAAATACAAAAATGATGGATTTTGGGATGTCCATTTTCTGATACTTTAGCATCTCATGAATCTAAATATAACAGATTTAAATGTCAAAATGCATTCTAACAATATGTATTTTGACTTTGAAAAAGGTATGGTATGGAGAGATTTTCTCAAACTCGAGAAAATATGTCTAATTAGACCTAGTTTCTTCCATAGCAACCAAGCTTACACCCCTACGTATTATACATCATTGGATTCGCCTAGATCTGGGGAATCATGTGATGTAGTTCATTTATTTCGGTAACAAAATTATACCCGCCAAGGTCGAGAATTTATAGGTCGCATTTTTTACCGATTACTTCCATATATGGAAATCGTCGGGCGTTCGTTGACATCGGCCTTTTCCGTACACTATTCTAAACTGTTCATTGGCTGCGTAAATCCACGTGACTTGTAACGGCAGTGATGACATTATGGCGTCGAATTCATAAATTCTGTATATACATTTAGTTAGTCTCATTTTTCAGAACTTTTTGTGTGAAAATGTCTCGAAAAAAGAATAGCTTTCGTCATCTAAAACTGGAAACGGCCAGGGCGAAGCGATGGAACCAAGATAGTGCAGGTAAAAGTCGCTAATTTTGTTATGGTAATGGTACAAAATGAATCACTGTAGGTCAGCCTGCCACATATACAGTGATGACAATGTCTATACAGCTTGTGACATGGTCTATACAGTCTGTGCATGTCTATACAGCCTGTGACAAGGTCTATACAATATTGTCAAGGTCAATAGAGTTTGTGATTAGATCAATACAAACTGTGACACGGTCTATTGTCACAAGCATTGAAGTAGATTATGGCTGAGTTTAGACATAGTATGAATGAGTAGTGTGAAAGTAGATATAGATAGAGTCACTAATGTAAAATAAGGAGGGATGTATGACTTCTGAAGAGAAGAGATATGTAATTAGGTATCTATTGTCTTCTTGTAGCTGCACTCGAGACAATGTTTAAAATAACATACACGTTTTTCCGGCGTGTCTGCTAAATAGGTTTAGTCTATTACAGTAAGGACATCACAAGTTAACATCAATAAACAGATAGAAAGTGAATTCTGACAGCTTAGAACATATAAAAATATTTATTCAATAAATCCACATAAAAATATAATAATCTCACTAGTTCTGATGGGCAAGCGATTTTATAACACACCAAAATATAATTCAGAAGACTGGCGAATCGTATTGATTCCAAACCACCAACTACACGTACAAATACAAACAAACAAGAAAATCTAACTAACAGGGCCGGCCCTCAGTGTTCTTGTATGAAGACGGCTGCTACTGCTCGGTTAAATTAATCCCGAGAGATGTATCTCCTATGCTGGAGAAAACAGTAACCAACAGTTCTCCAGTCAGCCAAAGCATTAGCCTAAAATATATTCCTTCACTGAATGGTCTATATGTAAGCTGTGGAAAGAAAAGCCTATCCCAAAAGCCGCTAATGGTATTGCGGTAAATATTAAGGCTCTCAGTGTAGAGCACTCTGCAGCCTATTGATGTATTTCTAGTGCCCTAGGCGTGAAGTTGACAAAACCAAATCAGTTGAAATAGACGAGGTTAGGTCCCGATTCAGAGACACCAGCTGCTCGAAGTAACTTTGACTTGTACAAGGACAAAAAACGAGTACCCACAGGAGAGATCAATGACGCACTACCCGGGGCAAAGTAGAGATGTAAGGAGACGACTTCGCAGGGTTACAACAGGCAAAGCACTACCTTCTGACTTTCTGCACTGATGCGTAGAAGTAACAATCTGCTATGGTTTATGCTGTAGTGATGGTTTAGGCAGGAAGCTGCCGTTTATAATGTGGTGATGAGTAATTGCAAGTAGCTGCAATAGATGCTGTGGTAGTAGGTAATGCTTGATGCAGGTACAGTGGATATCCGATTACCCCCGAAAATAAACAAGTAATCAATATCCTATTAATAACCCGTATCGGATACAGGTTTGTAAAATTAACTCATACACGAAACATAAAAAACCCTCACCCTTTTGTTTCTTTTCAGCCCCACCTCTCCCCCTTTCTACGTGCTCTGTTTGCCCTCGGGTATTAGGCTTCCAATTACAGTCCCGCCCACTTATCGATTAAAGTCGTTCGCCCCGAATTTGCGTGGCTGGCTTATCGTGACGCAACTATTTCCATCTGAGGTAACGGACTGACCTAATTATTCCACACACACATAGTTTACGAACAAGATAGTAATGTTGAAAAAAATTAAGCTACAACACACAGTTACCCAAGGTAACTGAAAGTTGCCCTATTGATCTTTACTCAAGGAAGTAATAAAACCAGATTAGTTATAAAAATTGCACTGCTATTATCCTCATTATTTACAAAATAGCAATACTCTTTGCAGTAATTACTATACACAGGCCAAGTGAAAAATTGTAGTAACATTTACCACCTCGGCAGTCACTAAAGTAATATTATACATAGACTCACCATTCCGTCTTAAGAAAAAACACTCTTACATTAAGACCTTAGTGATTTTGAATGGTGGCGCACTTAATATTATTCAGAGTTTCCCTGTCACGGAAAAATTCATAGATATATTTAAGATGCTACAGAGTAACGAGGGATCTCTATTCGTATAATTAAGTTAAAACACATAGCGACCTATACTACTGCATTAAATAAGTAAGTATGCTTACCGAATAAAAGAATATCCCTAAACACAATACAACTGTTATTTTCTCTGGCGCAGAATATCATTTTGTAAGGTAGCAGAATTCTCTGCAGACAATGGCAAGGAGGTGCCTTGCTTATATAGTTAAATAAAGTCTGCAGGTGTTCAGGCGTGGGGTTGCACGTGCATTGATAGCAGCTCAACCATGCTGTAAGGACCTGGGAGTTGTCTTCCTGGCGTCTCTTGATAAAAGAAAGTTGCCACACTCTGGACGTCATTCGAACGGCCAGAGTTCGCGATTCTAGACGCGGTCGCACACATGAAAGGCGACGGATGCTTTCCTGTGTGTCCAGTTTCTCTCTGAGTCAAAGAATCAGGGAAGTCTGCCGTCACCCACAAGAAAGGTGACTAAAAAATCTAGCTGGGTGCCGATACACACGTTCAAAAGGGTGGAATTTAACCTGTCCAACGTAAGAGTGACATGACGAAGTCCAGAAATAGAGCTGTAGGAGCTATTACAAAGAAAAAAATTGGAGGACATAAAATAGAGAATAAGATTGAGGCGGATCACTCAGCTAAATGTGACAGCGATTCACATTCACTTTACGACATCTATACAGTCTGTGGTAAGGTCTATACAGTCTGAAAGAATGTCTATACAGTCTGTGGCAAGGTATATAAGTCTGTGACAGGGTCTGTAAGTCTATGACAAGGTCTATACAGTCTGGGACAGGGTCTACGTAGTCTTTGGTAAGGTCTATAATGTCTGTGACAAGGTCCATACAGTCTGTGACAACGTCTACAGAGTCTGTTTGAATGCCTGTACAGTCTTGACAAGGTCTATACCGTCTGTGACATGGTCTATTCAGTCTCTGTCTGCGACAAGATCAATAAAGTCTGTAACAGGGTCTATACAGTCTTTGGCAAGGTCTATACAGTCTGTGACAAGACCTATGCAGTCTTGGCAAAGTCATTAGAGCCTGTGACAAAATCTATACAGTCTGTTACATGGCCTGTACAGTCTGTGACATGATCTACACTCTATACAGTCTGTGATAAAATCTGCACAGTTTGTGACATGATCCACACACTATACAGTCAGTGACAAGATCTATACAGTCTGTGACAAGATTTACACAGTCTGTGACAAGATCTATACAGTCTGTGACATGATATACAGTCTGTGAGAAGATCTATACAGTCTGTGACATGGTATGTACAGTTTGTGGCATGATCTACACTACATACAGTCTGTGATATGGTCTATCCACTGTACAGTCTGTACTAATGTATATGTATACTGTTCAAAAAAAGAAACGCATAGCTTTCCGAGGGCGCGTTTTTATGAGTTTGTAAGTAAAATTTGGTGCTAGGGTATATAAAAACCAGCCTCAAATGTTCTTTACAGTGTCAAATGCACGTGTTGACCTGAATTGCGTTCGTTTTTGTAATCGTTACAACGCAGTGGTCAATAGTGTTTATGATGCAATTTTTGACCACAGCTCATGTTTCGCGCGCGTGAAAGCAACAAAATTTGGGGTGAACACTATTCACTGACTACGCAACTGAAACCCTATAAAAGGATAACGCTACACAAATAAAATTCAGTTCATTTTCAAGCAGACATTTATGGCGTCTCTATCGATAAATTTAAGGAACATTGCTATTGGCCGACTGCATGCAGGCGAAAGTCAAAGTCAGGTTGCCAGACATCTAAACGTGCATCAGAGTACCATCAGTCGACTTTGGCACCGGTTCCAAGCCACTGGCTCAGTTGAAGACCGGCATCGCAGTGGACGACCCAGAGTGACAACAGCAGCGGAGAATCGCTTTATTCGGCTTCGTCACCTCACAGACAGGTTTACAACAGCTTCCTCAACTGCCCAGTCATTGCCTGCAGGACGTCATGTGTCTGATCAAACGGTCCGGAATAGACTGCATGACGCTGGACTTTGGGCACAACGACCTCACTGTGGTGGGTTTAGATGTTATGAATGTTGGTGTTGTTATAGTGTAACTGAGTGAGGTCAAGCTGTGAAGGCCTCTGAGTCTAATAGATAATAAGGGTGTGTTCTCAGAGAACCTTTCTGCTACCACCCTAAGATCTCACTCAGACTTATTTTTTGACTAGTATGTCTGACAGCTACGTCTAATGTCTAGGAGAATGAAATTGTGGTATAATAAAATGACAACAAATACACTTAAGAACTCTATGAAAAGTAATTAACAACACCCAGAGTTAAGTTTAAAATGTGAAATCTTTTTTACAATTTATTTGTTTCAGTATCACAATTTTGTGTATACCGGAATATTGAACTCAAAATAATAATTCAAAGTATTTACATAAAATTAATTCAATTTATAACTGAGTATATTCTTATTCATAACTGTAATTAAATGTGTCAATCTGGAACAGTGTCAATTTATTCTTGCTCCTATGAATGGGTATTGATTACAAGAACGTTTGTCTTCATCACAATCTGAATGATCTAATATACATTTGGGAACTGAGTAGTGGAGTTTGATATAGCAAGTGCCCGGAGAAAATTTCTTAACTGAGTGGTGCCTGGTATGCAGGATGAATTTTGGTTAGATCACCAGCCTCCACTGCCAAGTAAGGATTCTGCTCTTGCAATATAACACGGAGGCACACAGTCGATACTGCCTCAATTATTTAGATGCAGAAATATAGACAGGTATAGGTTGACCTGGGCTCACTTTGAGTCATAGATGAAACCCCGGAACGATATAAATGCGTCCTACTCAACCTCTGATATACTCTCTCTTTCCCTAACTCTAAACATTTTTAATCATATTCAGACTCAGCATGGTAACTAAACAATTAGTTAACGTTCTTAATTTGTTGTATACCCCATTCATGGTCAAATAAACTTCAAACTACAGTTTGACACTTTCCTTGACAAAGGAAACATTTTAAGTTAATAATATCAAGTCATGTACAATCACGGTGACTTGCTGAAGACGACGGCCAGTGGTTTGCCTGGTCTTATGTCATAATACTGTACAACAATTTCCCCATTAATATTTAATTTTTCTTTCTCCCAAAATGTCAGAAAGCCTGTCTGGCTTTTCTACAACATGTTAATATATTTCCTAACAACTCTGTGAAACAACACAAAGTTTGATGTTGACTTCCCTCTAGATAAACTTATGCCCACATAATTTTCATACATATTCAATAATACATACATAATAATAATAATGATGATGATATAAATGTTTTCTTTCTTACCGCATCAGAGAAATATTAACACTAATAAGTTTGATTTGCGATAAATATGGTCAAATCCAGATCGCTTGCTGGTGCAGATCAGCAAAGTCAAGATAGTACTATTATCTTGCTTGTAGAACAACTTTAGTGTAGAAAATTTCTTTTACAAGTGGCCCCGAACACTAACTACAAATTAGTTTTATCCCTCCGTTAGTATATTAGTCTCCAGCCAATCAGGGACTGTTTGGCTTCTAGCGTCCTTTTTGTTCAAAACTGAACTCAATTTTCAAATCTTGGACTAACTTCACCTCTATAAATGAATTCAGTATGAAAGGTGAGAGAAAGGAAGGGCAGAATGTCAGACGGGCCTGCGTGCCCAATTCTCAACCCTTTGAAAATAAAGTTCGTTCGTTCGTTCGTTCGTTCGTTCTATCCCCACTACAGGGCAAACTGAGAAAGATTTAAGTCTGTTCGTCCATCTGTCTTCGTCAATATCTCAGTTATATCCTAAAAGTTTATAATTCTGACAAGTAATTAGTGATCCTGTTGCTGTCTGTCACACAGTGGTTTTATTTTTTTATTCTTTTATTTATTATATTCACTAGTATCGTTTTTATTCTTCATTTCCTCAAATAACATATTTTTCTATCTTGCCAATTCAAATCTGTAAACACGAACTCGTGACACTAGTCTTATACTCCTTTTCTGCCCCTATCCGTACTGTATTTTCAAAAATCTCCACGTTAAATAGTAATTTTTTTTCTTTTTTCTTAACTGTCGTTCTCATTCAGAACGAAACAGCGCTTTTGTAGTACGTCACAAAAATTCGACAACGCGTTGGCCGCATGTTACCTTATAGTTACTTTTTAGCCCGAATACGACTGTGTGTGTTTTGGGCTGTGTTGCGTCTAACAGCGTGGATATATACAGAGAACGGCGGGTCGAGCGAAGAGGGGTTTTGCAAGGCGTTGGTAATATTTGCGTTAATTCTTACTGCAGTTTCGTTCTACACTTCTGGAAAATGTCCGAATTGCTACTGTTGGTGGCGTTAAAGTTAAAATCGTACGTTAATTCAGAACGGCAGTTTGGTATCGCAGTTCTGGCACAGGTTAATTGTTAGTCTCAAGGACGAAACTAGGAAAGCGTATAACATTTGACGGCGGGATCATTGTCTTAGCATTACTACTGCATACAATTCAGCACTCTACTGGCGTTGAAGCTGCCATCAATGGTACCTATACCTTGTAGCGGTATGGCAGCTTGCGTACCCTGACAATCCCCAGAGCTATGCCAGTGGGAGTTTTACTCCTTGTAGGTTCAACCAAGCTGGACTGGTCTGTGTGGGTAGGGGTCAGACAAAAGCTGGTACCCTGGTCCTCCAGGTTGGGGGTTTTAGCATAGGGCTGACACCCCTGTCTATGTAAAAAAAATCGCACGTTACGGAAACAACAATAAATGGAAAAACTTTGCTGCGGGATGGACATTCGGAGTCTGTGGCTCGTATGACTGTCAGTGGTGAAAGCCGAAAGGAAGCCACTGACATGAAAACGGATGTCCTGACCGCAAAACAGGATACAAGAATAGGTTTTTGGAATGTCAGGACAATGTACGAGACAGGTAAACTAAGACAGGTCACGGCAGAAATGAGAAACTATAGGTTACACATTCTAGGGATAAGTGAGAGCAGATGGACAGGGGCAGGAAAAGTTAAAACAGCAACAGGAGAAACAGTACTTTACTCTGGAAGAGAGGATGGACAGCACAATGAAGGCGTAGCCATTATTCTACAGAAAGGAATAGAAAGGACATTACTGGAATGGAAACCCATCAACTACAGACTGATAAGATTTAGATTGAGAGGGAGATTCACCAACACTACAATAATACAATGCTACGCACCAACGAATGATAGCGATGAGGAGGTCAAGGATGAATTCTATCAACAACTGCAGAAAGAAATGGAAGACACACCTAGATATGATCTTGTTATAGTAATGGGAGACCTCAATGCGAAAGTTGGTACACACAATACATATAATGAAAGAACAATGGGGAAATGCGGCAGCGGAAGAGCAAATGAAAATGGGGATAAACTAATAAGTTTCTGTAGCATTAACAACCTGGTCATTGGAGGAACACTCTTCCCACATAAAGAAATTCACAAATTAACATGGGAATCACCAAATGGTCGGGACAGAAACCAGATAGACCACATCATGGTTAACGGTAGATGGAGACATGCATTACAAGATGTGAAGGTAAGAAGAGGTGCAGATGTGGGAAGTGATCACCATTTAATAGTAGCAAAACTGAAAGTGAAACTAAGAAGGGCAGCACCAACTGTAACTACACAGAAAAGGATTGACATCAGCAAATTGAAGGACTCCCTTACCAGAAAAGCTTTTGCGGCAGACATAAAGAAACGATATCAATTTGCCAAAAGTCAGGAAAAGACATTGACTGATGATATAGACCAGAATTTCAACACCATTTCAACAATATACAAAGAAAGCAGCAAATCATGCTTGGGATTCCAGGAAAGGAAGAAGCAAGACTGGATAACACCAGAAACATTAAACACCATAACGATGAGAAAGGAAATGAAAAGAAAGAAAACAGAAGCGAAGTCCCCCAGGTTAAAGCAACTGTATAGCGAACAGTACAGTCAGCTGGACAAGGAAGTTAAACGCCAAACCCGAGCCAACAAAAGGAATTTCCTAGACGATCTTGCAAGACAGGCAGAGGAGGCAGCACTGAGAAATGAACAACGCACAGTATACAAAATAACTAAATTCATCAGCGGAAAACGAGGTGCAAACAATATTACATTAGTAAGAGATAAGCAAGGTAGTCTCATCACGACAGCAGAGGGACAGGAAACAAGATGGGCAGAGCACTTCAGAGAAATTCTGAACAAGGAACCACCAGAAACACAACTGAATGTTCCTGAAGCTGAAAACGATCTAGATGTGAATACAGACATTCCACGAAAAGAAGAAATCATCACAGCAATCAAAGGGTTAAAGAACGGCAAAGCTCCGGGCCATGATAACTTAAATGCAGAGCTATTTAAGACAGACCCTGAGCTAGCAGCAGAACTATTAGAACCACTATTTGCACAAGTCTGGAAAACGGGATCAACACCATCAGAGTGGAACAAAGGAATAATTTTCAAGTTGCCCAAGAAGGGAGATCTTGCAGACTGCAATAATTGGAGAGGAATCACTCTTCTCTCAGTTCCCAGCAAAATACTAGGCAGGATAATTATACAGAGAATTTCAAAGGCAGTAGACCACAAACTGAGGAAGGAACAAGCAGGATTTAGAAAGAATAGAAGATGTGTAGATCATATATTCACTCTCAGGAACATTATAGAGCAGTGCTCAGAATGGCAAAGACAGCTTTACATTAATTTCGTTGATTTTGAAAAGGCTTTTGACAGCATACATAGGGACAGTTTATGGAAAATACTGAGGGCTTATGGAATTCCAAGCTGCATAGTGTCAATCATAAAAAGCCTCTATGCCTACTTTACGTGTAGTGTTGGGCAGAGCAACCTAACCTTTGAGGTGAAGACAGGAGTACGACAGGGATGCCCCTTGTCAACCACTCTATTTTTAACAGTCATAGACTGGGTGATGCGCCAGACAACAGAGGGCAGTCCAAGAGGAATAAGATGGACAACATTTTATACACTGGAAGATCTGGAATATGCAGATGACAGTGCACTACTAGCGCATTCACATCAACACATCCAGGAAAAAAACGGATACACTTAACAAGTTTAGCCAGCAGGTGGGCTTGAACATCAATTTAAAGAAGTCTGAGGTCATGACGCTCAATGTGAGCAACCCTGAGCCCATATCAGTAAGGAATCAGCAATTGGTACAGACAGATACCTTCACATACCTAGGAAGCATAGTAACACCAGACGGCGGGGCAGGCAAAGACATCAACATCAGAATGAATAAGGCAAGAACAGCCTTCTTTAGCCTAAACAACATCTGGAAGTCCTCCCAATACAGCACAAGCACAAAATTAAGATTATATCAGAGCTGTGCTTTCTGTGCTTCTCTATGGTGCGGAATGCTGCAGAGTTACAGAGAAGGAAATGTCGAAATTGTCCTCCTTTCACACAACATGCCTAAGAAAAATTCATCGAATCTTTTGGCCGAATACCATCACCAATTAAGATCTGCTTACTCGTAGCAAGGAAGAGGACATGCACACCATCATAGCTGGCAGACGCTGGAGCTGGGTTGGTCATGTCCTCAGAAGAGACCCCGATGCCATCACAAGAACAGCTATGCTTTGGACCCCTGAAGGAAAGCGAAAGAGAGGCCGACCAAAAACAACCTGCCGGAGGACTGTGGAGGCTGAGATGCAGGGAATGAACCAGAGTTGGGGCACTGTACGAAGGATGGCCACCGACCGAGCAAAGTGGAATCAATTTGTTGTTGCCCTACAAGACGCCACTAGGCGTGATGGCCACTGACTGCTTTGATGGTCGGCGGCTAAGGATCAAAGAAGAAGAAGACTGGCGTTGAAGACGACGATAGGCAAACACACACGGGCGGGTTTATTTATTATCATAGGAATAAAATCTTACTGAATTTAGCGATTGTTTCACAGATTTCGCTACACTCACCGAGGACCTGTCCTTACGCGCCGCCATCGCCAAAATCGACTTCTTTGGGCCAACCAGCATCATTCCTGGGCAGCTGACAATCAATGGAGACGTGTCTGGTTTAGTGACGAATCTTTCTTTTTGTTGCAGCGTCATGATAGACGGCGTAGGGTCTGCCGTAGGCGAAATGAACGTTTTGCCCAAAATTGCGTTGATGAAGCTCCGCCGCACGGTTGTGGAAGTGCAATGGTGTGGGGAATGATCAGTTACAACGGAAGGAGTCAATTGGTGCACATTGAAGGAGGCTTGAATGCGCAACGATACGTCAATGAAATTCTTCGACCCCATGTCCTTCCACTTTTGGCTGCCCAAAGGTCTGTGTTTCAACAGGACAACGCCAGACCCCATTGTGAACGGTTGACCACGCAGTTCCTGACTGCCAACAACATTCTCACCCTTCCCTGGCCATCCCTGTCTCCAGACATGAGTCCGATTGAGCACCTGTGGGATGAGCTGCATAGACGTGTTTGTCGCTGAGACGTTGCTCCAGCCAATCGTCGTGATCTGTTCCAGGGACTCCAAGAAGAGTGGGCAGCCATCCCACAGGCCCACATCAGACGTCTGATCGCATCCATGCCCAGGAGATGCCAGTCGCTGATCGATGCAAGAGAAGGCCACACACCATACTAATGGGAAAGCCCGTACGCCAACAAACTCTCGTGACCAAGATGCAAAACAACTGCCAATTGATTGGCTGAACCCTAAGGTATTCTTGTGTGCAATTTGAACAATTAACTCATTAAATTAAAAAAGTTATTGAATGTCAAAATTATGGCTATGTGTGTGCCTTCAGTAGCTATGCGTTTCTCTTTTTGAACAGTATAGTATATGTAACAAGCGTGTTGTTCCTTGGATTTATTGTGTGTCTCCTCTCTTGTTAACTGTCCTTCACACATGTAGATTTATTGTGTGTCTCCTCTCTTGTTAACTGTCCTTCACACATGTAGATTTATTGTGTGTCTTCTCTTGTTAGTCGTACTACTCTCACGTTATCTTCTTCTGTGTACTCTCTATATTGACATGTCTGTCATTGTGGTTTCCATGGCAATGATTACCAGGTTGTGAGCATGCTCTCGTGGTTCTCACGCTCATCAACTTTATTTTCTCGTTTATAATGTTATTCCCTCTCCTTATTTATTGTCTGCTACTTACGGAGTGTTGTGGCCATTATGTTATTATTGGTCTAGTGGCACTATACTTAATCAGAGAGCTTTGCTGTGGTGGTTTATGAAGAAATGTTTAATATAATAAAATTTGTAGACCCATGCACGATCTCCTTTTCACATATTACGCAATGCTTGGTAAAGCTGAGTTGCCTTATTCTAGGCTTCTCAATACAGATCCTTCCGAACTTGTCAGACTTGCATTATTCTAACTTCACGCCAGTTGATACATACTAAAACTGAACACAATTTTGACAGACAAACAAGCTGACCTTTGTGAAAATCTCTGGTTCAATGCCCTTGAGAACAATGAAGTCCTTGGTGACAGAGTTACTGTTAATGATTGTAGTGTTGATCCCGCTGCTGCTCAGACTGATGTTGGAACTTTCGTTATTGTTGTTACTGTTGTTGTCATTTACATCCATGGAATTACTGTCGCCAGCGTCGCTAAGTTTTTTCCTTTCTTGCTCTATCTCGACTCTTGCCTGTTTGTAGTCCTCCATCATGGCTCGCAAAATGGGAGAGTTTGCCGCCAAAACAAAGCGATGACACCTTAGATAGGACAAGAGACAGATATGACGTCATGATTGTCTCACTCGTGTCTGTGTGTGTGTGTATAGTTTCTAACTACAAACATTTAGTCCTGTGGTCCAGTGACTATGTTCACATGCTTTATTGTACTAGCTGAGAGAATCTGGATATGTACACACACTTTACTGTCTTAGCTGGGAGAATCTGGTTATGTACACATATTAAATTGTACAAGCTGTAAGAATGTGACTACTTAGACACAGGTCAGACATACGTTATTGTACAAGCTGAGAGAATCTGGCTATGTACACCCATGTTACTGTACTAGCTGGGAGAATGTGACTATGTACACTTACGTTATTGTACTAGCTGAGAGAATCTGAGAATCTGGCTATGTACACGCACGTTACTGTACTAGCTGAGAGAATCTGGCTATGTACACCCATGTTACTGTACTAGCTAGGAGAATGTGACTGTACA
The DNA here is from genome assembly GCA_024509875.1 of Oreohelix idahoensis. NCBI lineage: Eukaryota > Metazoa > Mollusca > Gastropoda > Stylommatophora > Oreohelicidae > Oreohelix > Oreohelix idahoensis. Next base: position 836,864 of record JAMPIV010017659.1, on the reverse strand, counting down.
CTTACGTTAATGTACTAGCTGAGAGAATCTGGCTATGTACACACGCTTCTGTACTAGCTAGGAAATGTGATAATGTACACATACGTTATTGTACTATCTCAGATAATCTGGCTATGTACACTTGTTACTGTAATAGCTAAGTGAATCTAGCTATGTACACATACGTTACTGCACTAGCTGAGAGAATCTGGCTATGTACACACACGTTATTGTACTATCTGAGAAAATATATGTACACATTCATTATTGTGCTAATTGAGAGAATCTATTTACACACTCGTTATAGTACTAGCTGAGAGAATCTATGTTCACACACGTTATTGTACTAACTGAGAGAATCTATGTTCACACACGTTATTGTACTAGCTGAGAGAATCTATGTTTTTCTTCACATGATGGAAATGATTGGTTCAAATGTGAACACACTCTTTTACCCAACACGTGACGTCATGATAATCCAAAAACTCTACACAATGGCAGAGACCCATAAAAGTTCCCACTCTCTCCTTCCCTCTCTATCTCCCCCAATCCATCTACAGTAAAGATTCGACCAGCATTCACCATCAGCTGATGTCATGTTACATTCTTTCGCGTGGACATAGCCCAGCCCCCCTTTACCATTATTGTTTTTGTTTGTGTTCTGGCGGCTAAAATGTGGGTCTTTATTCGTTTAATTTTTCTGATCGCGACTGTCTATCTCTTATTCTTCGGTGCTCGTCTGTTGCAGCAGACCGCCACTGACGGCTCTCTTTGATTTTGCGTCTAACCCTCATTATAAATTCACCTGAGCGTTCCTCCGATCACAGACCGTCAGGTAGAATAACAATTACATAGTAACACCTGGCTGTGGAACGACAGCCCTTCGTTCGCCCACGTGAATTTACAAGCTTCTGTACTTGAGATCAAATTAATTCTTTTCTTAATCCGTTGACTCCTCAATTATTTTCCACCCTGTGCCGTAATTTTAATTCGTGATAGACTAAAAACAACGCTCAGAGAGTTGTTTTGGCACTGGTGTCAAATCTGACCAACGCTCTGAGAGTTGTTCCGGAGTCAACGAGTTAAGACAGGGGGACGAAAATTCTTTGCAGATCCCCCATCTGGGAAAACCGAAGCACCAGATGTTAAGGCCAGCGACTGTTAGCAGACTAGAAGTTTCACAGTTTTAAGCATTTGGGTATACTTCGTTTTGGAACCCGCAGAGTTGGAACAGAATAACATAGAGATTAGTTATCCGAGGGAAAGATATAATCCTTGTGAACTGTGTAAATTCTTGTATTGCGGGATAAGTTACGCACTTTGTAACAGAATAAATGCTTAGTTTTTAGTGTGTAGATATATAACAACTTTATATATAACTGATAGCAGTAACTTTCATTTTTGTGTGTGACAACTCGTTTACCAAATAATTCAGCAACGCGAAGTGTATAATCGAGCCATCATAATTCAGTCACGTAATAACATCTAACTTAATCTGTTAAAAGACACATACGTTTGTTAATGTTTACAATGGTTTAAATGTAAGCATAAACTGACATTACTTTGAGGAGTTAGATTTGTGTAAACTATTTACATAATTCTAATAGTGACGTGTATTTGCTATAACAACTGCATTTTAGGGAGAAAGTCATTTATTTTTTGAGAACTACTCGGTAGAGTATGGGACCACGGAATTTCTATTTTGTAGTTTAGATATAACTTACAAGGTAGTTCTAGAGAGTTAACCACCCGCCAGTGAAAGAGTTCTATACCCCGTAAAGTTACGATGTCGCCAACGGACATAAACATTACAAATGCATATACGCTATTTTTGGAGTTTATTATTTTTTCCTTTTGTTTATCGACCCCACGAGGAGCACACAAATTAATAATGCAATGTATTTAATGCTAATATTTTTATGTAAATTCAAGTAAGGTCATAATGTGAATAGTGCATCCTCACAACGGGAATTACATTGTTTGAAAACCCATACTTTCAGTTGGAAGAGGGCACTAAGTTGATCTTACCGTTAGAGTTAATGCTCTGGTGTACATGTATGTACACATCAAATTATTCTATGTGGGATGCATGTTGAGAATTGATATTGTGGAATTAACAGAAAGACAACTCATAAAGAAGGGACAGCATAAAGACAGCCTAGCAAAAATAAAACAAATACCTCAGTGGTGCATACTTCTTAAGTATAGCCTGATGTTATGATTTGTATTTTGCTTGAGGTAATGGTTGCATGTTTTTTCTTAGTTCCAGGGGATACTTTCAGGGTTACTTCCAGAGCCTCTGCTACACTAAGCTGAAGATAAGCAACCAACGAAGGGAACATACCGTTCTCCCTCATGTCTAACGTTTTCAGAACGCAGATAGCTCAACGAGTGTCAAATTACCTGTCAACTTACAACGCACAGGGCAACACATGCCACTAAATGCGTGGCCATCACCTAAATACCGTTCATTGCCAGTGTAGAACCAGTGACCGCAGCCTGACGTCAAGTATTGTGCAGTAGTGGTTTCCTACTCGCCTATTTAACATATGTCAGAGCATAGTGGCATCCATTATCGTTCAACGCAGCTTCGCCAGCATAATTGCAATTCCCTTCCTTATGTCTTATTATGCGCAGTACTCGGTCCCAAATTAAGGGCTCAACCAGAACCACCGGATTACGCATCAAGTTCCAGATACTGGACACGTCTGTTTTGATTCACGGCACAAGGATAGTTGCGCAAAGAATACGTCTGCTCTGAGCTGACCTCCTGTGACCCGCGTAGCGGAATTTTTTGGTCGGTACGACACCTGCCTTTATTAAGTGACAGAGGAAAGACAGGAGTAACTTGACAATCCCTACCTAGGTTTAGGCTAAATCAGTCTTGTAAAAACGGCGCAAGGATAAGCGTTTCCAGTGGATTTTTATCCTCCCCCCCCCCCCCCCCCCCCTTCCTTTCCAGGTTAGAGGCAGAAATAAATAGACAGTGACTCGGTTTCTCACATGCAGCCGAAGGATTGTTAGCTCTCTGTTTATATTTTCTGTCGTTGTGTGACAGGCTGGTTTTGTTTTCTTGATATATGAATTGGTGTAATTTTTAACCTGTTATTTGATCAATTGTTATTTGCTGAGATTTTATTCTTTTTCTTCTTTTCAACCAAAAATAATTTTAATAAATTTAACCTTTTTGTTCCAGGTTAATAAATTTTCAAAGACCTTTTTTTATATTTTCTTATGTGTCTTCATAAGCTGTTATTTTCAATTGTTATTTGCGTTTCAAAGACCTTCGACAGCGGGTGTTTCATATATAATAATAATTATGTTCTTTAAGCGCCAAATAAGGCGCATACTAATTTTAAAGCGCCAAAACAACGCTTAAGGCTTCTCCTTCGGCTGCATGTGAGAAACCGAGTCACTGTCTATTTATTTCTGCCTCTAACCTGGAAAGGAAGGGGGGGGGGGGGGGAGTTAAAAATCCACTGGAAACGCTTATCCTTGCGCCGTTTTTACATAAGAATATATATATATATTTATTTATTTATTTATTTATATGGGTGTGTGTGTGTGTGTGTTTGTGTGAGTTGTGGGGCTTGGAATGAGAGATAACTATAATAAATCTTCTTCCAGGCTGTTTTAAGATTCTCCCTGATCACGCACATTATCTCCGTTGTCTCATATAACTCTTGCAGCTCATTAAAATTGTCTACCTCAACAAACTACTTCAAAACCCAACTCACGACAGTCTACAGACGTCTGGCACAGGAAGACTTCCGAATAATGTCGGGCCACAGGGTATGAGGTCGTCTTACAAGTAATCGAGTATTACTTTAATTATAATACCACTGTTATCCTGATTATAGGTTCCGAGGACTTTGTGGTTTTCAGTATTATAAATGTGGTAAAGTGGGATGTTATAAATATTTATAGGGGACTTAGTGTACTGACTGAGATCAGCTGTGAAGGTATCTATATCTAATAAGAGTAGTGTATTATAGATAACCTTACTTACTGCCACATATGTATACCTCAGTCAGAATTATTCTGGAATAGTGTGATGACTACGTTATATGTCTAGGGTATGTGTATGATGAAGTGTAAGTCATAACAACAACAGACAGATAAACAATTTAATTTATTCCACCACACTTGACAACACTGTGACACTCACATACATATAACACTCTAAGAGGATATCTTAAAGGAGTCACTGATAACTTTTCAAATAACAATATGTATTCAGTGCTGTCATGAATGTATATGTGTCCTGATTCAAATACAAAGGGAACCAGAAATCACAATCAATTTTAATTACAAGTTATATGTACAGAATTTATTAATATGATTCATGTAGTGACATATATTATTAATGGTATCCTATGTGTGTCAGTTGTGTAGTGGTAATATGAGGTAATACTGGTTTTGTTTTGTTCAAGCTCTGTTGGTATTTGTCATCATGACTTCAATAGTTTGTTTCTATTGGAACTAGTATTGGAGATGTTCTCAGTTCCTGGTATTAAAACAATTAAATTCCCCTCTTAATTTTAGTTTACAGTGTCATTTTAAGATGGGGGTACATAATGTTGAGCTCCATGGCCACACTCTCTTATCTTGCGTGATGACTGCAGTAAAAGACTCCTCTGCTCGATTAATGTAATGAGTTCTGGAGCCACCCCACTGGTTGCTATATGGACCAAGGAGTATGCTGTCCACCTCTGGCTTCAGCAAAGCTCTGACTAGGTGCTGCTCAATAACTTTAAGACCACGGTCCCTGAAACAAGAAGGTTGTACCTTCTACGTCAGAACTAATTTATACTCCATTTCTACACTGAGCACAATACATCACAAACATTGAGTTCAGAGCGTTTGGCCAACTGTCAGCTTCATCTGAAATACTTTATACCAGTATTTCCCTCCCTAATGGTTACTACGCCTCTGCAATTCCAGCATTATTTCTTTCTAGTTAATAATCTAGGTGTCAGTGTACTGTTTGGCCATTCCATGCAGTTTTACTTTCCTCCGACACCTTCTGTTCAGGCTGGAGCACTATAGGCTTTACATCATGTTCGCTACTGAACCACACATATATACAGACATAATTTATCAATTTACATTCAATTTTCATTTAAAAATATTGAATATTTCAAGCTTACCACAATTCATGGAAATAATAATAAACAGTTTCGTTGACTGGCAATGAATATAGCACAACTCCGATCTGCCGATGTCCCAGGCTTTATTTTATAAAAAAATATACACTGGTGCTCAACGCACTGCTTCTTAGTAGGTTTATTACAAGATGTGGCAATGAACAGACGCTCTGAATTGAGTATATTCGCAGCTCTACCCAATCACACCACGTCTACACATCTTTTCAAAAAAGTACCCCTTTCTCACGTTTCCCCTGACAACACAAGATAGTATTTATAGTCCGACCAATCGTGTTTAGTCTTTCATTTGTTGCGCTCCAATCAAATAGGAGTTAACATGGTAGGCTATTTCCGTAACGTAATGTTTCTTCAAACACGTTATAAAAAAATTTTATGAGCAGAAATGATTTCATGCTGTCAGGCACCCCCACTATTTTATTTTGGCCATAACTTGGTAATTCCTAGACTATTTGCGTAACGTTTTACATATTCTTTGTCAGCAAACCCTAAGGAATCCAAATATCTCAATCTAAGGGAGCTAGGTGGCTGCGTTCAAAATGTGCATTTTCTACCACCTCCTGTTCACTTCAATCCCCATGTGGTGTCTGGGTACTGTCATGTTTTCAAACGTAAACCGGTATAATGTCATAATTCCCAATAAGCGTTTTTCAGGATTTTAAAACCTAACTCTGGGAAGGGTAGTGAATTTTATCACTGTCGATTTGAAATAAAGTTAGTGCATGTGGCCTTACACGCGTGATGGCAGCAATTGTGTATCGCGCGACGCGTGTTTAGTGTTGCACGTGTCCCTGCTTTCTGCCTCTCCCTTCTCTCTATCCTTTAGTCCATCTGTCTTTTAGTTACGCCGTGTATAAAATGGAATGAATGAAATATTAAATTTAGGTCATTGATCAGCTTGCGTATCTCAAGGTTTTTCCAAGAAATACAGTACACGTTTCATTGAAGAAAGCGGGTAATAATACAGTAGGCTTTTACTATCAACGTGAAAGCGTTACAATTTGCCGACGAAGTAGAAAACAAGGGGGATTTCGAGTACAGTCATTGTGACAGCACTGTTCTTTACCATTCTTCTTTCCTTTTATTAAATTTATTTGTTAGGCTTTGCATTTACGTTTTAATTTATATATGGGGATTAGAATAATTCACGACAATAAAGTCGAGTTTTCTTCCTGGTTAATTTCAGAAGATCCTCAATACTTGGTCCACTCCCCTTCATTGAAATCCTACTTTTCTTCGGTCCTGGCTTGCCTGAAGGTGTTTTCTTGACTCAATGGAACAGAGTGCTGGCGTCTAAACTCGTCCTACATTATAAGGGACTTTTCGCCCACTCTCTCCCGGCTCTCTACGCGGCGACAGTCGCCAATTAAACGTAATGTAGTTTCATATATGTTATCTACATCAAGCAGATTTAAATATTTGACTTTAGTATATACCTGGTTCCAAATGTTGTCATAGCCGGGAGTTGTACCCAGAATAAGCTCCCACTGCAGATAAATGCTTCTATGGCACGCGCCTCAGTAGCCCCTGACAACCAAGACCTGCTCGCGGCCTCCATGTGTGACTCGATTTGAGCCCGGCGGAACTCTTTCCACTGTCGGGAGAAGAGGCGAAGGGCGAGTCGCTGGCACTTAAAACCGGTAGCTTCGGGCAGATATGGCTCGTACTCCTTGGTGGTAGCCTACCTAAGGAAAGGTCATTCAAACCACCGCAGCCCTACGCGAATATGCGTTTACGGGAATGGCTTCGGGAGTAAACCCTGAGGATAAGTCCGAAGTCGAGTCCCTAAGGCAGTCTAATGTCGATTTGACATTATTCTGGCAACAGCTGCGACGTGGCTGGTGCCAAACTGTATCGGCTACTGCCGTTTCTTCGGATCTACCGGCTGCGTGGAGAGAGGGAACATGCTGCATAGGAAACAGCTTGATCTCCATATAACTGTGACCAAGCTCACGCCCTGGAGAGGACACTCCAGCTTCATCCTATGGGTGTCGGCAAAACACGGGAAGTAGCAGTTACCGGTTATAAGCATTTTACCTTATTGGCGTAGGGCATGGTGCCAGGGGCTACTTCCGACAGTGGGAGAGGTTCTAGGATCTCACGCACAGCTTCCACTCGCTTCAAGCTGAGCAGCTCCCAATAAATTAGGTATTGTCCCGCCACTGTCTACTTTCCCCATTGGGTGCATGGGGATTAGGGTCAAACCCGAACTGTGGAGAGAAAATTTCGCGCTAAGTAATAATCACAAAAACAAGAAAGTAATAGAAATAAACAAACTATCAGATTGGGATGCTGGAATGTCCGGACTATGTTGACTGGACATTCGAAAACCTACAGGACATGAAGGATGTCAGGAAGAAAGCCATAATCAATGACGAACTTAAACCACTTCAGGTGGATATAGCTACACTTGAGGAGACGCATCTGGCAGGCTCTGGAATGGTGAGCGAGAAGGCTAAACATTTAATAGGTAGGGAAAAGACCTTAATAAAACTAGAGAACACGGAGTAGGTTTTGCGCTCAAAATAATCACTAACAAAAATTGTTGAACCAGTTGAGAATGGATCAGGATGCCTGTTAACGCTCCGCCTGCAAACTAGTGCAGGTCCCATCACCCTTGTCAGTGTGTATAAACCTACTTTGTAGTGTGAATGAGAAGTTAAAAACGAGTTCTACGAGAATCTAGCAGCGGTCATCAAAAGCACACCTGGGCTAGAACAGCTTGTTATCCTTGGTGACTTCAATGCTAGAGTGGGTGCCGATAATGTTTCATGGTCTTCATGTCTGGGCAGGTTTGGTATTGGCATGATGAATGAAAATGGGCCACATATCCTAATTTTCATCTTAAGTTATCCTTTTCATGTTCTAGTTACATTCTTCCCACCCCCACCCCCATGTATACACTGCTTAGACAGCGCAGACTACGCTGGCTTGACCATGTCTGACGCATGGAAGATGGTCGCATCCCGAAAGATATCTTCTACGGACAACTGGCAGATGGCAAAAGAACAGTTGGGCGACCGCAGGTGATGGTCAAAGATGTGTGCAAGAGAGACATGAGGGCACTTGACATATGTCTAGCAACCTGGGAAGATGAAGCTGCTGATCGCACCACGACAAAAGCCAATCAGAGTGTTTCATCATGACTAAAACCTATAAGACTCTTTGACCATGACATAAACCTATCTGTGTTTCACCACAACAAAAACCTATCAGTGTTTCACCACGACAAAAAAACTTATGTGTTTCACCGCGACAAAAACCTATCAGTGTTTCACCACGACAAAAAACCTATCACACTCTTTCACCACGACAAAATACCTATATGTGTTTCACCAATACAAAAAACCTATCAGACTCTTTCACTATGTCAAAAACCTATCAGACTCTTTCACCACGACAAAAACCTATCAGTGTTTCACCACGACAAAAACCTTTCGATGTTTCACCACGACAAAAAAAAAACCAATCAGTGTTTTACCACGACAAAAAACCTATCATACACTTTCACCACGACAAAAACCTATGAATGTTTTACCACGACAAAAAACATGCACGTGTTTCACCACAACAAAAAACCTGTCAGACTCTTTCACCATGACAAAAACCTATCTGAGTTTCACCACGACAAAAATACCTATCAGTGTTTCACCTCGACTAAAAAACCTATCAGTGTTTCACCACTACAAAAACGTATCAGTGTTTCACCACGACAAAAAAAACCTATTAGTGTTTCACCAATACAAAAAACCTATCAGACTCTTTCACCATAACAAAAACCTATCAGACTCCTTCACCACGACAAAAACCTATCAGTGTTTCACCACGACAAAAACCTGTCAGTGCTTCACCACGACAAAAACCTGTCAGTGTTTCACCACGACAAAAAACCTACCAGACTCTTTCAGCACGACAAAAAACCTATCAGACTCTTTCACCATGACAAAATCCTATCAGACCCTTTCCCCACGACAAAAAAACCTATCAAACTCTTTCACCATGACAAAAACCTATCAGCGTTTCCCCACGACAAAAGCCTATCAGTGTTTCAGCACGACAAAAACCTATCAGTGTTTTACCATAGCAACTAACCTATCAGTCTTTCACCACGACAGAAACATATATCAGTGTTTTACCACGACCAAAAAACCTATCAGACTGTTTTCACCACGATAAGAGCCTGTCAGAGTTTCACCACGACAAAAGACACAAGATGTTGGAGAAAATTGCAGTCGACTTTATATGCGAAGATAGCAGCTGATCTGATCTGATATCATGTTCATCAGGTGCCATCTTCACATCGAAGATCAGCTGTAATGAATCTCCAACGTCTTCTGTCTCTTGTCTTGATGGTGTACCCTAAAAGACTCTTTCCTGTCTCTTGTCTTGGTGGTGTACTCTGACAGACTCTTTCCTGTCTCTTGTCTTGGTGGTGTACTCTGACAGACTCTTTCCTGTCTCTTGTCTTGGTGGTGTACTCTGACAGACTCTTTCCTGTCTCTTGCCTTGGTGGTGTACTCTGACAGACTCTTTCCTGTCCATCTGTTGATGTTATATTCCCACTAACAGCACTGTTTTCCTCTTGCACGTTCGCCTTCAGCTCTGCCTTCCATTATGGTTTTCAGCAGAGTGTTGTGCTTTTTTGTATGGCCATAATATTTTAGCTGTTTAAATTTGATCTCCTTTATTAATTCTCTATTTATTCCTAACTTTTCTATGAGCTCTTTATTAGTTTTCTTCTCTGTCCATGAGACATACTCCATCCTTCTATATATCCACATCTTAAGGTCTTCAATTGTTTCTTCTAATTGCTTGTTCAATGTTCATGTTTCTACACCATACAATAATGAATAATATATATTGCATTTGATGATTCTCAGTTTGAATTTGTTAGTTGTTTAGATATTAGTATCTGTCTCATGTTGTTGAATGTAGCCTTGTCCATTCCTATTCTCTTCTTGATTTCTGTTTTTCATCTGCCATCTTCTGTTATTAAATGACCAAGATATGAAAAACTTGTGACTTGTTCCTAGATTTGTCCATGTATTCTTATCTTTAATGTTGGCTTATCGCCTGCTCATACAACGTAAAAAAATAGCTTAAAAGAAATTCGTATAATTTTAGGAAAACCTTGTAAACACCTTGTTGTTGTCTTGTTGACTCAATAAAATACGAGTATTAAATATTATCGACTTGTATCACATTACAAAGATTCTAGAACCAAGATGGCTACCATATCGATAATCTTCAACGGTGTTGCAGTACACACAGATGGAGTAGAAGGTCGTGTCAGGGAAATAAACAACGAAAAAAATCACACATTCTGAAGATGGCTATGTGAGCCGCCATTTTGTCTACACTGGGAATAAAATGTCGATTTAGATTTGTAGATATTAATTATCACGAGGAGACAAGGTCAAAAGTCATGTCATAAATTCAGCCATATTAATTACAATAAAATAGCAGAACGAATCTCAAATCTCGCAGTAATTTCAGTCCGAACAATTGTTTACAACTCTTTCAATGAGCTGTCTGAGGCAGGAGTCGAGCATTGTTTTTAAAATTGTATTTCTGTAATACAGTGGAGCTCCAATTATAATTTTCTTTTCTTATTCAGCACACGCATGTCAATCACATTAGGATATGGGACTTGTAAGAAAAACTAAATTCCTTCAGTAACCACCACTGATATGGTACAGAAAATACTTGCATTAGATTTGTCCTTGCGTGGAAATATCTGCTGATGCAACCCATGCCCCTGAAGGATCGATATAGGAGGTAGTGGTAATGAAAACGAGAAAACAACATTTCGAACAAGAGGCAAATGATTATTCGTCATTTTTCATCTCTCCAAGGAGTGTAGGGCTTCAACAGATACTTTCTCTAAATCCTCCGGTCACGTGTCATTAGCTTCAACAGACACTTACTAAGTCCTCCCGTCACGTGTCATTAGCTTCAACAGACATTTGCTAAGTCCTCCCGTCACTTGTCATTAGCTTCAACAGATGCTTTCTAAGTCCTCCCGTCACGTGTCATTAGCTTCAACAGACATTTGCTAAGTCCTCCCGTCACTTGTCATTAGCTTCAACAGATCCTTTCTAAGTCCTCCCGTCACGTGTCATTAGCTCAAAGCCTTTCCAAGTCCTCATCATTTTCATTTCTGTCTTTAGTTCTCTTCTCCAAGTCTTTTAAGGACTAACTATACTTCTCATACACTGGGGTTTTCAGAGCAACAACTGCCTGGTATCAACAAGCTTCTCCAATGAGTGTCCTATCCATCTCTTGTTGCATTGTGTTCCAGTGGTACTTCTCTGGTTCTTGTCATCAGTTCAAAAATGGTGACGTTTTCGTTTCATTTCAATCCTTCTATTCTGCGTAAGTACCCATTTACGACAGCTGTAACTTCTTGATTTTCTTGTTGTTCTCCATGTTTCAAGTGTGACAAAATGGGTTACAAATTGTGGGCACTTAAATGGAGCTACCATCCTTCCTATTTCTTTCTGATTTTTGGCACGCCCATTTTTCGTTTTCTGTAGATATAAGCGGGGAAATTGACTTGTCATTCTTGTATCTGATAGGTTCACTCCCCTGTTTATGTAAGGTTTGTAAGAGATAATTGACGCGTTCCGGACTCGTCGCCGCGGAGAGCGGAATCATTCTTTAGAGCTCTTTTCACCATGAGTCAGAATCCCGACACTCAGATTTTGAGGGTGAGCGGCAAAACTTTCCCTAGTCTTTGACAGTCGGGAAACTAGGCACGGGGTTCTGTAACTGTTGCATCATGTTATGCGACAACCAGGGCGTAAGAGTGACTTTGTGTCACGCAAGAGACACCTGCGCTGTTGGATGGCCGTCACAAAATCTTCCCTGTGTTTGATGCCAGGGAAAATCTGGGACCCGCACAGCATAAAAGCCGTCATTCTGGTGCGCAAATTCCTCTTGAAGTTGCGTTTCCATGGGAATTCTCTGGTTAGTAATTACGATTGTTTTTCAGCATTCCCCGCGCAAGTGTTAGCCCACTTTTAAACACCTATGCCCTATTCTTACTATATATGTAGTCTACTGCTGTCTCTAAATTGCTTCAGTCCTAAAATTCCTATCGTGAGGAGGGAGAGACCTAGTCCAAGCTTGCCAGCTTATTAGAGTGGGAAATTCTTCACAGTCTCAGTAAGAGTCCTTAAGTAACTCGGTAGTGTTATAATTATACTTGGAATTTTTTCTTAGTCAGAATACGGTATTATAGTGGGCTCTAGCAACTTTATAGTACGGCCATCGCTCCCCTACACCAAGAAGCTATAGCTAGCTCTTGTAAAATAAGTTGTGTTTGGATACCTATTACGGGTTTTCCTTTTAAAGCCAAACGGTTGTGTAACTTAAGATGCTTCATGGAAGTTTGAGAACCCTCCCATTCATGGAATGTGTATACATATATATATATATATATATATATATATATATATATATATGTATATATATATATATATATATATATATATATATATATATATATACAAGGGGATTGACATAAGTCTTGGGCCTGACCATGAAGGACATGTCACAGAGAGCTGAAATTTTGTATAGTGTTTATTCCTTTTCAATATAGCCACCGTCTGAAATGACACACTTCTGCCATCTCTGCTTGACCTTGAAAAGACCTTGGGAGTAGAACACCCTATTTTTCAAACTAAACCAGTCATCACATGCCAGTATAACCTCTTCATCGCTGTCAAAATGATTTCCTTTTAGCTGTTTCTTAAGATTTGGGAATAGAAAAAAGTCTGATGGAGCCAAATCTGGAGAATATGGTGGGTGTGGAAGAATTTCAATATTCAAATCGTTGGCTGCTAGCTGTACAAGCCGTGCTTTGTGAGAGGGCGCGTTGTCTTGAAGCAAAGGAAGATTTTGAGAGCGCGTTATCCCTCGTTTCCTGGTCACAACTTTTCTTACTTTGGTGAGAAGATCTGCATAGTACTGTCCATTAACTGTGTTGCCACGAGGCAGATAATCTTTCAAAAGGACACCTTTGCCGTCCAAAAAGAACAGTCAGTATCACTTTTCCTACAGATTTCTGCGCTCTCGGCTTGACAGGTGTTGGGGAGCCCGGGGTTTTCCATTGCATGCTGACAATTTTGGATTCGGGGTCATAATGGTGTACCCAAGTCTTATCTACTGTCACCATGGTCTCCAAAAAAATTTTTGACTGACACTTTTTGAGCAACTGTTGACAGCAATTTACCCTCGTTTGCTTCTGTTCACGTGTCAACAGTCGCGGAACCCAGCGTGCACACACTTTTCTCATGTTCAGTCTGTTGTGTAAAATTCTATAAACTGTTCTTTCATTTAGTTTTACTCTACTAGCTATCTCCACAATTGTCATTTTTCGATCCTGGTCAATGATTGTCTTCACTCTTGTTGCATTTTCATCGTTGCACTCTGAGGCTGGTCTACCAGATCTTGGCAGATCAGCAACATTTGAGCGGCCGCACTTAAACTGTTGACACAAGTTTTTTACCGAAGTATATGAAGGACAAGAATCACGAAACACTGGTTCCATCTCCCTGTGTATTTCTGTAGGTGTTTTTCCCTGAAACATCAGAAATTTTATCACAGCTCTGGCCTCCTTCTTTTCCATTGTTTTGTCAAATCTTTGGAGCAGCAGATCCGGTCAATAGGGTACATTGCGCCGTGCACCGTTAGCGGGAAAACCCATTGAAGAAACAAACGCGTACTTCACAAATTCAGTGCAAATATGATGAACGTTAAATGTGCCAAGTTTCATCTTCCTCCTGTGACTCCTTCATGGTCAGGCCCAAGACTTATGTCAATCCCCTTGTGTGTATGTATGTATATATATATATATATATATATATATATATATATATATATATATATATATATATATATATATATATATATATATATATATATATATGACGTTAATAGCGGTGTGTTGACAATAAGATGTCAGTGGCTTAGTTTGTGCACGTAGGGACCTCAGTATTGCATGGTTCCCTGCTGAAGGAATTAGCAGCACATTCATCCAATAACTTGGGAGTTTATATCTGGATTAATTATGATAATTTATTATTTCGATTACTAGCCTTGACTGTATCTTACATTGATACATGCATTATGTTGTTTGATTTTTTTTTTGTGTTATTGATAATTTTGCTTTACCACAGGTTCTTTTGTTTTTAATAAACTAGAAAATTACTCAGCGTATCAGACTATACTTTCTATCTGTATTCAACCTTGATTGTTTGTGGGGTCACTAATGTGTACTAAACCTTATCTCCAAGAAGAGAGAGAGTCAGGGTGACAGCAGTTAAAACAAAGTTCACGAGTGGCGAGAAGGGAGAGTCAGTATATGTTCAATACTCCTGATAACTATAAGTCACTCTCCCCACATTCAACACCCTAACTCATCTATCTTCTCAGACGTCACTCAGACTTTTGTCTTGTCTCAGACTTCACACAGACGTTTGTCTTGTCTTAGGCAGACACGTGAAAACCACCCGTGACATCAAGGTTATACAAAAAGACTGACTTGACTATTGAGGTGAAGAGTCTTGCTTTGTGGACTTTATTCCAAATACAATGAAAGATCCTCTTGGTTTTAAAAAAGTCTTATATTTATACCAACAGTGTCTATATTGCTGCCAGAATATATGTATATATCTTGTAGGGGTGTTTCTTTAAGTGCAATATTCTTATCATTTCCTGCATTTACTCTCTATCTTTGTGTTGCCCTGTGTACTTTCTGACCCACTTGATGTGACCTCATAAAATAAAGTATTTTCAATTCGTCTTGCATCTGATGACGTTTATGGTATAGAAGAGCAAGTTCGTCGACAAAATGTATATCGTCGGGCTGTTTAGTTAGAGTTCACTGCATTCAGTTTCTGGTGGCTGATGCCGATGTTTTCATTACCCAATCTATAGCCAGTAAGAAGAGAAATTGTGACACGAGAGGCATCTCTGTCACACTCCTGTTCTTATCTGAAACTTTTTTGTAAGTTGTCCTTCATGAAGAACTTTGCATGTCATATCTTCATGAGTTTTCTTTATTAAGTAATTGATCTTCTGGAACACTGCATTATGCTTCATCAGCTTCCAAAGTGATTCTATGTCTACAGTGTCAAATGCCTTTTAATAGTTCACTAATCCAACGTAAAGATGTTCCATTCTACACTTTGTTCAACTATTATTCTCAATGTGGCTATCTGATCTGTAAAATATCTGTTTTGTTGAACTCCTGCGTGTTCATCTCTCAGTTGTCTACGTATTGACACTTGTAAACTCTGTTTAATATTTTTCCTGGCACTGATAGTAACATTATTCCTCTGTAATTTGTGCACCCTTGTAAATCTCCCTATTAGTTTACATGATGAGACTTTCTTCTTCCATTCTGATGGTATTTCTCCTATGTCCCAGACTTACTCAAGTACTTTGTGTAATATCTTAAAGAGGCCAATATCTGCTATGATGGACTCTGCTGGAATGCCATCTGGACCAGCCGCTTTTCTATCTCTTAGAAGCTTTATTGGTGTATGTCTTCCTTAGTTGGTCCCAGTTGACTTGTAACTCTTCTTTTGCTGGCTATAATCCAAGTGGATTTTGTGTTCCTGGTCTACTGAGAAGGTCCTCACAATGTTTTATCCACTTCTTCATTTGCTCTTTTATAATACTAAGCAATTTTGTATTCTTGTAATTGGTGAGGGTATTTCCTTGTTAGCTTCTTTGTGCAGATGTAGAGGTTCCTCATATTTCCCTTGACTGCAGCTTCCTCTGCATCGCTTGCGAACTTATCAATATATTTTGCCTCTTGCCTCTTTTGATTACTCCTTGTCCGCTTCTATGTACACTTCATTAGCCTTGCCTTTGAACTTCCGGTTTTGCTTCTGTTCAAAATTGTTGTTTATCCTTTATCATACTGATGGTGTGGCAGTGATCTTGAATATTGCGATGTAAATAAGTATAGTGTCACCCAGGTCTTCTTATCTTGTGGCGATCGAACTACTGATGAGTCGTAGTTGCTCTAGGTCGCTATTTTTTTTATTGTGAGTTTACTTTATTTATCTCAATGACAGGCACATCTGTAAGGACCATTAACATCTAGTAAACAACGATGGTGGTAACGTTTCTTACGTTTATTAACTAACAGCTCACGACGAATATTTGTACAGCATGAAGACGAAAAATGTTCTCTATAATGTAGCAGGACTTTGCTATTTCTTTTTCGTACATGGGTTTCATATCTTTCTGGAGTCATGCTAGTTCATGAAATAATTCACCGATCAGGAAGAATGATGTATCACTGGCTTCTATTCTTCTAAGTCTTTCTCACGTTGATATCTTTACAAAGTTTATGTTGGATAGGATTATGATAACTTCGAACCACCAGGGAGTGATAACTTTATCCTTAGGCCACTATAATAATAATAATAATAATAATAATAATAAATTCTTTAAGCGCCAAACACGGCGCATAAGGCAGAAACCAGTGCTCTCCAGGTTGTTCGTTGTGACGCCACTCCTCTTAGCTCTTGCACATTATTTAGGCCCAACGTTCTTCCTTCTCTTATTATTGTTCTTCTGAGTGTTTCTTTTGGTCTTCCTTTTTTCCGCTTACCCTCAGGAACCCAAGTGAGCGCCTGTAGTGGTATTCTGTTGTTTTGCATTCGTAGGACATGACCGATATATGACCATCGTCTTTTCTTGCAACTGAACCAAATACTGGGACGAAAGAGTATATAGTCGGAGACATATTTCTGCCTAGAGTCTTCTCTTATTTGTCGATTAGTCTTGAATTCTTTCCAACTGATGTTCATGAGTTTTCTAAGACATTTGTTCTCGAATGTATTCAGCTTGTTCTCCAATGATTTTGTTATTTTCCAACTCTCACAGCCGTATGTTAACACTGAGATAACATTTGAATTAAACAGACGAAGCTTGGTATGTATATTCAATGATCGTAATTTCCAAATGTTAGATAATCTATTGAAGGCGCTAGCTGCCAAAGCAATTCTAGTATGGATTTCTCTTTGTTGTGTCACCATCCTGAGTCATTTTACTGCCTAAATAATTGAAACTTTCAACTTTCTGTAGTTTTTCCCCGTTCAAGATGATATCAAAGGTCTCGTTAGAAAAGTTCATAGCTTTAGTTTTAGAGGCATTTATTTGGAGACCAATTTTAACCGAGAGATGACACAAATTATTTATTGCTTCTTGGGATTGTCTTGGTGTTGAACTTAAGAATGCTACATCATCTGCGAAATCCAGGTCCCCCAGGAATTTTCCATTTGTCCATTTTATACCCAATTGTTCATTGTGGGTATAGTTTCTCATAACCCAATCAATAGCTATTCCAAAAAGTAGTGGTGACATAATACAGCCTTGTTTCACCCTGTTTCTACTGTAAACCATTCTGTATTCCCTTTATTTGTTCTAACACAACATCTTGCATTGTCATATAGCGCTTTGATTATATTCACATATTTTGTTGGAAAACCATAGATTGTAAGTATCTTCCACAATGATGGGCGGTGTAGACTATCAAAGGCTTTTTGAAAATCGACGAAGGTGATAATAAGTGGCGATTGCCTTTCCACTGATTCTTCTATAATTGTTCTTAGTGTGAATATTTGATCAATACATGATCGTTTCGGCCTGAAACCCGCTTGTTCTTCTCTGATCTTTTCGTCAGCATTTTCGTTAGTTTCTTTGTAGCAATTTAAGTCTTTCTAACATCATGCAACATAATAATTTTCCAGGTACTGATAATAGAGATATACCACGCCAGTTATTACAGTCTGATAGATCACCTTTCTTCGGTAACTTTACAATAATACTGTCTTTCCATTGTTGTGGTGGTTGTTCTTCTCTCCATACTTCATTTATAATATCTAAAATTCTCAAGAGGTTGTTGTCATTAACTGCTTAATCATTTCCCCTGAAATTTCGTCAACTCCAGCAGCTTTAAAATTTTTTAATCTTTTAACGGCTTGTTTGATCTCGTCCAGCGTGAATTCATCGCAAGTTATTGGCAAAGTGGTTGTGGATGTTTCATTATTAAAATCAGGTGTTACTGTTGGTGGTGGTCTGTTTAGCACCTCCATGAAGTGCTCAGCCCATCTCTTCATTTGTTCTTTTTCTGTTGGTATTGAATTCCCTAATTTACCTTTAACAGGTGTTTCCATAGCAGTAGGCTGGTGACATAGTTGTTTTGTAATTTGATAAAGGCACCTACTATTACCAGTTCTTGCAGCATTTTCAGCTTCTACGGCCAGTTCATTGATGAAATGTCTTTTATCTCTTCGAGTTTTTGTCTTCACTTCTTTATTTAACAAGTTATAAGTTAGTTTGCAAGATTCAACTGCATTATGTGTACTTGCCGCTAGTAGTTTAAGTTTTGCTGTTTTCCTTTCTTGTATTTTATCCCAAGTATCTTCTCTCATCCATTTTTTCTTTTTATGTACTAGGTATCCGGTGGTCGCTACAGCTGCTTCTGTCATTGCTGTTCTCAGTTGTTCCCATTTAGTATCGATTGTCTTGGTGGTGATATCGTTGTCAATTTTGCCTAAAGCATCGAAATAGTTGTTCATTTTGACATTATATTCCTTCTTTATATCATTTGATTGCAGTCTGTGTACATCTATTCTTCTATTTTTATTCGGTTGGTATAACTTCTTCAGTTTAATTCTCATTTTAGCTATGCAGAGGTTATGATCGCTTCCGATCTCTGCACCTCTGTATGCTCTGACGTCTTGAACTGATGAGCGAAATTTAGCGCTTATGCAGAAGTGATCTATCTGGTTCTTAGTTCTGCCATCAGGTGAATTCCATGTTATCTTGTGGATATTCTTATGTGGAAAGATGGTGTCTGCCACAACGAGGTTTGATATATAGTTGTAGTAATTATTGTCTTAAAAATGCTACTCGCCCATTTCTTAAGCACGTGGGCCACGAGTTTCTACTGTCATGTCACTGACTTCTAGCTGCTTTGAACAGCTAGTCATGTTACATACCAGATCCGACCTGTGTAGACACTAGCCTTCCGACTTCTGTCATTACTGCCCACTGCAGTCTTACAATCTTACACACACATTATAAGTCATGGCTTGTCAAAGACGTCTGGACGGTTCTCACAAATAAATGGCGGTCTCAAAAGCGAACTTGCTACTGAACCAAATACCTGGGACGAAAGAGTCCCGGACTTCTCGTGTCCGCCTTATATAGGCCCTGGACCAACGGAAGCCACATGACCCAAACTCAATTCTCTTAACTCGACATTTACGTTCCTCGTTTACCTATTCCCAGTACTGTCCCTTAATGGAATCCTATCACAATTGTTTTGTCATTGTACATCCTTTATGTTAGCGTTCTATCTTTCCCAATCCATATCTGCGTGTCTCATTCCAAATATTTTGTATCCTAGTGGTCTTACGTATTTGCTACATATTCCAGCTGGTACAGCACGTGGTACCGGTATTTGTTGGATATTGTTGACCGTAATTGTGTTTCTTGGTTTCTTAGATACTAGCTACATCCATTCAATGTGTTATGGCACCAGCCAATGACAAAGAAGAATCCGTGAAAGAAGAATACTACACCATTCTACAAAAGATCATGGGAAGACAGAAAAAAACATCATAATTTTGACGAGTGACCTAAATGCAAAGACAGAACGGACAACACCGGCATTTTTGTGTGTGTGTGAGAGAGAGAGAGAGAGAGAGAGAGAGAGAGAGAGAGAGAGAGAGAGAGAGAGAGAGAGAGAGAGAGAGAGAGAGAGAGAGAGAGAGAGAGAGAGAGTTATGTACTCACCGAAATTCTTGATCTCGAACTTTGACTGTTAAATCCGCAAACTGTCCACTTCTACGTAACTGCTGAACACCTGTCAATAGTTGGAAAACTTGATTCTGCCTCGGGTCACAAAAAGTCACTTCGTCTGGCCCTGTTCCGTCAGGGGTCAAGGTCGATTCAGAGGTCGAAGCAGACACGGGGACTTCCGTTTTTTCGTCGTTAAGGTCTGTCATTGTTGTCTTCTCAGAATCCTTGTGTACAGAGCACTCAGACTCCACGTGAAGACTCGAGCTTTGGATGCTGTTGTTGCTGTTGTGATTGCTGTTGTTATTGCTATTGCTATTAATAGAATCTCTAGTCTTCTCGTCCATAGCTACGGTTGCAGTCGATGCCTTTGCGACGCTACTGAAGCTTTGATCCGTCGTCTCTGGTGAATTAGAAGACAAGCAGATGTGTTAGAGATGGGCATAAGTATTATGTTTACTCAGAAACTGGAGGGGAAAAAAACATCCAGACTAGACATCACAATAGTAGTCATGAGAAAAAATTTAGCATTTCTTATCTTGTTCGTCTCCCACTGCGCACCGCTATGTTATTGTTGCTTGCCCCTGATTCCTATTTCAGGCTATCTGTATAACGTAGGGCGGCCAGACGTCCGGAATTGTCCGGCCTTTTGCGACAAAACTGAGCGTCCGGTCGGATTTTTTAAAATGTTGAAATATCCGGCTTTTATGTGATTGGCTAAATTACTTTTTATGAGTACAGAAATTCTGTCAGAATTAAGAATTTTTGTCTCCCAAAATCGACGGATCGCGCAAATTGCCAACAACACTACCGTAAGTTGTCATGTTGTTCAATAGTTTATAATAGATTACTCTCATATTTTAACCCAGGTTAAACGCTGTTTAGGTTTATTGGCATTTGTTAAGGGAAAATATAACAGACAAAACGGCATGAATAAGAACTTGGGGCTGGATTTAGTCAATTATAACTTCGTTGTCTATTGCAAATTACAAATAATATTAACCTTAGTTCGTACTGCTTTTATATTTGTTGCAATTTGTTTATTATGAAAAAAATACATGAGTAGTTACTAATATAGTAATGGGTTTGTTAAAATTAAAACCTCGTCTGTTGCATTTTACAAATAATTTTAACATCGAATGTACCATTGATCATGGGCATTATATTATATTTACGTTACAGATACCTGCTCAAAATGCCAAAACGGAAGTGTGTGTTCACGGATGAATTGAAAAAAAAATTTCAGTGATTTTCCAATGGTCGACAAGAGTATGAAGCAGAATGTCTTGTATGCAGAGGCGGCACATTTGTATCAGTAGCAAATAAAGGTGCAGCTGATTTTTAAAAAAAAACATATAGAAACAGAAAAGCACAAGAAAGCACTTGAGTCTGAATGTTTGTAATAAAAACTGACATTTTAAAATAAAGAAATAAGCTAGGAAAGGTTTGATGTTGCCGCGGCCAAGGGTGCTTTTGCTTTTCATACTGTAAAACATCACAACTCTTTCAGATCAATGGATTGTACTTCAGTGTTACTCAAGAATGTTTTCCACGATTCAGAAATTGCTAGCAAATTCTCATGTGCCAAAACCAAAACAGCTGCTATTATCATTTCTGTGATTGCACAGCATTCTACTGAATCAGCTTTGGAAGCACTGAAGGAAAGATTCCATTAAAGGCGCTCTACTTGTGCAGTACAATTTCAAGGAGCTGTTATGCTCTGATTTCTATGCATATTTAAAACTTAGCCCAACTTTGTTAAACCATCAGAAAAATATAAGCAGGCACAAAATCAATGTGATTTTATTAGCTTATTGTT
Organism: Oreohelix idahoensis; assembly: GCA_024509875.1. Taxonomy (NCBI): domain Eukaryota; kingdom Metazoa; phylum Mollusca; class Gastropoda; order Stylommatophora; family Oreohelicidae; genus Oreohelix; species Oreohelix idahoensis. The sequence continues at coordinate 815,072 of JAMPIV010017659.1, read as the reverse complement.
TGAATGTTAAAAAAATATGTTTCAGCGTCTTGTAGTTATTGAATAAATGTGTTCTACTTTTCGTCCTACTTTTTAAAAATACTGTCCTCCCTTGTCATCCTTTTTCGGCCAAAAAATGGCATTTGTCCTCCTTTTTGTGTTGAACAATATGGCCACCCTAGTATAACGCCCCTGGGGTTCCTGTCTCGTGTGGTTCCTGTCCCGTGTGGTTCCTGTCCCATGTGGTTCCTGTCCCGTGTGGCAAGAGACTACTAATATGAGATTGTGCATGTGGCAAGAGACTACTAATATGAGATTGTGCATGTGGCAAGAGACTACTAATATGAGATTGTGCATGTGGCTGGAGACTACTAATATGAGATTGTGCATGTGGCTGGAGACTACTAATATGAGATTGTGCATGTGGCAAGAGACTACTAATATGAGATTGTGCATGTGGCTGGAGACTACTAATATGAGATTGTGCATGTGGCTGGAGACTACTAAGTAATATGAGATTGTGTATGTGGCTGGAGACTACTAATATGAGATTGTGCATGTGGCTGGAGACTACTAATATGAGATTGTGTATGTTGCTGGAGACTACTAATATGAGATTGTGTATGTGGCAAGAGACTACTAATATGAGATTGTGTATGTGGCAAGAGACTACTAATATGAGATTGTGTATGTGGCAAGAGACTACTAATATGAGATTGTGCATGTGGCTGGAGACTACTAATATGAGATTGTGTATGTGGCTGGAGACTACTAATATGAGATTTTGTATGTGGCAAGAGACTACTAATATGAGATTGTGTATGTGGCAAGAGACTACTAATATGAGATTGTGTATGTGGCAAGAGACTACTAATATGAGATTGTGTATGTGGCAAGAGACTACTAATATGAGATTGTGCATGTGGCTGGAGACTACTAATATGAGATTGTGTACGTGGCAAGAGACTACTGTAAAAATTTTCTTTCTTTCCACTCTGTAAAGTGTCAGTCTGTAAAGAAGTGTACAGAGTTGTTGAGATCGGGCATGCTCCAGTTTACCCAGCTGTAAATGGGTAACTCACCCTAGTCCTGAGTTAGGGAAGGCAAAGGCGGCTGTCAACAGTAGTTTCCCTCTAAGGCTCCAGGGGAAGCAGGCCCTAACTTGGTCACTTCAACCGACGCAGGATGGTGTATGTATGGAGTAGAAGTGTAGAGTGTGATTAACGCGAATGGTGTACTGTTCGTGTTCTGACCAATCTAATCACTCATACACTTGTGTCTACAAGGCACCAATGCAGACTGCTGGAATCTTTGTTTACACAATTTATTCAGACGTACACACTGGGACATAATGAGTACATCATGGGTATGTTGACACATCAATTTGTAGGCATACATAGCAGACCCAAAGTCATGACACATTCGTAAATAATGGGTAGTACATCAAAAGTTCAATGTCATGATACATTATGGCCGCATCCCCTATCTGACTAAACGCGTCAGTGAAGGCGGATCGGTAAATAACTAAAGTTGCTTGACGTCCATAGTTTGTAGCGTATTATGAAACCACGAAAAGGGGGTTCCTATCAAGATTGAGATCTCCTTGCCACTGTCCGATAATAGGATATGTAATCTGTTCTCTTGGCAGTGATCAAAACATATGATGACAGAAATATAACATGGCCGCCTCCCTGAGTTGTCACTCACTCACTCGTAGGAAGGTGAATATAAGCCAAAGTTAATTTATAATGGGCATATAAATCATTTCATAAATGTTTCCATACAGCTCTACGGTAATCAGGTTAATTCACGTAGCCATAACCGCTGTAGGAAAGCCTGTCATCTTCGTCGATACAAAACACGACCCTGGCGATACGAAGCACAATGTTCCATCTAGGTCTAATCGACATGAGATCATCAAAATAGGGTCTGGCAATACATGGAGTCCGAATTATACATTGTACCGTACCTTAGGAGAGTCTCTAACACAAACTCTAGTAGAGATACCATCTCCTTTAGAAGAAAACCACTTCATAAATCATTTTTCCTTAAGAATCTACCAGCCCTTTGAAAAATGCGTACCCGCCATTGTCACGGTACATCGGAACTCATCACGACTTGTCAAGACAAATCATACTTCCGCTAGAGCGGAATAACAAGAATCTAGTCCCGCCTACCCATCCAAAATATACAATATAGGACTGATTCTACTTGTACTAATAATATGTAATACATATGAATTCAGGCCATAAACATAATAAGCAAATTAATCTATTTTCTGGCCCTAAAAAATAAGTACAAATATAAGAGCAATATCCATGCGCCGGACCAATATCAAGAACGATTACTCCTATAATCAAAAGTGTGAATCAAACATGGATTATCTCGCTTTCCCCATAGACAGCATTTTCATACACAAATGAATGAATGTCTATATTTTTTCCATATTAAATAGCCATATCGATTTTTGTAATATGTGATTCAAAATATGCACGCAACAGATTACCACACCCCTCGGGAAAAAAAAGGTACTTTTTTTTTTTGAAATACATCTAGGAGCAACATACAATAAGCTCACAACGCACCAATAACAATGCGCAGATGATAAGCATAAGTTTTATGACCTTAGAGAAGGTACTTCTCTAAGTATTAATATTTCCAGAGAGGTGTCACCAACGCATACTACAATATTAGCAATGACACAATTTCCACATTAGTTTATACATAAATTTCATCTAAGATATCTTAACATCATGATCATCAAAGACGAAAAACATTGAAAGATCAGCGGTGAATAAATATCAATGAACCGCTAAGTAGTGTTACAATCAATATATGATATATTACATATGTGTACACATTTCAACATAGAAACAACTGTATCAAAGTTGTATAACAGTTATGAATCATGTGGGCATCTAGACAAAATATCTGCCATCACATTTTCTGACCCACGGATAGCTCGCACCGAAAAATGAAATGGCTGTAGAGCAATCGCGTATCGCGTTGATCTCGCGCTCTTCAGATTTTTACTCTGAATAGCCGTAAGAGCTTTCTGGTCAGTTTCCACAATGAAATGCGCGCCCAGAAGAAATCTCTGCAGTTTAAGGATTGACCAAACCATAGCCAATAATTCACGGTCTAGGACCGAGTAATTCTTCTCTGCGTCATTTAATTTCCGAGAAATATACATCACAGGATGCAGAGTTCCAGAGTACTCTTGCATTAGTGCTGCTCCAATCCCGGTGGATGAAGCGTCACTACGAAGGATAAATGTCTTATCCTTAGAAGGCAATACTAGGATAGGTGAAGTAGAAAACATAGTTTTAACCTTATCCAAAGAGGATTGACATTCTTGAGTCCAATGGACTACATTAGGAGACCCTTTCTTTAGAAAGGAAGAAAGAGGTGACATAATGGAGGACAGATTCGGAATGAATCGTCCATAAAATTGTATTAGACCTAAGAGACTTCGCACTTGCTTTTTAGTCTTAGGAATAGAAATGTTAAGTATCTTACTTGTATTATGGTCTTCTGTTTTTAGGAACCCATGACCAACACGGTGTCCTAAGAAAGATATTTCGCTAAAACCAATACATGCTTTCGATGGTTTCGCTGTCAGGTTATGCTCGCGTAAGATAGACAATAGTTCATTTATCCCATTATAGTGATCGTTCCAAGTATCACTGAAAAGGCAGATGTCATCAAGATACGCAATGACATCTGAGCGATGAGATAGGATTCGACGCATCATGCGTACGAATGTTGCAGGGGCGTTCATAAGACCGAAAGGCATGAAATTCCATTGGAATAGCCCCCTAGGCGTCGAAAAAGCAGTAAACGGTTTGGCGTGTTCGGATAATGGAACTTGCCAATATCCCTTGGACAAATCGAGTTTAGTAAAGAAATGAGAATTCGATAGTCTCGTAAGTAGCTCTTCTAGTAAAGGCATAGGTTCAGCATCAAATTTAGTCACTTGATTCAATTTGCGATAATCCACGCAAAGACGTATGTTATTGTCTTTTTTCGTACAATAACCATCGGCGAAGAATATGCTGATGTGGATGGTTCAATAATCTTTAACTCTATCATCTCATCTAACTCTTTCTCTACCTGTGCTTGAAAATGTATCGGGATAGGATACGGTCTGACTCTTATAGGACTATGGTCAGTAAGAATAATGTCATGTTGAATGACATCAGTTTGCCCAGCAATGTCAGTAAGGACATCCTGAAATTGTTCTAACATAGTAGAAACTTGTTTCTGCTCTCCTGGAGATAATTCTGGAGAAATTGCAACATCTTTCCATGATTCATTAGAGTGAAGAGGAATCAGTGGAAAAGGTAAATTTACATCCGAGAAACTCGTTTCCTCATCCTGTATTACTGACAGAGATGAGTACTGTCCATGTTGGACTGGAAAATCGTCCGTTGCCTGGAAAAACAGGTTGTAAATAATCAGGACGTTCATGGAATTCCGTGAGCATGTTGATGTGGAAGGTTTTACGCTTCCCGTCAATATCGACGATATAGTCAACATCGGAAACTTTTGATATTATATCGTACGGACCTTTCCAAGAAATAAGAAGTCTATTTTCCCTACAAGGTAGCAAGACAAATGCTTTGTCACCCGGACAAAGTTGTCGCAAGCATCTCTTTTTATTGGCAAAATCCCTTGCCTTCTGTTTCGCAAATTCAGAAGAAGCAGTTGCCAATTTGCATGCTTCAATAATCTTGTGTCTAAGTGCGATGACATATTCATAAGAGGATTTTGTGTCATCGACAATATTATCAGCAGTTATAAGATCATGAAGTAAGGACATAGGACCTCGCGGTTTCGCGCCAAAGACAAGTTCAAAGGGAGAAAATCCTGTATGTTCGTTGGCGACCTCTCTATATGCAAAGAGAGCCGCGGGTAAAACCCTATCCCAATCCTGAGGATGATCTTCTGTTATCTTACCTAGTAGGTTTTTCAGAGTTCTATTCAAACGTTCCACCATCCCATTGGACATAGGATGATAAATACTACTCAGCGATCTCTCTATCTTAAGAGTCGACATTACTTAAGACATGGTATCCGATATGAGTTGGGTACCATGGTCGGATAATATTTCTGCTGGAAACCCCAGACGAGAAAATATTAACCAAAGAGCATCTGCGACATCAGCAGTAGTTATGCTCTTTAGAGGAACAGCTTCCGGCCAACGTGTGCACATATCAACACACGTCAAAATAAATTGGTGTCCTCTAGCAGACTTTATCTTAAATGGACCAATGATGTCTATCGCCATTTTTTGAAATGGCCGAATGGGAATGTCTGCAGCCTGAATAGGTGCATCATGGCGTGGACCTCTGGATTTAATCTCTTGACATACTTTACAAGATCGACAATAGATTCGTATGTCCTTATTCACAGCAGGCCAAAAGAAAGATTGAAGAACTCTAGCTTTAGTACGGGAAAAAACCCATATGTCCAGCACACTGCGAATCATGAGCGTGCTGTAAGATTTTAACTCTCATATTTTTAGGCACAAGGATTTGAGAATGAATGGACTTAGCGGAGTCTTGTACCATACGTACAAGTACGCCATTCTTCATCGTAACCCAAGATTTACGATTTGTATCCTTATTCGGATCACCTTTTGTTGCCAGAGTAAAGAATTTCTTTAGAGTAGGATCATCTTCCTGCTGTTTGATAAAGGAATCATGGGAAATCTCCAAGGGATCATCTTGGATCTGCGCATCATTATCTTCAGAATGTGAAGATTGTGGCATATTGAGAGCTTGAGCCCTAGTGATTACTGCATTAGCAGATTGCATATTAACATTTTCCCAATTAGAAATTTGCTGTGGAGTGCATTCTTCACTCCATGAATGCGACCGATGATAAGATCAGCGATCGAATTCGGCAAGAGACATGCTTGCACCTCTCCTGTAAAGAAAGGCGTAGCAATATTGATAATGGCAGTGGAGTACTTCTCCAATGTGCCACCAAATGTTACACATTTGACTATATTGCCTGTAGCTCGAGAAGGATTTACGAGTGATTGCCTCACTCCGATGGTAGTGCACCCCGAGTCGAAAAGAATTGATACCGGAGTACCATCTATTAGGCCCCTATTAAAGACAAGAGCACCCCTTCCATTATGCGCGATTGACGCATGGAGCGCGGGAAGCGGGTGACCGCAGCTTAAAGTAGAAACTGTGGTTGGATCGAATAATGTTTTGCATTGCGAACATTGAGATGCTCTAGCAAAATCGAAAGCGGAATTTGCTACACTGTTGGAGTCTTTTTTATCATTATTCTGATTATCGGTGTCGTGGAACTCCTGTTGTGCAGAGTTAGCCTGGTAATACGATTTACCATGTCTTTTGTGTTGTGATCTACCTCGGTTATAATTGTCTCTATAATTATCATTTCCCCTTTTATAACCCCTATTTGGGTTTGAATCATAATATTCATGATCATAATCATCACGCTCATTATACTGAGTATCCCTGTAATATTGGTTCTTTTCTCTCCATGAAGCACTTGGGTAGTTCCTATAGCTACTCCCCTTTCGAGAATGTCTAAAATTATGGGTACCCCTCGCGTGTCGAGGACTATCAGCCCGATTCCAGTTCTTCGAAGAAGAACCCTGATTTGAGTGGTTATCTTGGTTTTGATATTTATTCCAATTAACCTTTTTATCAAATTTATTTTTAGCTCCTTGGAATTTGTGTGAGTAATTCTGATTATATTCTGTTGCCGAAGCAACTGGCATACTCTCTTTAATGTTAGAGTTACTAAGAATCATGTCAGGGTGTGCCGTGGCATACTGGTCACAATATTCTTCCATTTGCTTTAATGTACTAGGTTTACGCTCATGTAAGAACTCTAGGAATGATTTTTTTACAGAAGACATGACCTTGTCTCTTAGCAATAAATCCGTAAGACCATCAAATGTTTTCTCTGTTTTGGATAATTCAATCCATCGTGAAAGTGTAATTCGTGCTTTTGAGATGAATTCTGAGAATTCTACACCTACCTCAGGTCTCATTGTTTTAAACAAGAGACGATAACCTTCCTCAGACAGCTGATATCTCTTTATCAAAGCTGCCCTAACAGCATCATAATTATCCTTGTCGGCCTCTTCAACAAAATATAACTTACTCAGAGAGTCCCCTTTTAGATTTTCAGACAACTGATTCACATACTGTGATTTGTCAACATTATGAGCTCGACAAGCACGTTCAAATCTATCAAGCCAAAATGCTATATCATCACTGGCAGAGTTGAACGCTGGTACCTTGACCTTGTACACAAAGGGTTTACCATTACCACCAGATGCCTGATTAACATTACTCATACTTGTCAATTTTAATTTTTCTAATTCAAACTCATGTTCTCTTATTGCTTTTCTCTCTTCAGCTTCTCTATCTAATTTTTTTTGTTCTGCATCAAATCTCCTTTCCTCCACTTGCATCTGCAATTTCTTTAATTCAGCAGCAGTATCAGCTTCTTTTTCTAATCTTTTTTCTTCAGCCAGAGCTTTTCTCTCTTCAGCAGCAGCTTTTTTCCTCAGCAGCTAATGCTTTGTCATATTGAGCAACAGCCCATTGTTCTAAGTCTTTCCCAGTCTTATCAAGGGATTTTCCTTGTGCTATAAAGTAATCTAATGTAGACATTTTGTCTTCTTAAATCAGAAACCTGAAAAAGTAAATAAATTACCCTATTTCACTTTAATGGGAGACAAGTCTATACCATAGACTTAGTCTTAGTGAAAAACTTGTATGGTTTATAATAACCAATGATAACTTGAGTACCTGTGGAAAACATTAACTGTATCTCAAATACTGTGGGAGACAAGCCTTACAAAGGTCTTGTATACCTCAATGTAATCAAAGATCACTTGGGTACCTGTGGAAAATAATCATAAAGTACTGATCTGTACTATACTATCAGTGTATACCACTATAACTCCTATGTCATATGTCAACTAAAGACATTACAAAGGACAAACAAGAAAAGACAATATGAACACATTTGCAGAGATCAAATTAAATTAAATAGGAGAAATGAAAAAAAATGATCACAGAAACCGTGATGATAACTGCAATAAGATAACAAGACAAATAACGCCACAGTGTATAAACATAAGGGTGTAAAAAACTGAAATGAAAGGAAAGATGAGACCTACAATTATACAAACAAATCAAACAAAAATAAAGAACAGAAAAAATGTTACAAATACAAATATGAAACAGTCGTCACAACTAACCAAATATTTGCAAACTATGTTGCATGCAAATTTCAATTAAGAAATTGCTCCCTATAGAACGCCAGAACAGGACCAATATCACTCGGTATTTCCTGTTCTAGTCACCTCCCATCCAGGCCCGCAACATATAAACACCTACACATATTAACAAATAACATGTAAACATAAATAGCATATAGCATACAATATAATTTATATCATGAATGGAATGTGTTGCAGGTATAGTGTTGTAAAGCAGGCACAGTTTATTTTAATACTAATAACTTGCCACTTTATTGAGTAATAGATTTAATTTTAAACTATTACACAGTTCAATTTTTTTTTGAGCATATGAAGATCCAACGATGAACTATGCACTTTATGTTCAACAACACTGTGATTCTTCTGTACGTTGAGAAATGTCAACAATACTGCTCCAGATATTTTCTACACTTGATACCACTGTCCTGTGTAATACCGTCTGTACAGCGAAAAACTGTCAACAAGCGCTGACCTAGATACAGCATCCTATCGGTAATACAGGTCAAGCTGACATCGACTGTATAACTGTCCTACTGGTGTTGATGTGGTGAAACAAATGTTCTTTCAACTGTAAACTGTGATTCTCAACACAAGACTGCGTAGGCTGGACCCAGGAATCTGGCTCACCACTGTAAAAATTTTCTTTCTTTCCACTCTGTAAAGTGTCAGTCTGTAAAGAAGTGTACAGAGTGTGTTGAGATCAGGCATGCTCCAGTTTACCCAGCTGTAAATGGGTAACTCACCCTAGTCCTGAGTTAGGGAAGGCAAAGGCGGCTGTCAACAGTAGTTTCCCTCTAAGGCTCCAGGGGAAGCAGGCCCTAACTTGGTCACTTCAACCGACGCAGGATGGTGTATGTATGGAGTAGAAGTGTAGAGTGTGATTAACGCGAATGGTGTACTGTTCGTGTTCTGACCAATCTAATCACTCATACACTTGTGTCTACAAGGCACCAATGCAGACTGCTGGAATCTTTGTTTACACAATTTATTCAGACGTACACACTGGGACATAACGAGTACATCATGGGTATGTTGACACATCAATTTGTAGGCATACATAGCAGATCCAAAGTCATGACACATTCGTAAATAATGGGTAGTACATCAAAAGTTCAATGTCATGATACATTATGGCCGCATCCCCTATCTGACTAAACGCGTCAGTGAAGGCGGATCGGTAAATAACTAAAGTTGCTTGACGTCCATAGTTTGTAGCATATTATGAAACCACGAAAAGGGGGTTCCTATCAAGATTGAGATCTCCTTGCCACTGTCCGATAATAGGATATGTAATCTGTTCTCTTGGCAGTGATCAAAAAATATGATGACAGAAATATAACATGGCCGCCTCCCTGAGTTGTCACTCACTCACTCGTAGGAAGGTGAATATAAGCCAAAGTTAATTTATAATGGGCATATAAATCATTTCATAAATGTTTCCATACAGCTCTACGGTAATCAGGTTAATTCACGTAGCCATAACCGCTGTAGGAAAGCCTGTCATCTTCGTCGATACAAAACACGACCCTGGCGATACGAAGCACAATGTTCCATCTAGGTCTAATCGACATGAGATCATCAAAATAGGGTCTGGCAATACATGGAGTCCGAATTATACATTGTACCGTACCTTAGGAGAGTCTCTAACACAAACTCTAGTAGAGATACCATCTCCTTTAGAAGAAAACCACTTCATAAATCATTTTTCCTTAAGAATCTACCAGCCCTTTGAAAAATGCGTACCCGCCATTGTCACGGTACATCGGAACTCATCACGACTTGTCAAGACAACTCATACTTCCGCTAGAGCGGAATAACAAGAATCTAGTCCCGCCTACCCATCCAAAATATACAATATAGGACTGATTCTACTTGTACTAATAATATGTAATACATATGAATTCAGGCCATAAACATAATAAGCAAATTAATCTATTTTCTGGCCCTAAAAATAAGTACAAATATAAGAGCAATATCCATGCGCCGGATCAATATCAAGAACGATTACTCCTATAATCAAAAGTGTGAATCAAACATGGATTATCTCGCTTTCCCCATAGACAGCATTTTCATACACAAATGAATGAATGTCTATATTTTTTCCATATTAAATAGCCATATCGATTTTTGTAATATGTGCGTCAAAATATGCACGCAACAACTACTAATATGAGATTGTGCATGTGGCTGGAGACTACTAATATGAGATTGTGTATGTGGCAAGAGACTACTAATATGAGATTGTGTATGTGGCAAGAGACTACTAATATGAGATTGGGTATGTGGCAAGAGACTACTAATATGAGATTGTGTATGTGGCAAGAGACTACTAATTGAGATTGTGCATGTGGCTGGAGACTACTAATATGAGATTGTGCATGTGGCAAGAGACTACTAATATGAGATTGTGTATGTGGCAAGAGACTACTAATATGAGATTGTGCATGTGGCTGGAGACTACTAATATGAGATTGTGTATGTGGCAAGAGACTACTAATATGAGATTGTGTATGTGGCAAGAGACTACTAATATGAGATTGTGCATGTGGCTGGAGACTACTAATATGAGATTGTGTATGTGGCAAGAGACTACTAATATGAGATTGTGCATGTGGCTGGAGACTACTAATATGAGATTGTGTATGTGGCAAGAGACTACTAATATGAGATTGTGTATGTGGCAAGAGACTACTAATATGAGATTGTGTATGTGGCAAGAGACTACTAATATGAGATTCTGTATGTGGCAAGAGACTACTAATATGAGATTGTGTATGTGGCAAGAGACTACTAATATGAGATTGTGTATGTGGCAAGAGACTACTAATTTGAGATTGTGCATGTGGCAAGAGACTACTAATATAAAATGGTGTATGTGGCTGGCAATCTCAACATGTCAAATAAACAGCTACGGAAACCATAAGAGTACATGAATTATTTGCTGCAGGTTTCCTGTAAAAAAAAAAGGTAAATGATGATGAGGCACCTGTTACTTTGACGTCCTCTTCAACTGTTCTTGTCTTTGTTTTATTTGACCTTCCCACTCTTTGTCCTCTTTGAATTTTCCATTTTTTCTATGTGCATTCCAATCCAGGCTATATATAGCTGTAATGTCTTGTGGTTTCCCGAAAGTAATACTTCCTATCTCCACCGACTGGTCTTTTATTGTAAGGCTTATTGCCTTGTTCTCGTCCATAAGTATCTGCTTTTTTTTTTATTATACCTGGTCGCATGGTATGGACGAATCTGTTGGGTAAGACCCGAAGTTTCAACATGGAATTTTTGCAGACATACTACGTTCCAAAGCAAAGAGTAGCTCAGGTTTTACATACTACATTTCCAAACCACAGAGTAGGTCAGATTATACACGCTATGTTTCCAAACCAAAGAGTGGATCACATTATACATACTACGTTTCCAAACTAAAGAGTGGATCACATTATACATACTTCGTTTCCAAACCAAAGAGTGGATCACATTATACATACTACGTTTTCAAACCAAAAAGTGGATCACATTATACATACTACGTTTCCAAACCAAAGAGTGGATCGCATTATACATACTACGTTTCCAAACCAAAGCGTGGATCACATTATACAAACTACGTTTCCAAACCAAAGAGTGGATCACATTATACATACTACGTTTCCAAACCAAAGCGTGGATCACATTATACAAACTACGTTTCCAAACCAAAGAGTGGATCACATTATACATACTACGTTTTCAAACCAAAGAGTGGATCACATTATACATACTACGTTTTCAAACCAAAAAGTGGATCACATTATACATACTACGTTTTCAAACCAAAAAGTGGATCACATTATACATACTACGTTTCCAAACCAAAGAGTGGATCACATTATACATACTACGTTTTCAAACCAAAGAGTGGATCACATTATACATACTAGTTTCCAAACCACAGAGGAGGTCAGATTCTACATGTGCGTCAAACAGCGGATATTTATTACTGAATATAACAGAAAACTAAAAATACAATGACATTAAAATGCCCTAATTATAACCAATCACTAGGTTGAACAAGATAAAGGATGAGCGGCGGCAAATGAAGATCATGTCATGCTAGTGTTCGCTCTCCTTCCATTACCTATTAAAAGATGAAAAATGTCACAAAACTCTTCTTCTCAACTCCAGTGATAGGCGTAGGACACCTGATGTTTGCTGCTGAAATAGCGTTAACTGACTTGATGTTTGCTACTGAAGTAGCATTAACTGACTTGATGTTTGCTACTGACATAGCGTTAACTGACTTGATGTTTGGCTACTGACATAGCGTTAACTGACTTGATGTTTGGCTACTGAAATAGCGTTAACTGACTTGATGTTTGCTACCGACATAGCGTTAACTGACTTGATGTTTGGCTACTGACATAGCGTTAACTGACTTGATGTTTGCTACTGAAATGATGATTTGTCCATCGTATTCGATGAGGACCATCGACATCTCTCGTAATACAGTTCTTTCTAAGAGGTTAAGTGGGTGCGCTTATGGCTGATCAAACCAATGCGGGCAAGAAAATGACCGACATACAAGGCCTGAAGACAATACAGGCTGCACATCCACTCTTGACTTTCGGGCTGCACGTTTTTTCTGGGCTACCCTCACATGGTTGGCCTCGCCTCTCCAAGCTGTGCGATCCTGCGCCAGTTGCTCCCATGTGGTTATTGAAATAAATACTACTGAAATAGCGTTAACTTAACGGCACGATGTTTGCTATTCATGTTTGGTTGATGATGGTTGATACTGAAATAATATTCACCTAACGTGATATGATGTATGCTGCTGACACAGCATTCGTTTATCGTGGCATGATGCTTCAAACGGAGACAGCGTTCACTTGACGTGACGTAATGCTTGCTACGGAAATGGTATTCCCTAAACGTGATTTTTTTTTTTTCCCTGCAATAGTGTTCACTTTATTTGATGTTTGCTACTGAAATAGTGTTCACTTAACGTGACTTGATCTTTGCTTCCAAAACAGCGTTCACTTACCCTGACTTCACGTTTCAAACTGAAACATCGTTCATGTAACGTGATTTGATGTTTGCTGCTAAAAAAGCGTTCAACTAACATGACTTGTTGTTTCATATTCTGTCTTCTCTACTTCCTCACGCGTAACCTGCTACTGAAACATCTACAACATTATGAACAATTTCTACCTTTGTTGTTGTTGTTGTTGTTGCACTTGCTGCCTAGATGGATGGTCTGTTCCTCTTCGGGCACCACGTGACCTGACAGGGTGACAGAATCTTTCCTCATATTTTTTGTTGCCTCGGTTATATCTGGATATACGTAGTAGCATAAATACATCGTATCTATCTTTCTGTCTGTCTGTCTGTCTATCTATCTATACTAGCCGCCATTAAAAACGCATCGCATTAGTTTGTGAACCGCAACTCGTTGTGCTAAATTTAAAATACATGAAACCACTGATTTTACATTTCTGATCCATTTACTAACCAACATTTGCTGCATTATTAAATATGAGACAATTCAGAACTGGCTCCTACGCAGTTGTCAACCCTAGGTGTAAAAACAAAAGTTGCACTCACTGTAATTCAGTCACAGCCATCATTAATACCGTGTATGACCCCCTACAGCATCAATACAGGCTTGGCATCGGCGTCTCCGTCGTTGCTGTTTGGAAGCTATTGCGCAGATTTAACAACAGAATTTGGCGATCTTGAGCTAGTGTTGTTACACGAGGTTGACCAAGCCTGGGACGGTCATTGGTGGTACCTGTCGCCCGAAATCGCTGGTTCAGCCTCACTATAGTCGACTGGTCACAATTGAAATGTCAGGCAACTTCTCTGGTCGCCATTCCACTGCTGAGTATACCAACAGCTTGCCATCGCTCTTGTGACGACAGTCGAGTCATGACAAAAACATTAACAGACTTTCTTTCGATGAAAACAGATAATGGCTTTTTACTCGCTGAAACTTGACTAATGCGTGTGCCAAATTTCGATGTGATTCGACTTTTAATAAAGCCAGAATTTATCAACGCAAAATTTGAAGTAAACATCAAATCGACAGTAAAGTGGGAATACATGAACTTCATCACTTGCACACTTTCGGGGTTTGAAGATCGCTCACTTGCATAAACATTTCAACAGTGAAAACATGTCACGATTTCGATGCGTTTTTAATGGCGGCTAGTATATTTATCTATTTATTTGTCTGCCTGCCTGTCTGTAAGTCTTTCTGTCTGTCTGTCTTTCTGTCTGTGTCCGCTGTCCGTCCGTCTGCCTGCCTGTCAGCCTGCCTGTCTGTTTATCTGTCTGTCTTATGTGTGTCTGGCTGCCTATCTGTCTTCTGTGTGTCTTTTTCCCCGTGCATAAACCGTCCGTCTACTGCCAGTCTGTCTTTCTGTCTAATCGTTCCCTCATTCATCCATCCGTTCTAAAAGCAGTCTCTCTGTCTGTCTTTCCGTCCTCCCACCTTTCTATATGTATTTTTGTTGTTTGACGGTCTATTTTTATGTCTGTCTGACAAATCAGAATTCATTATCAATAAACGCGTTCTGAGTTACCTCACATTTTTTTAAAATCGTATGTTTCCCTAACATTCGAACCCCGCCTCAAAAGTATTTGTCCCAACAAGATGTAGTATCATACAAATAACGTGACAGTAAATAAGGTGTGAGAAACAGAAAGTGTTAAAATAAGAATATAGAAGAAGGCACGAAGCGCTTGCCTCGCGATGGAAGAAATATGGAAACCAGGAGAAATCAAGGCCAACACAAAAATGATAATCTTCAACTCAAATGTCAAGTCAGTCATTTTGTTATTGTTGATCACAATCGACGTCATTGCACTTCGGGCAAACCCATAGGTGCTAAGTCTCCCTCAGCAAACGAAGGGTATGAATGCTAATTGCTCCTGTTGCGCGTTGGTTGTACGCCAGATGGATCCTCTCATACGTCTATACCTGCTGTTCTTACGTTTGATGCCAAATTCCAGCAGTCAGCTTTGATGATTGCAGTATCATTCTCTAATAGCCGATCTTTATTTGCCCTCAGTATCTCTGCCTCATCCATATCCAATGCACCTTCTACGGGTGCTCTTGAAGCTAGTCTGTCAGACCTTTCATTGCTACGTACCTCTGCATGACCAGGACAGTAGATCCACACCAGTTCCTGAAGATTCGAGGGTTTAATGGAGGTTTTCCATTCGTGCCAGAGCCATCCACTTTTGACCTTCCAAAGCATGGATTGTGAGTCTGATGCAATAACTGCTCTTGTATGGCTATGAAACATGGAAAACGAAAACCATGAAGCTACAGACTTTCATAAATATATGCTCGTGCGGACTAGAAGGCTTAACATTGGACGGAAAGATCACCAATGTAGAAATGTTGGAAAGGGCTAGACAAATAAACCAGGAACCATAGGTGAAGGAAACAATGCTGGCATATTTATTGGATACACAATGAGGAAACCAGTTGTTAAGATTACGGAAATATGGTAACACCTGAAACGGATGGCACAATAAGAAGGCTTAATATGTACTTACTGGCCTATGCTCCACAGGGAATAGAAAAGTAATGAATGAATCAGACAAACGCTACCTACCATTCATTTCTGATCGTGACTTGTTTCTTGGTTCTTGAATTCCGCTGTATCAAAACAGATGTAGAACACTTCCAAATAATTAGTTGTATAAAGAAAGCCACTGTGTGTGTGTTACAAAACTGTCAAGTTGTCCAGCTGTCTTGTTTAACAATTAGTAACGACATGTTGTGTATTACGTCATGGAATCATGTGACGTGACGGGTTAACGTCATGCACCAAATCTGATTCCAGCTTTGAGATTTTGTTAGAGAGTTCCTAACAGTTTTTTTTTAAATTTCGCTCAGTCCTGCTTTCGTTCTTTCTTTTTTTCTTTCTTGCACCCTTCTTATATACTGATATATACTGATTTCCCAATTTGGCTGTAGTTGGGGGGTGTGGGGAGGGGGGGGGGAGAAAAAAAAAGGGGGGGGGGAGAATTAATGAAAAGTAATTTTTTTTTATTTTCTAATGAGAAAGATCCCGTTCAACCTCTGATGGGTTTAATTAAGATATACAGTATATTGTTTTCAATTCCAAATAATATGAATAACTGCCGATACGTGAAAGTGATCTGTAATGGTAAAACAGAATTGTGAAATTAAACATTTATAAACAATCGACTATAACACTTTCCGAACCAGGCTGGAACCTGAGAAATCGCTAGTGGTTTCAGATCTGTTTTAAATGCATTTAAGATCCTTTCGAAAACATGTGACCTCTGCCATTTGGTAGCTGAGAAGGCTAGCTTTCATTAAAATACTAGATCATCGTGAGATTTATGCGTAAACCAAATAAATTTGTTATTAAAAAAAGGTATTTAATGTATTTTGCGTGTTTTATCTCGCATTCATGCTGATACCTTGCTGAGTTCATGGGGTCAAGTCACATCTCCATTGGGTGCGTGAAAGGTAAATGTAGCTCTATTACAGATTATAGCCGTAGGGGAGATAAGTATTAAATACTACATTATAGCCGTAGGGGAGATAAGTATTAAATACTACATTATAGCTGTAGGGGAGATAAGTATTAAATACTTCATTACAGCCGTACGGGAGATAAGTATTAAATATTACATTGCAGCCGTAGGGGAGTTACGTATTAAATACTACATTACAGCCGCAGGGGAGATAAGCATTTAATACTACATTGCAGCCGTAGGAGAGTTAAGTATTAAATACTACGTTACAGCCGTAGTGGAGATATGTATTAAATACTACATTATAGCCGTAGGGAGATAAGTATTAAATACTACATTACAACCGTAATGAGATAAGAATTAAATACTACATTACAGACGTACGGGAGATAAGTATTAAATACTACATTATAGCCGTAGGGGAGATAAGTATTAAATCCTAAATTACAACCGTAAGGAGATAAGTATTAAATACTACATTATAACCGCAGGAAAGATAAGTATTAAAACTACATTATAACCGTAGGGGAGATAAGTATTAAATAATACATTACAGCCGTACGGGAGATAAGTATTAAATACTACATTACAGCCGTACAGGAGATAAGTATTAAATACTACATTACAGCCGCAGGGGAGATAATCATTTAATACTACATTGCAGCCGTAGGAGAGTTAAGTATTAAATACTACGTTACAGCCGTAGTGGAGATATGTATTAAATACTACATTATAGCCGTACGGGAGATAAGTATTAAATACTACATTATAGCCGTAGGGAGATAAGTATTAAATACTACATTACAACCGTAATGAGATAAGAATTAAATACTACATTACAGACGTACGGGAGATAAGTATTAAATACTACATTATAGCCGTAGGGGAGATAAGTATTAAATCCTAAATTACAACCGCAAGGAGATAAGTATTAAATACTACATTATAACCGCAGGGGAGATAAGTATTAAAACTATATTATAACCGTAGGGGAGATAAGTATTAAATAATACATTGCAGCCGTACAGGAGATAAGTACTAAATACTACATTACAGCCGTAGGGGAGACAAGTATTAAATACTACAATACAGCCGTACGGGAGATAAGTATTAAATACTACATTACAGCCATACAGGAGATAAGTATTAAATACTACATTACAGCATTACGGGAGATAAGTATTAAATACTACCTTACAGTTGTACAGGAGATAAGTATTAAATACTACATTACAGCCGTACAGGAGATAAGTATTAAATACTACATTACAGCCGTACGGGAGATAAGTATTAAATACTACATTACAGCCATACGGGAGATAAGTTTTAAATATTACATTACAGCCGTACATGAGATACGTATTAAATACTACATTACAGCCGTACGGGAGATATGTATTAAATACTACATTACAGCCGTACGGGAGACAAGTATTAAATACTACATTACAGCCGTACGGGAGATAAGTATTAAATACTACATTACAGCCGCACGGGAGATAAGTATTAAATACTACATTACAGCCGTACGTGAGATAAGTATTAAATACTACATTACAGCCGTACGGGAGATAAGTATTAAATACTACATTACAGCCGTACGGGAGATAAGTATTAAATACTACATTACAGCCGTACGGGAGATAAGTATTAAATACTACATTACAGCATTACGGGAGATAAGTATTAAATACTACATTATAGCCGTACGGGAGATAAGTATTAAATACTACATTACAGCCATACAGGAGATAAGTATTAAATACTACATTACAGCCGTACGGGAGATAAGTATTAAATACTACATTACAGCCGTACGGGAGATAAGTATTAAATACTACATTACAGCCGTACGGGAGATAAGTATTAAATACTACATTACAGCCGTACGGGAGATAAGTATTAAATACTACATTACAGCCGTACGGGAGATAAGTATTAAATACTACATTATAGCCGTACGGGAGATAAGTATTAAATACTACATTACAGCCGTACGGGAGATAAGTATTAAATACTACATTACAGCCGTACGGGAGATAATTATTAAATACTACATTATAGCCTTACGGGAGATAAGTAGTAAATACTACATTACAGCCGTACGGGAGATAAGTATTAAATACTACATTACAGCCGTAGGGGAGATAAGTATTAAATACCTTAGGTCCAGATTTATGAGGTGGGGATGACCAGTTCCTTTCCTCGCTGCTTTTGCCTTCCTTAACTGAAGATAGGTAGTTTGGGCCGTGATACTACTAGGTTTCGAACCCGGTAACTTTGCCTCTAAAGGCTATCGCACTAACGACACTGCCAGTCGGACGCTCCATTACGTGTATACAAAATTCTGTTTACCTCTCTCTTTACTACTGCACATTCTCGTACTGCCTACGCAATAGAAAATTTGGAGGGGGGGGGAGTGCAAGACCCGACCTCTGGAAAAGGGGGGGGGGGAAAGGAGATCCAACATCTGCTGCAGGGGAGTGTCGTAAATCCCTTGACTCGTGTGGATCGGCACCCAGCTAAAGATCTTTTTAGTCTCTTTTCTTGTGGGTGACGGCAGAGTTCCCCGATTCTTTGATTCAGAGAGAAACTGGACACACAGGAAAGCGTCCGTCGCCTTCCATGCGTACGAGCGCGTCTAGAATCGCGAACTCTAGCTGTTCGAATGACCGCCAGAGTGTCGCAACTTTCTTTTATCGGGAGACGCCAGGGAGACAACTACCCAGGTCCTTAAGCCATGGTTGCGCTGCCGTCAGTGCACGTGCAACCCACGCCTGAACACCGGCAGACTTTATCTACCTATATAAGCTAGGCATCTCTGACACTCCTTGCATTGTCTCCAGAGAATTCTGGTACCTTACAAAGTGATATTATGCATGAGAGCAAATAACAGTTGTATTGTGTTTAGGAATATTATTTATTCTGTAAGCACACGTACTTATTTAATGCAGTAGTTTAGGCCGCCAGATGTTTTAACTTAATTCCATAGAATAGAGATCCCTCGTTACTTTATTTCATCTTAAATATATCTATACATTTTTCTTTAAGATACATTTTTCAGTCACAGGGAAACAGAATTTTATTTAGTGCGCCACAATTCAAAATCACTAAGGTTTTAATGTAAGAGTGTTTTTCTTAAAACGGAAGGTGTGAGTCTATATACAATATTACTTTAGTGACTGACGAGGCGGTAAATGTTACTATAATTTTTCCCTTGGTCTATGTATAGTAATTACTATAAAGAGTATTGCTATTTTGTAAGTACTGAAGATAATAGCTTTGCTATTTTTATAATTAATTAGGTTTTATTACTTACTTGAATACTTATCAATCGGGCAATTTTCAGTTCCTTGGGATGTGTGTAGTAGCGTAATTTCTTTTCCAAACTTTACTATCTTGTTCGTAAAATATGTGTGTGTGGAATAATTAGGTCATTCCGTGACTTCAGATGGAAACAGTCGTGTCCCGATAAGCCATGCGAGCGACTCTAATCGATTAGTGGGCGGGACTTTAATTGGGAGCCTAATACCTGAGAGTGTGTGTATGATTCACTTGTGAGTGAATAAAAACAAAGATGTGTCCGACACGGGTTATTAATAGGATATTGATTACTTGTTTATTTTCAGGAGCAATCAGACATCCCCTGTACCTGCTTCCAGCAATTATCTACCACCACAGCAGCTATTGCAGCTACTTGCAATTACCCATTACCACAGCATATACGGCAGCTTCCTGCCTAAACCATCACTACAGCATAAACCATAGCAGATTGCTACTTCTACACATCAGTGCAGAAAATCAGATGGTAGTGGTTTACCTATTATAACTCTGCAAAGTCGTCTCCTTACACCTCTACATTTGTGACGGTATTGCCTCCCCTATTTTGCAGTAGTGGTCCAACAGTGGCCAAAACTCAAGAGTATCTAATATGGGCTTCAGAGGTGTCTATCTTTGCACAAGATTATTTTGGCAGATTTGTAAATAGAAGGGCAATGACGCTTCTACATCAATTGAGTATCCATAAGATATTCAGATAAACGAAAACAATGCTGCATTGGCTGAGCACGTTAATTCAAGAATCTGCCGACAACTTTTGTGAAGAATTAAGCAATGATTAATCTTAGCTCGTTCAAGCCCCCGCCTCTGATTTACTCAGGGGAATTCTTATTATTCTGGTATAGCTCTATTTAGAGTGGGTGTAGTAAATTGATTGAGACAAACATGCAGTACATTTAAAATGATTAAATCGAAGTTAAATTTGTAAATTTACAAATAACAAAATTTAATAATCACTTAAGTTTTAAAAGTATGAAAATAATTGAATAGTTTAACAGAAAAGGTTCATCATTGATGGATAGTAGATTCTATGAAAAAAGTTCACTTTGGCAGCTTATATATTGCACTTAGCTGCCAGTGGATGTTTCTGCTCCAGCTGGGTTGGTTCTTGATGGACTGATCACTGATAACGTTCGTCGCTGTTCAAGGATGTATGGTGCAGCTCGTTCCCAGGAGTGTCAGGGAGAGTCTACAAAGTTGGTCCCTCGTCTTAAAGCTTAGGCCACTGTTCCCTTCATGTTCCAGAGATAGTACCCTTCAACTAGTACCATCAGAAACAACTATGGTAAAAGAATAGAAACGAAACGCTCCCTCCTGAGTATTCCGTTTCCCGACACATACTGATTGAAAAGTGTTCACCATATAAATTGAATATGTTTTCATTTATGTTTGCACTGATTTGAAAAGTTTGAAACTTCCATTAATTTTAAAGTGAATATGTTAGCATCGACATTTACACTGGTTTGAAACGGTAAGTATTATAATTAAAATGAACATCTTTTCTTTCATCTTTCCCTCCCTGCTCCACATGGAACTTGGGACTACTGATGCATTTAGTTCCTCTCAAGAAATTAGCAACAGAGCAGTCGCCAGCACGTGCAGTGGTGGTTCATGAAATCATCATTCTAAGTGCTGAGGTTGCCAGGCTCAAATGACTGGAACATCCACCAGCAATTTTCACATATTAATATTCACATAGTAATTTATACATATTAGCTCACATGTTAGTTATGAAAATATAGAATGTAAAATGACAACTTGCGCCAATCCTGGCTCACAGACATTTTTGCTCAGATGAATAAAGTTAAGGCACTAGCCGGTGCATTTTTACATGTGTACTTGGGGTCTTTAATTTTAACTTAAATTCCCTCTCTGACTCCGTGTGTTCAGTGTTCTCGGATATTCCGGGTTTCCTTATTTAAAATTATAGAGATTTCCTGGCTGTTTCGTCAGTCCTGATAAATACTCCGATAAAAGGTCCGGTCTGATAAAATGGAATTCTGAACTCTAGGCTTCACTCTAGCAAGGTCTGGTTGTGTCGTCTTGGCAAGCGATCTTCATAGTGTCTTAACACTGAAGCGTGTCAAGTTATATTCCTGTCCTGCCACCGCAAGTGTTTGTAACGAAGCTAAGAAAGCGCCAATCGTTTCAAACAAACAGGTTTGGGGGGGGGGGGGGGGGGGGGGGGGGGAGATTTAAAAATATTCCTGACATGGACATTTTGAACGTAATGTAGGGGTCAAGTCTTCCGTATATGAAAATATCCGATCCCTGGAAGGCGAACTCACCAACACATCTGTAAATTCATGCGACAATGTGTTTCAGATGTAAAAAAATATTACTATCTAAAGTAATCTTGTCATAAAATGTCGGACAGGAAGTGATTAGGTCATCCTTGTCTGTCCAAAATGTGTCACCCAGACAAGTAATCTCTTATCTGTCGCGTACTCTGACCTTATGAGCAATTAGACACATACGTTGGCGATTTTCGTGTTAATCGGTAGCGGCCAAGGTTGGGTACACGAGAATATGCCTGTTGTTAATATTATCTCTGCCGTTCCTTGCAAAGCTTTAGGGAAGGGACGTTAACAAACAGACGTGATGATTTATCTCTGAGAGGAGTGAAAGAATGTAGATACAAAATATCTGCTCCAGGGGACAGAGAAAGAAAAGGGTGCGACTTGGAAACATTCGCAATAAAATCAGTACAAAAATGTAGCTGATTACTGCCGTAGTGAAAGAGAGATCGGAATTTTCGCCCCAAAATCCATCTTGTGACATCTTTGCCCGGGTAGTGCGTAATTGACCTCTCCTGTGGGTAGTCGTTTTCTGTCCATGTACAAGTCAAAGTTACTTCGAGCAGCTGGAGTCTCTCAAATGGACTTAACCTGGTCTATTTCAACTGATGTGGTTTTGTCAACTTCACGCCTAGGGCACTAGTAATACATCAGTAGGCTTCAGAGTGCTATACACGGAGAGCCTTAATATTTACCGCAATACCATTAGCGGCCTGTAAGATGGGTTTTTTTTTCTTTCCACAGCTTATAGAAAGACCATACAGTAAAGGAATATATTTTTTCCCTAGGTTTGGGGAAAACGTACGAGGAACTGTGGGCTAATACTTCGGCTGACTGAAGAAATGTTAGTTAGTGGGTTCTCCAGCATACGAGATACATCCATTCGAATTAATTCAACGAAACAGTACCAGCCGTCTTCATCAGAGGACTGGGGGCCGCCCCTGTTACTTAGATTTACTTGATTTTGTATTTGTACGTGTACTGGTGGTTTGGAATCAATAAGATTTGCTGGTGTTCTTGATTGTATTTTGTTGTGATAGAAAATCACTAGCCCATCAGAACTAGTGAGGCTATTATTTTATTTTTATATGGATTTCATTAACAAATATATTTATATGTTCTAAGCTGTCAGAATTCATTTTCTACCTGTCACTTGATGCTAACTTGTGCTGTTCTTACTGTAATAGATTAACCTATCTAGCAGAGAGGCCGGAAGAAAAGTATGATATTCTAAATATTTTCTCGAGTGTGGCTGGAGTAAGACAATAGTTACATAATTACATATCTCTTCTCTCCGGAAATCATACATCCTTCCTTATTTTTACACTAGTGACTCGATCTATATCTACTTTCACACAACTCATTCATACTCTGTCTAAACTCAGACATAATCTACTTCCAAACTCGTGACGGGGGAAGGTGTGTGACCCGATCTCTAGAAGGTTGCGAGACCCGACGTCTGGCAGGGGAGGGGGATCCGAGACCCGATTTTTGGAAGGGTGTGAAACCTGATATCTGGGAGTTTCAAGACCCGACCTCTGCTAGAGGGAGCTAGAACCCTTTTCTTGTGGGGAGGTTGCGTGGTCCAAGCTCGGAAAGGGGGGGGGGGGGGAAACGAGACGACCTCTGGGGAGCGAAACCCGACCTCTGATAGGGAGGGCTAGACCCGACCAGGGGGAGGGAGGTAGCGAGACATAACCTCTGGAGAGCGGAGCGAGACATGATCTCCGGGCGGGGAACGACATCCGACTTCTGGGAGAGGAGCGAGATCCGACCTTTGGAAGGGGAGAGAGACATCACCTCTGGGAGTGGAGCGAGATCCGATCTCTGTTAGGAAAGCGCGAGACCCGCTCTTTGTGGGCTGCAAGATCCAATCTCTGGGGGTTGCGAGACCGGACCTCGAGGGTGGTGTGAGACCCGATCTCTGGTGGGAGGGAGACCCGATCTCTGACGGGATGCGAGACCCGATCTATGGGGTGGGGTGGGGTGGAGTTCGAGACCCGACTTCTAGAAGGGAGTGCGTATTCCGACCTCTGGAAAGGGAAGCGAGAACCAATCTCTTGAGGGGAGGTTTCGTAGACCGACCTCTGGGGGGGGGGGGGGGAGGGGGAGAAGGAGGAGGGTAGCAGACCCGATCTCTGAGAGGGGGGGGGGGGTGTGAGATTCGATCTCTGGGGGAAGCGAGACCCGACCTCTGAGGGAGCGAGACATCACCTCTGGGGGAAGAGAAACCTACCTCTGAAAGTGGAGCGAGACCCGACTTCAGGGGGAGGGCAGCCAAACCTTACCTAGGTTGGTGTAAGTGAGATATGACCTCTGAAAAGGGGAGCGAGACATGACCTCTGGGGCCATGATCCGACCTCTGGGGCGGGACTGCGAGATTCGACCTCTGAAGGAGCGAGACATCACGTTTCGGGGCAGCGAAACCCGACCTCTGAAAGGGGAAGCGAGACCTGACCTCGGGCGAGGGGGGGAGTGAGACCCGACCTCGGGGGGGGGGGGGTGGGGGGGTAAGCGAGACGTAACTTCTGGAGAGGAGAGCGAGACATGACCTCTGGGGGCCGAGATCCGACATCTGGTGTGGGTAGCGATACCCGATCTATGGAGGAGAAGCGAGACCCGACCTCTGGTGGTGGAGACCCGTTCATAAACATGTGTGACCGGATGGCCCACCTAAGCATTAGCCGTACCAGTAGTTGATATAGAAGGAATTTGAACCAGAAAAGCAAATACGGCGTTTTCTCACATAACACTGTATATACAGGTTACGTGGGCCGCCCAGGCGCTACTGTCATAACCAAATTAGCTGTGGATTTATTATAACTTGTAATACTAATAATAATAGGCTCGTTCCCTAGGAGTACGACCACAACACAATGGCTGACATAAGAAATCAACACCTTTAACAGGAATTTCCCTTTAATAAATAAGCACACAGAATCAGGCCTCACACGGCCAAACAAACGTATGAAAAATACGATATAATAATGCCAATAAAACTTGCCTCAATAACAGCTCAATCTATCGGCACAATACACTACAGTATGTCTTAACTAAACGAACACTGCAATAACAATCGTTCACCATGAACGGCCAAAGACTGTGACAATGGTACACTCAACTCATTGACAACTATAAATCTGCGGTCTGTAGAAAATGCCCCCTAGATACTACACAATCTAGATTTACACGACATACTCCACTCCAACCGAAATATGGCAAGTACTTATAACAATACGTCCTTGGCATGAACTTCACAGCACGAATGCTGGCAAGGGAAAATGTCTCCTCCGTCCTCAGTCGGACGCTGGCTAGGAACTCACTAACTAGCTTCGCGCTTAATATTTTTCGCTTCCGCTAGTCACATGACTTAGCTGGTATTTTATTCCAATGTTGCCAACCTCAATGTAGCCAGTCTGATCTTTCGTCACTGCGAAATCGCGCCGTGGCATCCCCCCCCCGTTTCCCCCCCCCCCCATCCTTTAAGAAAGAAGCTTCGTCCGACCCCCGTAGGAGTTTGAACGACTATGTGCCATCACAGCATTTCCTCATCTGACTAGAGAATGCCATAGTTCTCCAGCACCATTGTCGTTCCTGCATTTTCCAACCATCCACAAAACATGAGTATGAAGTAAGCTATCCCAGGTTCTGGCAGTCGTAAAAAATGACAACGACTGTCCTCCCCTGGTCACCCAAAACACAGTGCCTGGTACATTCATAATCACTATAACATAGGTATACATGACACAATAATCACGAACTAGTACACCCAGTCCATTTCACAAAATTCAAGCATATAGTAAATTCAATTCTATAGTCAATTGCCTTTATGGCGCCATGATACATAAATTCAAAGCATAACCATATGCACAAACATGGTAATGACATGTGACATCAACCTCCTCAGTCACCCTCACTACATTCCAAAGCTGTACAGAACAACTTATATCTCTCAGAATAGTACTGGTGGCGTAGGCCAGACTCTGCGGTTCGGTTCACGTTAACCAAAACACCTTAACTGAACACAAACCCACAACCTAACCCTTGCTATTGCTGGACTATCAGCAGTTGGTTATGGAGCAATGACATGTGCTTCCACCTGACTGCATCACGCGCACCCCATCTATTCGCGAAAGTTACTCACGCAACCTTGGTATTGTCCGCAATGACAATACCTCCACGAATCTAACCGGCGCGATTTCATTAAACACTCGTCTGAGTGTGCGTCAACTAGCACTCAGGGGAACATTGCGAACCCATACCACGCGATCGCCAGCTATCAGGCCATCGGATATGCCTTCGTGGTTACTCTCCCTGCACTTCGGCACCGTACTCTGAGTACCATTGGATGCCTGCCGCGAACCCCGTCACAGGTGTAATTTTCTTGCCAGGTTGTGATACCTCGATCACCTGATCGTCCGCCTCGGGACTATGGTGTTTCTGAGCCCCTCAACTTTGCCCCCGAACGTGATACACTTTACAGTTTTCTCCGTGAGCCAGGACTCGTCGATACATGACCGACGCACCCCGACTGTGGTACACCCAGTGTCCCTCAACACGGAGACTGGTTTCTTCTCCACCACACATCTGTGGAGAGCCACCTTGCCAGTCTCATGGACCCCCGACAGACATGGTACCGCATGTCCGCAGTGTAACACTATATTCTGGCCTGAATTAAATAGCGGAGAACACCCCACGCAGTCCTCGCTGTTGACTGTGTCCAACGTAAACGCGGAATTCGCGTGTTCAATAGGGGTAGAACACCTGTCAGCGTAATGCTTATTGCCATTACAATTGGAACACTTGCGCTCTCTTTTCGTCTCATCGCGTGAACTCTTGCTGTGGCTTTTTAGCTGGCGAAGACCGCGCATCAGAGTCGGAAGTTCGACTCTCGGAGGAACCACTCCTCTGCTTGGAATGTTTTGCTTTATACCAAAACCGGTCTTCGTCATGCGACTCCTCGAAGCGTACCTGCTTTCGCGTTTGGCACTCTCCTCCGTCGCTATCACTTTTCCATTGTCGGTTCTGCCAATTTGCCAGACCATTCCGATTATATCGGAAGTTATCATAATTTCCTCTGCGTGGTTGATAGGGACTGGAGGACCTATCGTGCTTCTGCCCTTGGCACCTGTCTGCATCACCTGACTGATTTTGCCGTGGTTGGCGCTGGACTTTGCCGACGCCAGAAACTGGGGCGTGTGACAGACCCGACTTCTGAATGGGTTTGCCCGGATGGGCCTGGACATAATGGTGCCCCAACTGGGCCATAGAATCAATATCTTTTGGCTGGCGCTCTTGGAAAAACGCTACCAACTCAGTTAAACACGACGACAACACTTTGTCTCGTAGCATCAAATCTAGCAAGCCATTATAGTCCTTGTTTATCCCCTCCATCTCGATCCATCTATTGAGCAGAAGTTTGATCTTCGAGATGACATCCTCGAAGCCTTGGTCTGCACTTGGCATCGTGTTTCTAAAGCGCGTCCGGTATCCGTCAGCCGTTCCTTCACCTTGTCGTAATCAGCCCTTTCTTCCAGCTGGAGGCTATAAAAAGTCTTCATCGCATGCCCCACTAGCAACGTGGATAACAGAGATGGCCACTGATTTCTGTCAGCCTTCCAGGCCACGCATTCGGCCTCGAACCTCTCGAGGAAAAAATCTAAACTATCGATTTTGTCATTAAATTTCGGCAGACGCAGCCTAAAGGGACGATGAGACTCCCTCGAAGTCGAGTTCTGACCACTCGCACCCAATTCTAATCTCTTTAATTGTATTTCCTTATCAATCCTCATTCTCTCCTTCTCTAATTCTAACTCTCTATCTTCTTTCATCTTCCTTTCTTGTAATTCTCTATCTTCTTTCATCTTCTTTTCTTGACATTCTAACTCTCTATCCTCTTTCATCTTCTTTTCTTGTAATTCTCGTTCCAACTTCTTTTCTTGAAATTCTCTATCTTCTTTTATCTTCTTTTCTTGACATTCTCTATCTTCTGTTATCTTCTTTTCATGTAATTCTAACTCTCTTTCCTCTTTCATCTTCTTTTCTTGTAATTCTCGTTCCAACTTCTTTTCTTGAAATTCTCTATCCTCTTTCATCTTCTTTTCTTGTAATTCTCGTTCCAACTTCTTTTCTTGAAATTCTCTATCTTCTTTTATCTTCTTTTCTTGTAATTCTAACTCTGCCTTCTTGAGTTCTCGTTCCTCGGCACGTAAATCTCTTAAGGCATCCTGATTCTCTTTTGAGTGGAATTCTGCCTTGGCATACTCCGATAGTTCTTTCCCAGTGTACCCACATTCTTTGCCTATGCGAATGAAACTATCAAAGTCCATGATATACACTCACAGTACTCAATACTATCTATGAATTTGTTCCTTTTTCTATAGATTCTCACTATGCACTACTCAATATTATGTACCAAAAACCACCTCACTTATATCAACAGATACCCCTCTGCTTACAAAGTATGCAGTAATGATATGTAAATAGCAATACCACTTCTCGAAGTACAAATATATGCATGTGTATATGAACCACTTCAACTCTTAATGTATAAATATAATCCACTTCAACTCTCACTGTTTAAACATCATCTACTTCACCACTCAATGTATACATATAATCCACTTCACCTCTCAATGTATAAATATCATCTACTTTACCACTTGGCTACTGTCTCCTTACTCTCTAAGTTTAGGTCCTTCCGACCACTTAGTCTCTGTGATACAACTAAAAGACCCCTACTATAGTCGAAAGTTGTATTTCATCAGCTGATAATACCTCTTGGTGCTATATCAACACTATACAAAGTTTGACAATAAATCAGCTTTTACGCCATAGTCTGTTACTGGCACCCACACTGGTGCTGTACTCTGACAATATTTCAATTCTTAATATTCTATCTAATACAAATGTTTACACTGGCAAAATGAACACTACACAGATGAAAAGACACACACCAAACACTACGGTAAATCCCAGTCACGAGGAATAAGATGACAGACAAGCTCAGAGCAGGAATAGTTTGATATATACAATTCTTGACTGACCACGAACGAAAACAAGGGATACCTGTTAACGTATTTACAAGATAGCAAGAAGGAGCGAGAGATCACACCACTTAAACACAACAGAAGAATTACTGAATGTACAGGACAATGTCAATACAAACCACACCGGTACACCTAACAAAAACAGGGCTTGGAATGTTAAGTAAGGCAGTCGCAGGAAACACTTCTGCCTTAATCCACCACTAAACATACACAGCCACACCCTAGAAAGGAATCAGTCTAATCCAATCTTTTCCCACAAGTAAGAAAAGAAAGCATTAAACTCGCCCCCCGTCCACCCTTAAACACACGAATATAATAACAAACACAGCAGACTAAACAACAACCACACTTAACAATGAGGTTATGAGGGCAATCTCCTTCACTAGCCACCAATTAAATCGCACCAGTCAAGATAAACTAAATAACATATAAGCAGTAATATCACTATAACATATCCAATATTTACTGTGTATATAATAATAAAGACCCCAAGTAATAGGAACTTAGAGTGAAAGATCCCACCTAATTAACTAACACCATATAAAGATGCAGACTATGTTTCTACAAAGAAAGCGAGAAAAAGAACAAAACAAAAGGAAAGAAAAACAACGATAAACCAATACGAAAACCTCAAGAAACAGACGTAGAGATAGAACAAAGCTTGTTGCTAACCTAACACGACCCCGACAGAATTATCCCGCTACTCTAGAAGACCAGACTGTACGATAAATTGTAACAGGAGGATAGACAGAAGGGAAAATTTAGAAGGGAGAAAACAGAATTTAGAGGAAAAGCAAGAAAAACATAAATATAACAAATCATACAAAGATTTACAACAACAACAAAAAAACTTCACTGATGGTCCAGTGAAGCTCGTCCACGTAGCTCCTCAGCACCGATGATGAAGATGAAGACAATACGAATCGGTCACCACAAACTTGAAAAGTAGAAAAATGTTCTTCACTGTGTTATCCCAAACATCCAGACTGAATATCCAGAGTACTGTTCCCAATATCCACATATGAGGATACACCCTGGGATTCCACCAACACTATTGACCAACCGATCCCTCCTGACGACACACACAGTCTGTCACTTGGGCTAACCTATTACCAACCACTATTGACCAACCGATCCCTCCTGACGACACACACAGTCTGTCACTCGGGCCAACCTATTACCAACCATTATTGACCAACCGATCCCTCCTGATGACACATACAGTCTGTCACTCGGGCCAACCTATTACCAACCAAAATTGACAAACTATTCAACTCTGCATCTTACATGAACCACCTATCTACACCTGTCACACCATCCTCCGCTGCTCCGACTGGATCACCACCTTCCTCGCTCTACGCTACAAAGTATGCCTTGTAATAACTCAAACTGTCAAGCCAGAAGCCAGCTGCAACTTTATTCTATCACTTTTGACACATCTTTTAACAATAATTGCCACCCTAGCACCAAAATTACCTTGCAAAACAGTGTCGAACACAATAACTGTCAAAAATTCTCTTATCTGATAATACCAATCTTTCACTGTGACCTATTTCCAATCTAGGTCACTACCGCTAGCAAGGTCACCCAACCGTAAACAGTTCACTGCACACTAGGTAAGCAAAATAACTCACTATCGTGAACGCTGGGAAACCCGAAGGCGTGAACACACTGCTACTATCACCTTCTATCAATCTGTGTGTATAATAAATTCTAGCCTTTCTAATGCAACTATAGGCCTACGGCCTTAAAGAATGGGACTAGAACTCCGCAGTTGTCATAATACTAATAATAATAGGCTCGCTCCCTAGGAGTACGACCACAACACAATGGCTGATATAAGAAATCAACACCTTTAACAGGAATTTCCCTTTTATAAATAAGCACACAGAATCAGGCCTCACACGGCCAAACAAACGTATGACAAATACGATATAATAATGCCAATGAAACGTGCCTCAATAACAGCTCAATCTATCGGCACCATACACTACAGTATGTCTTAACTAAACGAACACTGCAATGACAATCGTTCATCATGAACGGCCAAAAACTGCGACAGTGGTACACTCAACTCATTGACAACTATAAATCTGCGGTCTGTAGAAAATGCCCCCTAGATACTACACAATCTAGAATTACACGACATACTCCACTCCAACCGAAATATGGTAAGTACTTATAACAATACGTCCATGGCATGAACTTCACAGCACGAATGCTGGCAAGGGAAAATGTCTCCTCCATCCTCAGTCGGACGCTGGCTAGGAAATCTCTAACTAGCTTCGAACCTAATATTTTTCGCTTCCGCTAGTCACATGACTTAGCTGGTATTTTATTCCAATGTTGCCAACCTTAATGTAGCCAGTCTGATCTTTCGTCACTGCGAAATCGCGCCGTGACAGCTTCCTTTGGCGGGAGTTTCTTGGTTACGATTGGCGTCACCTAATTTACATAAGGTTAGTTAAATTTTATGTTAAGTAGGTAACGATATTACTAAGACAACGCATTGACGTCAATAGAAGCAGCTAATGAAATAAATCCCTACGATTTTAGGTAACCAATCGAAAGTGGCAAGTCCCCGCACCACTTCGAGCTCAGCCAAAATCAGAGATTTTAGAATCAGTTGTATCTAGAGAGCCATATCACAAGGACGTGATTTTATCTGGCATTGTATGCAACCAGACGCTCACCCAGATTGTCACAAAAGTCCGGCTCAGTCTTTGAGAATATCAAGACGTTTATCATACCTCCATCTTGCAATAATCAAGACAAGAACTGCAGTATTATATTAACCTATCTGAGTATTGTGATTTACATACTCCGATCTTATTTTAATACCAATTAAGTAGCAGTGTCAACCATACTGCACTCTTGTTTCGAACTTTTCCATAGTCTTTACTTTCAGCTAGAGATGCCTAGGTATAAACACTGAGATTATACAAGTTATGGAAGCAAGCAGATTGTTGGAAATATCCAATCTTAAAGAAGACGCTCAACGAAATGTCCAAGCACTGATATGTATTAAGAAATCAACAGATGAGAAGGAAATAGAAAATGGAAACTGAGTACATTTATACCCCAGAAAGTATTGAAGTAATTAACGGGAAACTTTGCTGTACTAAACTCATGCCCTTGTAAATATAGCCATGGAATTTTCATCACTGTTGAATAAAGGTTTTAACTGATCACAGGAAGTTAATTACTTTCCTCAAGTTGAATCGTTGTTGTTGTACAGTTTGGATACGTAGGAACTTTATATCAGACACGTTTAGAGATAACCTTTACCGTCAACAAAAGAACGAACGAACCTGGGCCAATCTCCATTCAAGTATCAACATCTCTGGTAGTCAACCAGTACTCCCAACTTGAAAGAAAAAGAACTG
This sequence comes from Oreohelix idahoensis, assembly GCA_024509875.1. Classification (NCBI taxonomy): domain Eukaryota; kingdom Metazoa; phylum Mollusca; class Gastropoda; order Stylommatophora; family Oreohelicidae; genus Oreohelix; species Oreohelix idahoensis. The sequence goes on along the minus strand of JAMPIV010017659.1, from coordinate 782,242 downwards.
TACTAGTGTCAGCGGTCAGCCACACGAGTACATCCTAAACAACTCATCGTACCACCCCGCCTTATACCTTCTTTGGTGCCGTGTTTAACACACCGCCATACACAATATAAGACACATACATGTAATTGTACTGAGGGCGACTTAGCACCTATGGGGTTGCCCGGAGTGCAATTACATTTATTCTGATCAACAATAACAACAACAAACCATAATATTGACAACATGAATTAAATAAATATGTTGTGTTTAAAACATTAACTCTCTTTAAACATTTTCCAATATTGTGGCGGGTTACGGTCAAAAGAAATTTTTGCCTATATTTCTATAGCTGCATAAAAAAAATTTGCTAAAATCACTCATTAAAGCGTTTCTATATCGGCTGCCACTAACGACCAGTTAAACATTTTTCACGTTCACTACATGTCCTAATTACGTCAATAATTTTACAGTTTTATTCTCATTTCGTGAAAAAAAAAAGAACAAGAAAAAAACTTATTATGATATCTCTTTTTCGGAGCCGCGCTGGTGTAATGGCTTCGGCGTTGTACTGGCGACCAGGTGTTCATGGTTCAAACCCGGGCGTCGGCGTTTGAAGAAATGTTTACGGCCGGAAATTTGACTGAATAGCCTGAACGGCTCCTGTGATAAACCCTCTGTGGATGGGAAGGAGCGAAGCTCCTGACCGGGTTGGAAGGAAAGTCCTCAGGTTCCCCAGCCTCGCAATGATATGTCATTGGGCCGAAGGGCTGAAAGCCCATGTGCCGCTGGTTTAAAAAAAAAAAAAAAAAAATATCTCTTTTTCGCATTTCTGCCATATTTTACGAGCAAGCGCTTAATGAGTTGCGAGGCTTCTTAAGATGCTGTAAATGGGTGCGAGACATCTAAAAGGTTAATAAACGTGTTTAGATCTCCATGTACTATTAGATCCTCCATATATTTTCACCCTGTTTTTAATGCTGTATTTAATGGGATGCAGGCCTATCCATGACAATGCCAAATATGCTGGATGAGTTGTCTAATATTGCCGAAATGATCATCTCCTATCTTTTCTCTCTCTTATCTCTTTCTTCTATCTCCTATCTGTCTCTGTCTGTCTGCCTCTCTCTCTCTCTCTCTCTCTCTCTCTCTCTGCAGGGCAGAAATGTAAAAAGGCAATTATGCCTATTTCTTTACCCTGATGAAATAGATTTCGTTCGTTCTCTCTCTCTCCCATGCCCTCCTGACGTCATGAAAATATTACATTTTTGTGCGCTCGAGACATGAAAGCTTTGACCGGGGCACGTGTTCCCAGAGGCCATCTTTGGGACAGGTAGATCAGATGTATACTAGGTACAAAATTCTTGACGCTACCGACCAAAGTAGCGTGTGTAAGAAAGTTCGAGCCCCTTTGTGATGCTAGGAGAAAGATAACTGTTGTCTCAGCCTAGTGCTACACTCCAGATCTGTTCAGCAACGACACAGTACGGACCGTAGGCCAGGATACTCCAGGTAACAAGTGTGTGGAATTAGTGTAAAATAATGGCACACAAAAGGATGACTTACACGACCACGTGAGAAATTCCACAGTATATGTATACATAAACAGTCCTAAAGTCCAACCACACGTCCGTGTATTAGGAGGTGGAAACAGGACAAAGTAGGGGATTTCTGACCTTCACTTTAGTCATGCAATTTAATCTCAGTTGCTGATGACATACTCATTTACAGACCTGACTGACCGACAGGAAATTTGTGCCCTTGGTGAAATAAGCACTGCGTTAAAATGAAGTAAGTTATTGTTTATGCTTCTCACAAGTGGTTACTGACTTATCGCCAGAGATGTTAAATCTTGGAGATTTTCTTCTTTCCCAAGTCCTTTATTACTCAATCGCAGGTCACACCAACTCAGTTTTAAATGTAGAGGAAAACTTCAAACTTATACAATGGAGGAATGCGTGCAGTTTCCAATCAACAATTTATTTAAATAGGTTAACAGCTAAATCCAATGGCATCAAATAATCATTCTCATTGCTATACAATACGGTGGTTTATCTACCACTTTCCAGTACGTTTGTTCCTTATATAAATTCGTACAACCTTGATAAAAGACATCCGCATCAATGTATCTTAATCCTGAGATCTCTTACAAATATTTATACACTGAGGCTGGTACTTCAATCAGCAGTTCCATGTTGAGTTCTTTTGTTAATCAAAATTTCTATTCGAGCGAGATTTTACATACCTTGTAGTGTTAAAGTGAGGAAGGTGGTTGAAGTAACAAGAAGAGACATGGTGCGCTACCAGACGATACGTCCAGGACAACCCAGAGTCCGCTGGGAGGACAACATTAGACAATCTTTGAAGGACCGAGGACTAGAATGGAACCAGGCCAGGAGGAAGACAGCCGATAGGATAGTCTGGCGCTCTCTCTTCCAAACCTCTACACCTCACGGTAGAAGGGGAACGACTAAGTAAGTAGTAAGTAAAGTGTTAAAGAGATGACAATTCTCTTTAACTAAAAAGTATTCTATAGCATTTCTGCATTCTTCAAACAAGGTTGTAGGGCTTTATAACCTAAAACAGCATGGTCCGCTGTACGTTTACTCTACGTAGTAATTTGCGATACTGCCTGAAACTGACGCAACCGTTCCTTTGATAGTCCCAAATTGGTGCGGTGCCGTTGCCAGGCGATTCCCGCCAAAACCTATTGACGTCACTAGTTGCCAAGTGAAACCGCTAGCTACTTATCATAATTATGTACATTTAAATTAGGTGACGTCAAGGGTTCATGCTAGTTAAGGGAAATCAGCAAAAAGTACAGTGCTGTCACAATGGCGTACAAAAAAACCCTTGTTTTATGCTTCGTCTGCATATTTTTACGCTTTCACGTTGATAGTAAAGCCTACTGCATCACTACACGCTTTCTTCAATAAAACGTGTACTGCATTTCTAAGAAAACCTTGAGCTAGGCACCCTGCGTAATGACCTAAATAAATACTTCCATTAATTTCATTTTATACACGGCGTGATGAAAAGACAGATGAACTTAGGATAGAGAGAAGGGAGGGCTGAAAGCAGGAACGCATGCAACGCTAACACGCGTCTCGCGATATACAATTAATGCCACCCCTTCCCCCCCGCGTAAGGCCAGAAGCACTAACTTTTTTCAAATGGACAGTGATAAAAAACACTACCCATACGAGAGTTAGGTTTAAAAACCTGAAAAATTCTTATTGGGAAACATGACATTATACTGGTTTACGTTTGAAAGCCTGACAGTACCCAGACACCACATCGTATCGAAGTGAACAGGAGGTAGAAGAAAATGCACATTTTGAACGCAGCCACCTAGCTCCCTTAAATTTATATAATTGGGTTCCTTAGGACTTGCTGACAAAGAATATGTTAAACGTTACGCAAATAGTCTAGGAAGTAACAAATTATAGCCAAAATAAAATGGTGGTGCTGTCAGACAACACCAAAATCAGAATTGCGCAGTGGCAGGTTTTGAAACCACCATTTTACGGGAAATGGGCCACCATGTAAAATCCTATTTGATTGGATAGAAGTAAATGTAAGGCTAAACACGATTAGTCGGACTATAAATATTAATTCTTTGTTGTTAGGGGAAACGGGAGTAAGGGTACTTTTTTTTGAAAAGCTGTGTAAACATGGCTCGATTGGTTAGACCCGCCAATATAGTCAATTAGGAGCGTCAGGTCAGTGCCACACTTTAAAATAAACTTACTAAGAAACAGTGCGTTGAGAGCCAGATCATATTTTTCTAAATAAAAGCCTGGGACAGAGGCGGATCGGAATTTGTGCCATAATTTGTGCCATTATTCATCGCCAGTCAACGTATCTGTGTATTATTTCCATGAATTGTGGTAAGCTTGATATATTCGATATCTTTTTAATGAAAATTGAATGTAAATTGATAATTTATGTCTGTATATGTGTGTGGTTCAGTAGCAAACATGAGGCAAGGCCTAAATATTGCTCCAACCTGAACAGGAGGTGTCGGAGAAAAGTAAAACTGCATGGAATTGCCAAACAGTACACTGACACCTATCTTATTGACTAGAAGGAACTAATGCTGGAATTGCAGAGGCGTAGTAACCATTAGGAGGAGAATACTGGTGTAAATTGTTTCAGATGAAGATAGCAGTTGGCCTACCGCTCTGAACTCAGTGTTTGTTCTGTATTGTGTTCAGTGTAGAAATAGATTATAAATTAGATCTGAAGTAGGAGGTACAACCTTCTTGTTTCAGGGACTGTGGTCCTAGTTATTGAAGCAGCACCTGGTCTGGGTTTTGCTGAATCCAGAGGCTGACAGCATACTCCTTGGTCCAGATAGCGACCAGTGAGGTGTCTCCAGAACACAGTGAAGCAATCGAGCAGAGGAGTCTTTTCCTGCCGCCATCACGAAAGTTAAGCTTCTGTGGCCAGAGTAGCTCAACATTATGTGCCCCCTCAAAAATTGACATTTTGTTAACCACAGAGGGACAATTAATTGGTTCAAATGACAGGAACTGTGAAAGTTTCCCAATACTATTTCCCCGATAATCAAACACTTGAAGTCATGATGAAAAACAACAACCAAGCTTGAACAAAACCAGTATTACCTCATATTACTACTGCACAAATTACACACATAGAATAATAATAATAAACTATGTCAATACAAAATTCATATATATAAACTGTGTAAATAATACTTGTAATTACATTTGATTGTGATTCCTGGTTCACTGTGTAGTTGAATCAGGATATCCATTATTGACAAGAATTAATACATATATTTTTAAACTTAAACACTTGACTCATTTAAGATAGTCTTATAGAGTGTTATATGTGTGTGAGTGTCACAGTGTTGTAAAGTGTTGTAGAATAAATTAAATTGTTTATCTGTCTGTTGTTGTTGTGACTTACACTTCATCATTTTCATAACCCTAGACATTTAACGTAGTCATCACAATATTCCAGAATAATTCTGACTGAGGTATAAATGTGGTAGCAAGTAAGGTCATCTGTAATACACCACACTTATTAGATACAGATACCTTCACAGCTGATCTCAGTCAGTACACTAAGTCCCCTATAAATATTTATAACATCCCACTTTACCACATATATTGGGGTCCTGTCCGGGATTTTGAATCTTTCCCTATTATAAATATTGGGGGTAATTCACTTCAGGGAATAATAAAAATTAAAAAGGTATCCTTGGGTGAAAATAAATAACGTTGAGCTCTCAGTGCCTGTGGTTGTCATTGGATATTTAGTTAGAAATTGTATTGTTTAGTTAGACATTGTTTACATTTACCTGTTAGAAAATGGCGGACCTGGCCAAATTTCGATCTGCTGCTGTGCAGACTGCTAAAGAGTTAGGAATGGACGGGCAAATTATGATTGCTTATGTCACTGCTGAATGTGACAAATATATTGAACGGGAAGAAAGAAGATTAGAAAAAGAGGCTGAAAAAGAAGGGCTGAAAAAGAAATTAAGAGGTTGCAGATTGAGGCTGAGGCTAAAGAAATTGAGGCAGATAGGCTGAAAAGAGGCAAAAAGGCATTGGAAGCAGAGGAAAGAAGACAGGCTGCAGAAAGGGAAAGAAAGACAAGCGATTAGCTGCAGAGAGGGAAGCAGAAAAGGAGGAGAAGAGATTACAAAGGGAACATGAGTTACGACTAAGGGAGTTTGAGTTTCAAGGCCATGCTCCTGAAAATGGTGCCAGTCCCTTTACCTCCGATGCTACTGCTAGTCAGGGAGCCTCAACCTCAGCTATGAATTTTCATTTAGATCATTTTGTTGAGAAAGACGATGATATTGAGAGCTATCTAAATAGATATGAACTATTAGCTACCACGTATGGGTTAGAGAGAGAAAGGTGGAGCTTAAAGTTATCTCAAGGGCTTCGTGGGGCAGCTTATGAAGTTTTTGCCAAAATGAGCAGAGGTGATCAAGAAAATTATGACATGCTAAAGCAGGCTCTTTTGTTAAGATATGAAAAGAACGCAGAATTTTATAGAAAAAAATTTAGGAATGCTAAACTACTGTCAGGTGAAACCTATCACCAGTTCTCTGCACGGATAGAGACATACTTGGAGAAATGGACTTCTCTGGGGAAAACCCAAGATCTTAAGGAAATGATCCTTATAGAACAATTAAGAGAGTCCATGGCTCCAGACCTGAGAAAGTTTCTCATGGAACAAGGTGCAGAGAGGCTGGGTGAGTTGCTAAATGTTGCTGAAAGGTATCAAGCAGCTCAAGCAGAGGTATCAGGTAATAAAAAGAAACAGGTAGATAATTTTAAGGCACCACAGAACTTTAATAAATTTGATCCTAGAGATCAAAACAAAGGTAAGCACCAGTTTGATAGGCCACGGTATGACAATAAAAATAAAACCCCACAATTCGATGAAAGGAAATATGATGAAAGAAAATCTTACAACCAAGGAAAGAGATGGTGTAAAAAAATTGTAAGATGAACAATCATGACACTGACCATTGTAGAAGGAAACCTCCTCATTGTGCTGCTATGACATCTGGAAAAAAGGGAAAAAAGGTCAAACCTGAGGAACTACAGGAACCATACCATCCCCCAGTGTGTGAAGATGTCATCTGTAATGGTGTCACCATAAGGTGTTTATATGATACAGGTTTAGATTATGATTCCGTTGTGAGTTCTCACCTGGTGCAGGCAGATCAATACACCACAGAAACAGTGGAGATTCAAACTGCAACCAAGGATGTAGCTACCATGACACTTCCCGTCGCCCGGATAAAGGTGAAAACGCGATATGTGGAAGGAATCATAAAAGCAGCAGTGATAAATGAGCCAATCTACCCTCTGATATTGGGGTGTAGATATGTCTTCTTGGGGAATCCCAAGAGACCTGTGATATTGGCAACAGTGCAGACCAGATCACAGTCTAAAAAGGAGGAGGATAATCCAATAAATACTCATCCAGATGAGATGAGGAAGGCACAGGCGGAGGACAAGACACTCAAGCCGTGTTTCAAGAAGTTGCCCAAATCTCATACACCTCCAGGCAAGGGAGAATTTTATATGAAGAACAAACTGATTTATAGGAAGGCTGGATCTGAATCCAATGGTCACGGACAGCTGGTCCTTCCCACTTCATATAGGACTAAAGTGTTGGAAATAAGGCATGCGATTCCCTTCAGTGGTCATATGGGGATCAGCGCAACAGGACAGCGAATAGCTTGTCACTATTTCTGGCCAGGAATAACTGAAGATATCAAACGATATGTAAAATCCTGTCCAGAGTGCCAACGAGTAGCACCTAAGCATTGGACTGCACCAGCAACTCTGGGGGAAATGCCCATAGTGGGAACACCCTTTGAGAGAGTTGCCGTGGATCTTGTGGGACCTCTCACTCGAACTAAGAGGAGGAACAGCTACATTCTGACTCTGGTGGACACTTGTTCTATGTGGGGAGAGGCGGTAGCCCTGTCATCGATTGATTCTAAGCATGTGGCAGAGGCATTACTCACAATTTTCACAAGGTTAGGCTTTCCCAATCAAATCTTGACTGATAATGGCTCTCAGTTCAAGGGGAAACTAACAGAAGAAGTTTTCAGGATCTTCCAGGCCAAACACTTCCATTGTAGTGTGTACCATCCCCAAGGGAACGGCCAAGTGGAAAGATTTAATGGCACGTTGATGTCGATCCTGAGAAAGTTGGCACACGAAAAACCAGATACATGGGACCAGTACCTTCACGCCGCCCTCTTTGCTTATCGGGAGGTACCCCATAGTTCAACCGGTATGGCCCCGGCAACATTATTATTTGGAAGGCCAATAAAAGGTCCACTTGAAGCGCTGTTAAGAACGTGGACTGATGAAAAGGCAGAGGAAAATATTACATCCTCATACCAATATGTGAATGAGCTGACCACTCGTTTAAAAACTGGCTGGAAACTTGCCAATGAAAATTTGAGACAAGCCAGGAAGAAACATGCTGCCTATTTCAACAGGAAGGCTAAAGACAGAGATTTGGCTGTGGGAGAGAAGGTACTGCTTCTTCTCCCGGTAGTCAGAATAAGTTACAAATTGGATGGCAAGGTCCATATACAGTTCTAGAGAAGGTGTCTAGAACAATTATAAGATAGATAAGAAGGGGAAAGAAAAAATCTATCATGTGAATCTCCTGAAGAAATATTTGGAAAGAGAAAATCAGGAAGAGACACACTTGTTGACCTTGTCCATTGCCATGGAGATGAAAAAGGAACCACTTTCATCATTTGAATATCCATTACACCCCTGTGAGACAGCGGCACAGGTGAAAATCAGTACACATTTAACGAAAAATCAGAAAGAGAGAGTGCAACAGGTTCTAGATAATCATACAGAGGTGTTAACGGACCGACCGGGGCATACAAACTTATTGGAATATGATATGAAACTGATAGACCCCACACCTGTCTGTATGAAACCCTATTCGATTCCTTTTGCTAAGGAGAAAGCTTTGAAGGAAGAGATAGACTATTTGTTGAAGGAAGGAATTATTTCACACAGTGAATCTTCGTATAGTTCCAGTGTTGTACTCTTAAGGAAACCCTCTGGAGAACATAGACTCTGTATAGATTACAGGAGACTGAATGCTATTACAGAAGGACAGGTGGATCCATTGCCGGATACAAATCAGTTGTTTGCCAGGCTAAATAAAGCTAAATATTTCTCAAAAGTGGATCTGAGTAAAGGATACTATCAGATTCCAGTAAAGCCTGAGGTTAGACCATACCTAGCTTTTAGTACCTCAGAGGGACACTATGAGTTTAACAGATTGCCATTTGGATTGAAGAATGCGCCTAGTGTCTTCTCTAGAATGATGAGAAAATTATTGGACCCTCTGAATAATCCATGCATCACAAATTTCATGGATGATATCCTTATAGCAACAGAAACATTTGAGGAACACATTGACTCTCTGAACATGCTGTTTAATCGACTTAGAGAAGCGAATTTAACAGCCCGACCAACCAAATGTTGCGTTGGATGTAAAGAATTAGAATTCTTGGGACACACAGTTTATCAGGGAAACATGACCCCTGACCCCAAGAATTTAGAGAAACTAAAGAAAGCCCCGAGACCACAAACCAAGAAAGACGTGAGATCCTTTGTCTCATTATGTGGTTTCTACCAAAAGTATATCAAAAACTTTAATTCCATATGTGCACCGTTAACTGATTTGACCCGTAAAGGAAATCCAGATCGAATTACATGGACACCACAATGTGAATTAGCTTACCAGGAATTGAAGGAAAAGCTCACAAGCAAACCTATTTTGAAATTACCTGACTTAAGTCAAGAATTCATTGTAAGGACGGATGCCAGTAATATTGGGTTAGGTGCGACACTGCTACAGAAATCAGATGCATTGGATGGGGAATTAAGCCCAGTGGCATATGCTAGCAGAAAGTTGAATAAAGCTGAAACCAATTACTCAACTAGCGAAAAAGAATGTCTTGCAGTAATATGGGCGATAAAGAAATTCAATATTTATCTGTATGGGAAGGCATTTAAGTTGCAAACGGATCACAAACCCTTGTCGTTTCTAGCGCAGGCTAGACATGAAAATTCTAGATTACTCCGTTGGTCATTACTGATGCAGCCATTTGAGTTTAGCATAGAGTATATATCTGGAAAGAAAAATCTGGGAGCGGATTTTTTAAGCCGCCATCCGTGTGATGAGAATCACCGTAAGCCCCAGAAATAATAATAAATTTCTCTATGTGTATATAGAATTATAGACTGACATATAACGTCTGTTTTAAGAGGGGAGAATTTGTCGTGAAACATTCTAAATCCACATATATAAATTAAAAGGTAAATGTAAAGCCTAACACATAAATTCAATAAAAGGAAAGAGAAATGGTAAAAGTACAGTGCTGTCACAATGGCGTACAAAAAACCCTTGTTTTATGCTTCGTCTGCATATTTTTACGCTTTCACGTTGATAGTAAAGCCTACTGCATCACTACACGCTTTCTACAATAAAACGTGTACTGCATTTCTAAGAAAACCTTGAGCTAGGCACCCTGCGTAATGACCTAAATTAATACTTCCATTAATTTCATTTTATACACGGCGTGATGAAAAGACAGATGAACGTAGGATAGAGAGAAGGGAGGGCTGAAAGCAGGAACGCATGCAACGCTAACACGCGTCTCGCGATATACAATTAATGCCACCCTCCCCAAGCGAAAGGCCAGAAGCACTAACTTTTTTTTTCAAATGGACAGTGATAAAAAAACACTACCCATACGAGAGTTAGGTTTAAAAACCTGAAAAATGCTTATTGGGAAACATGACATTATACTGGTTTACGTTTGAAAGCCTGACAGTACCCAGACACCACATCGTATCGAAGTGAACAGGAGGTAGAAGAAAATGCACATTTTGAACGCAGCCACCTAGCTCCCTTAAATTTATATAATTGGGTTCCTTAGGACTTGCTGACAAAGAATATGTTAAACGTTACGCAAATAGTCTAGGAATTAACAAATTATAGCCAAAATAAAATGGTGGTGCTGTCAGACAACACCAAAATCAGAATTGCGCAGTGGCAGGTTTTGAAACCACCATTTTACGGGAAATGGGCCACCATGTAAAATCCTATTTGATTGGATAGAAGTAAATGTAAGGCTAAACACGATTAGTCGGACTATAAATACTAGTTCGTTGTTGTTAGGTAAACGGTAGGAAGGGTACTTTTCTTTTGAAAAGCTGTGTAAACATGGCCCGATTGGTTAGACCCGCCAATATAGTCAATTAGGAGCGTCAGGTCAGTGCCACACTTTAAAATAAACTTACTAAGAAACAGTGCGTTGAGAGCCAGATCATATTTTTCTAAATAAAAGTCTGGGACAGAGGCAGATCGGAATTTGTGCCATTATTCATCGCCAGTCAACGTATCTGTGTATTATTTCCATGAATTGTGGTAAGCTATATATTCGATATCTTTTAATGAAAATTGAATGTAAATTGATAATTTATGTCTGTATATGTGTGTGGTTTAGTAGCCAACATGAGGCAAGGCCTAAATATTGCTTCAACCTGAACAGGAGGTGTCGGAGAAAAGTAAAACTGCATGGAATTGCCAAACAGTACACTGACACCTATCTTATTGACTAGAAGGAACTAATGCTGGAATTGCAGAGGCGTAGTAACCATTTAGGAGGAGAATACTGGTGTAAATTGTTTCAGATGAAGATAGCAGTTGGCCTACCGCTCTGAACTCAGTGTTTGTTCTGTATTGTGTTCAGTGTAGAAATAGATTATAAATTAGATCTGAAGTAGGAGGTACAACCTTCTTGTTTCAGGGACTGTGGTCCTAGTTATTGAAGCAGCACCTGGTCTGGGTTTTGCTGAATCCAGAGGCTGACAGCATACTCCTTGGTCCAGATAGCGACCAGTGAGGTGTCTCCAGAACACAGTGAAGCAATCGAGCAGAGGAGTCTTTTCCTGCCGCCATCACGAAAGATAAGCTTCTGTGGCCAGAGTAGCTCAACATTATGTGCCCCCTCAAAAATTGACATTTTGTTAACCACAGAGGGACAATTAATTGGTTCAAATGACAGGAACTGTGAAAGTTTCCCAATACTATTTCCCCGATAATCAAACACTTGAAGTCATGATGAAAAACAACAACCAAGCTTGAACAAAACCAGTATTACCTCATATTACTACTGCACAAATTACACACATAGAATAATAATAATAAACTATGTCAATACAAAGTTCATATATATAAACTGTGTAAATAATACTTGTAATTACATTTGATTGTGATTCCTGGTTCACTGTGTAGTTGAATCAGGATATCCATTATTGACAAGAATTAATACATATATTTTTAAACTTAAACACTTGACTCATTTAAGATAGTCTTATAGAGTGTTATATGTGTGTGAGTGTCACAGTGTTGTAAAGTGTTGTAGAATAAATTAAATTGTTTATCTGTCTGTTGTTGTTGTGACTTACACTTCATCATTTTCATAACCCTAGACATTTAACGTAGTCATCACAATATTCCAGAATAATTCTGACTGAGGTATAAATGTGGTAGCAAGTAAGGTCATCTGTAATACACCACACTTATTAGATACAGATACCTTCACAGCTGATCTCAGTCAGTACACTAAGTCCCCTATAAATATTTATAACATCCCACTTTACCACATATATTGGGGTCCTGTCCGGGATTTTGAATCTTTCCCTATTATAAATATTGGGGGTAATTCACTTCAGGGAATAATAAAAATTAAAAAGGTATCCTTGGGTGAAAATAAATAACGTTGAGCTCTCAGTGCCTGTGGTTGTCATTGGATATTTAGTTAGAAATTGTATTGTTTAGTTAGACATTGTTTACATTTACCTGTTAGAAAATGGCGGACCTGGCCAAATTTCGATCTGCTGCTGTGCAGACTGCTAAAGAGTTAGGAATGGACGGGCAAATTATGATTGCTTATGTCACTGCTGAATGTGACAAATATATTGAACGGGAAGAAAGAAGATTAGAAAAAGAGGCTGAAAGAAAATTAGAGGCTGAAAAAGAAATTAAGAGGCTGAAGAAAGAGGCTGAGGCTGAGAAAAGAGGCTAAAGAGGTTGCAGATTGAGGCTGAGGCTAAGAAAGAGAAGAAAAAGAGGCTGAGAGGCTGACAAAGAAAGCAAAGAAAGAAGACAGCTGCAGAAAGGGAAGACAAGCGATTAGCTGCAGAGAGGGAAGCAGAAAAGGAGGAGAAAAGATTACAAAGGGAACATGAGTTACGACTAAGGGAGTTTGAGTTTCAAGGCCATGCTCCTGAAAATGGTGCCAGTCCCTTTACCTCCGATGCTACTGCTAGTCAGGGAGCCTCAACCTCAGCTATGAATTTTCATTTAGATCATTTTGTTGAGAAAGACGATGATATTGAGAGCTATCTAAATAGATATGAACTATTAGCTACCACGTATGGGTTAGAGAGAGAAAAGTGGAGCTTAAAGTTATCTCAAGGGCTTCGTGGGGCAGCTTATGAAGTTTTTGCCAAAATGAGCAGAGGTGATCAAGAAAATTATGACATGCTAAAGCAGGCTCTTTTGTTAAGATATGAAAAGAACGCAGAATTTTATAGAAAAAAATTTAGGAATGCTAAACTACTGTCAGGTGAAACCTATCACCAGTTCTCTGCACGGATAGAGACATACTTGGAGAAATGGACTTCTCTGGGGAAAACCCAAGATCTTAAGGAAATGATCCTTATAGAACAATTAAGAGAGTCCATGGCTCCAGACCTGAGAAAGTTTCTCATGGAACAAGGTGCAGAGAGGCTGGGTGAGTTGCTAAATGTTGCTGAAAGGTATCAAGCAGCTCAAGCAGAGGTATCAGGTAATAAAAAGAAACAGGTAGATAATTTTAAGGCACCACAGAACTTTAATAAATTTGATCCTAGAGATCAAAACAAAGGTAAGCACCAGTTTGATAGGCCACGGTATGACAATAAAAATAAAACCCCACAATTCGATGAAAGGAAATATGATGAAAGAAAATCTTTCAACCAAGGAAAGAGATGGTGTAAAAATTGTAAGATGAACAATCATGACACTGACCATTGTAGAAGGAAACCTCCTCATTGTGCTGCTATGACATCTGGAAAAAAGGGAAAAAAAGGTCAAACCTGAGGAACTACAGGAACCATACCATCCCCCAGTGTGTGAAGATGTCATCTGTAATGGTGTCACCATAAGGTGTTTATATGATACAGGTTTAGATTATGATTCCGTTGTGAGTTCTCACCTGGTGCAGGCAGATCAATACACCACAGAAACAGTGGAGATTCAAACTGCAACCAAGGATGTAGCTACCATGACACTTCCCGTCGCCCGGATAAAGGTGAAAACGCGATATGTGGAAGGAATCATAAAAAGCAGCAGTGATAAATGAGCCAATCTACCCTCTGATATTGGGGTGTAGATATGTCTTCTTGGGGAATCCCAAGAGACCTGTGATATTGGCAACAGTGCAGACCAGATCACAGTCTAAAAAGGAGGAGGATAATCCAATAAATACTCATCCAGATGAGATGAGGAAGGCACAGGCGGAGGACAAGACACTCAAGCCGTGTTTCAAGAAGTTGCCCAAATCTCATACACCTCCAGGCAAGGGAGAATTTTATATGAAGAACAAACTGATTTATAGGAAGGCTGGATCTGAATCCAATGGTCACGGACAGCTGGTCCTTCCCACTTCATATAGGACTAAAGTGTTGGAACTAGGGCATGCGATTCCCTTCAGTGGTCATATGGGGATCAGCGCAACAGGACAGCGAATAGCTTGTCACTATTTCTGGCCAGGAATAACTGAAGATATCAAACGATATGTAAAATCCTGTCCAGAGTGCCAACGAGTAGCACCTAAGCATTGGACTGCACCAGCAACTCTGGGGGAAATGCCCATAGTGGGAACACCCTTTGAGAGAGTTGCCGTGGATCTTGTGGGACCTCTCACTCGAACTAAGAGGAGGAACAGCTACATTCTGACTCTGGTGGACACTTGTTCTATGTGGGGAGAGGCGGTAGCCCTGTCATCGATTGATTCTAAGCATGTGGCAGAGGCATTACTCACAATTTTCACAAGGTTAGGCTTTCCCAATCAAATCTTGACTGATAATGGCTCTCAGTTCAAGGGGAAACTAACAGAAGAAGTTTTCAGGATCTTCCAGGCCAAACACTTCCATTGTAGTGTGTACCATCCCCAAGGGAACGGCCAAGTGGAAAGATTTAATGGCACGTTGATGTCGATCCTGAGAAAGTTGGCACACGAAAAAAACCAGATACATGGGACCAGTACCTTCACGCCGCCCTCTTTGCTTATCGGGAGGTACCCCATAGTTCAACCGGTATGGCCCCGGCAACATTATTATTTGGAAGGCCAATAAAAGGTCCACTTGAAGCGCTGTTAAGAACGTGGACTGATGAAAAGGCAGAGGAAAATATTACATCCTCATACCAATATGTGAATGAGCTGACCACTCGTTTAAAAACTGGCTGGAAACTTGCCAATGAAAATTTGAGACAAGCCAGGAAGAAACATGCTGCCTATTTCAACAGGAAGGCTAAAGACAGAGATTTGGCTGTGGGAGAGAAGGTACTGCTTCTTCTCCCCGGTAGTCAGAATAAGTTACAAATTGGATGGCAAGGTCCATATACAGTTCTAGAGAAGGTGTCTAGAACAAATTATAAGATAGATAAGAAGGGGAAAGAAAAAATCTATCATGTGAATCTCCTGAAGAAATATTTGGAAAGAGAAAATCAGGAAGAGACACACTTGTTGACCTTGTCCATTGCAATGGAGATGAAAAAGGAACCACTTTCATCATTTGAATATCCATTACACCCCTGTGAGACAGCGGCACAGGTGAAAATCAGTACACATTTAACGAAAAATCAGAAAGAGAGAGTGCAACAGGTTCTAGATAATCATACAGAGGTGTTAACGGACCGACCGGGGCATACAAACTTATTGGAATATGATATGAAACTGATAGACCCCACACCTGTCTGTATGAAACCCTATTCGATTCCTTTTGCTAAGGAGAAAGCTTTGAAGGAAGAGATAGACTATTTGTTGAAGGAAGGAATTATTTCACACAGTGAATCTTCGTATAGTTCCAGTGTTGTACTCTTAAGGAAACCCTCTGGAGAACATAGACTCTGTATAGATTACAGGAGACTGAATGCTATTACAGAAGGACAGGTGGATCCATTGCCGGATACAAATCAGTTGTTTGCCAGGCTAAATAAAGCTAAATATTTCTCAAAAGTGGATCTGAGTAAAGGATACTATCAGATTCCAGTAAAGCCTGAGGTTAGACCATACCTAGCTTTTAGTACCTCAGAGGGACACTATGAGTTTAACAGATTGCCATTTGGATTGAAGAATGCGCCTAGTGTCTTCTCTAGAATGATGAGAAAATTATTGGACCCTCTGAATAATCCATGCATCACAAATTTCATGGATGATATCCTTATAGCAACAGAAACATTTGAGGAACACATTGACTCTCTGAACATGCTGTTTAATCGACTTAGAGACGCGAATTTAACAGCCCGACCAACCAAATGTTGCGTTGGATGTAAAGAATTAGAATTCTTGGGACACACAGTTTATCAGGGAAACATGACCCCTGACCCCAAGAATTTAGAGAAACTAAAGAAAGCCCCGAGACCACAAACCAAGAAAGACGTGAGATCCTTTGTCTCATTATGTGGTTTCTACCAAAAGTATATCAAAAACTTTAATTCCATATGTGCACCGTTAACTGATTTGACCCGTAAAGGAAATCCAGATCGAATTACATGGACACCACAATGTGAATTAGCTTACCAGGAATTGAAGGAAAAGCTCACAAGCAAACCTATTTTGAAATTACCTGACTTAAGTCAAGAATTCATTGTAAGGACGGATGCCAGTAATATTGGGTTAGGTGCGACACTGCTACAGAAATCAGATGCATTGGATGGGGAATTAAGCCCAGTGGCATATGCTAGCAGAAAGTTGAATAAAGCTGAAACCAATTACTCAACTAGCGAAAAAGAATGTCTTGCAGTAATATGGGCGATAAAGAAATTCAATATTTATCTGTATGGGAAGGCATTTAAGTTGCAAACGGATCACAAACCCTTGTCGTTTCTAGCGCAGGCTAGACATGAAAATTCTAGATTACTCCGTTGGTCATTACTGATGCAGCCATATGAGTTTAGCATAGAGTATATATCTGGAAAGAAAAATCTGGGAGCGGATTTTTTAAGCCGCCATCCGTGTGATGAGAATCACCGTAAGCCCCAGAAATAATAATAAATTTCTCTATGTGTATATAGAATTATAGACTGACATATAACGTCTGTTTTAAGAGGGGAGAATTTGTCGTGAAACATTCTAAATCCACATATATAAATTAAAAGGTAAATGTAAAGCCTAACACATAAATTCAATAAAAGGAAAGAGAAATGGTAAAAGTACAGTGCTGTCACAATGGCGTACAAAAAACCCTTGTTTTATGCTTCGTCTGCATATTTTTACGCTTTCACGTTGATAGTAAAGCCTACTGCATCACTACACGCTTTCTTCAATAAAACGTGTACTGCATTTCTAAGAAAACCTTGAGCTAGGCACCCTGCGTAATGACCTAAATTAATACTTCCATTAATTTCATTTTATACACGGCGTGATGAAAAGACAGATGAACTTAGGATAGAGAGAAGGGAGGGCTGAAAGCAGGAACGCATGCAACGCTAACACGCGTCTCGCGATATACAATTAATGCCACCCTCCCCAAGCGAAAGGCCAGAAGCAATAACTTTTTTTCAGATGGACAGTGATAAAAAACACTACCCATACGAGAGTTAGGTTTAAAAACCTGAAAAATGCTTATTGGGAAACATGACATTATACTGGTTTACGTTTGAAAGCCTGACAGTACCCAGACACCACATCGTATCGAAGTGAACAGGAGGTAGAAGAAAATGCACATTTTGAACGCAGCCACCTAGCTCCCTTAAATTTATATAATTGGGTTCCTTAGGACTTGCTGACAAAGAATATGTTAAACGTTACGCAAATAGTCTAGGAATTAACAAATTATAGCCAAAATAAAATGGTGGTGCTGTCAGACAACACCAAAATCAGAATTGCGCAGTGGCAGGTTTTGAAACCACCATTTTACGGGAAATGGGCCACCATGTAAAATCCTATTTGATTGGATAGAAATAAATGTAAGGCTAAACACGATTAGTCGGACTATAAATACTAATTTTTGTTGTTAGGGGAGACGGAAGGAAGGGTACTTTTTTTGAAAAGCTGTGTAAACATGGCTCGATTGGTTAGACCCGCCAATATAGTCAATTAGGAGCGTCAGGTCAGTGCCACACTTTAAAATAAACTTACTAAGAAACAGTGCGTTGAGAGCCAGATCATATTTTTCTAAATAAAAGTCTGGGACAGAGGCAGATCGGAATTTGTGCCATTATTCATCGCCAGTCAACGTATCTGTGTATTATTTCCATGAATTGTGGTAAGCTTGATATATTCGATATCTTTTTAATGAAAATTGAATGTAAATTGATAATTTATGTCTGTATATGTGTGTGGTTCAGTAGCAAACATGAGGCAAGGCCTAAATATTGCTCCAACCTGAACAGGAGGTGTCGGAGAAAAGTAAAACTGCATGGAATTGCCAAACAGTACACTGACACCTATCTTATTGACTAGAAGGAACTAATGCTGGAATTGCAGAGGCGTAGTAACCATTTAGGAGGAGAATACTGGTGTAAATTGTTTCAGATGAAGATAGCAGTTGGCCTACCGCTCTGAACTCAGTGTTTGTTCTGTATTGTGTTCAGTGTAGAAATAGATTATAAATTAGATCTGAAGTAGGAGGTACAACCTTCTTGTTTCAGGGACTGTGGTCCTAGTTATTGAAGCAGCACCTGGTCTGGGTTTTGCTGAATCCAGAGGCTGACAGCATACTCCTTGGTCCAGATAGCGACCAGTGAGGTGTCTCCAGAACACAGTGAAGCAATCGAGCAGAGGAGTCTTTTCCTGCCGCCATCACGAAAGTTAAGCTTCTGTGGCCAGAGTAGCTCAACATTATGTGCCCCCTCAAAAATTGACATTTTGTTAACCACAGAGGGACAATTAATTGGTTCAAATGACAGGAACTGTGAAAGTTTCCCAATACTATTTCCCCGATAATCAAACACTTGAAGTCATGATGAAAAACAACAACCAAGCTTGAACAAAACCAGTATTACCTCATATTACTACTGCACAAATTACACACATAGAATAATAATAATAAACTATGTCAATACAAAGTTCATATATATAAACTGTGTAAATAATACTTGTAATTACATTTGATTGTGATTCCTGGTTCACTGTGTAGTTGAATCAGGATATCCATTATTGACAAGAATTAATACATATATTTTTAAACTAAAACACTTGACTCATTTAAGATAGTCTTATAGAGTGTTATATGTGTGTGAGTGTCACAGTGTTGTAAAGTGTTGTAGAATAAATTAAATTGTTTATCTGTCTGTTGTCGTTGTGACTTACACTTCATCATTTTCATAACCCTAGACATTTAACGTAGTCATCACAATATTCCAGAATAATTCTGACTGAGGCATAAATGTGGTAGCAAGTAAGGTCATCTGTAATACACCACACTTATTAGATACAGATACCTTCACAGCTGATCTCAGTCAGTACACTAAGTCCCCTATAAATATTTTTCGTAAAAAGTATGATGTTGATCACGTTATACAGAAAAGCAGCCCTGAAAATAATGGCGCAGAGATTACTATTTCATCTTTATCATCAACTCGTCATGTCAGTTATTGAGTATGGGCTGGGAATACTCAAGCTGTCAGTAACAAAATGTGAACGACTAGAACGTATTCAAAATGAATGGATACATATAGTCTTGAGCTGTACGCGAAATACCCCTATTGTGACAATGAGATACGTACTTAGAGTGTTGTTGGTTAGATCAAGATATGCGATGGATCAGGCAAATGAAGGTATGCGAGTAACATCGGACAAACGGCACCCCCTGAATGCAAAACATAACTGGCATTAAGGGAACAAGAATAAAGAGGGGGTGTCATGGATGGCACAGGCAGAGGGAACAATCAAGCAGGTGACCACAGTTGAAAGTATATTCAAAGGGGAAGAGTGGAGTAAGTCAGATGAGAACTGGATTAACTACCAACAAGTCATCATCAGCCTTGGCAGAGAGTGTAGAACTTAGTGCAATAGAAAAGCAGAATTAGAAATGAATCAACTGATACATGATCATGCCGGGGATAATGATGCCATTGTGTATACTGACAGGTCTGTAATGCATGGTGAAAAATCATGTTGGGGCTTCTCTGTTAGAGAAAAGGCAGAATCGTCGCCGAACAAAGCGAGGCTTACAAGGTAACAACTTCCAGCATGAGAATGGATGGACAGGCAGCTACTGCAGCCTTAAGGTGGTTAACTGAGACTTCATTAACAAAGGCAGTCATTGTGTCAGACTCTCAAGTCCATGCTTCGAAAAGTTCAAAAGCTACAACATTAATGACAAACATTCATAGAAGCTTCGAGTCTGCAGGAGCTAGTATGGATCTACTGTTCGGGTCATTGTCACAGGATTTACTCCCCTTGCTCTGCAGTGATGGCCCTCAGATCTTCTGAGGGTCTTCAGATGTGTCTACCTTTCGCTCAAGAGTACTCTTGGCAGAGATGTGAATTGAAGATTGGTGCTTCAATTCTAGGGAGTCTCATAGAAATTTAAAGAAATCAAGTACTACGGCTGAAGAGCCCCCAACTGATTTAACTCAGAAAAATATTGCTTTAATAGCTCTGTTTACAAGTATTTAAAATGACTGAGACATACGGGTGCAGTTCACTTAAAATGACTGAATGGTAATTATAGGCCAATCTCTCTAATAATATCTCTGTCCAAATCACTGGAATAACACATACATAAAATAACACTACAACACCTAGTCAACAACTACTTGCTAATTGACAGTCAGTCGGGGTTTAGACCTAAACATTCATGTTGCACTGCTCTAACTAAGATGATCGAGAACTGGCAACTGAATATTAATAACGATAACATGTGTGTGTGGCACAGTGTATGGAGACTAAAATAAAGCATTCGATATGATACATCACGCTATTTTATTTAGAAAACTAGAACATCAAAAGTAAACCTTCATCTAGTGACAATAATTAAATCATTCCTGTCAGACAGAAAACATGTAGTTTCTTACAATAACTCCTGTTCAAACCCAACCGTAATAAATACTGGCGTTCCTCAGGGCTCCGTTCTTGGTCCTCTACTCTTTGCCATACACATTGGTGACTTCTACTACACATCAAGCACTCATCCTGCGACCTATTTGCAGACTACTGTTTACACGAGTGATAAAAGTTGCAACACACTCGAACTATCGCTACAAAAAGATACAGATAATCTAAGTGGGGCAACATAAATCACATGCCAATTAATATCAGTAAAACTAAATGCGTGTTAATATCAACTAGACAAAAATTACAAAATTCAGAGAAAACTACACTTCAGATTTACATTGGTACCTCACTAATTGAAAACGTAAATGACCATAAAACTCTAGGTCTAGTCGTTGATCAGCATCTAAATTGGAACTCACATGTACATGCATTGACCAAGGAAACGGCACAGAAAGCTTACCAGTTAGCTGAAATCAAACATTTCCTAGATGAAGAAGCACGAAAATTGTTCTAAGTATCTCAAATACAAACAAACCTTGACTATTACTCCACTATCTGGGATGGTTGCTCCATGTCCAACACAAAAGACTTCATTCGCTACAAAATCGTGCAGTGCGTCTAGTCTTTGACAACTACCAAACACAGTGTGTAGATCTACATAAATATCTCAAAATATTGCCCATAAGCAAGCGCCATCTGTTCAAAAAGCTAAATTTGCTCACAAAATCCTGTCACAGAATGCTCCAACATATCTGTAGCCAATGTTCAAATACAATGAAAGACGTAGTCAACGCCTTAACAAATTACAAGTTATTCAAGAAAAGCTTAGCTTACTCTGCTGCTCATCTTTGGAACTATCTTCCACATTATCTAAAAAACAACCTCAATCCCTATTCATTCAATCGTTGAATTTTCGAATACTTTATGAGTTCTGATTATATCTCATGGTCATAATAAGTTTATGCTTTTCAACATATTTTATTCCGCGATTACAATTAGATACTGTGAATGTGAGTATGCTATTATTTTACTTTTACAACGCTGAATTCTTTTAAATTAATATGTAACATGTCTGTGAGAATAAAAGAATTAAGTATAAAAGATGAGAGAAAGGAAGGGCAGAACGTCATATGGACATGCGTGCCGAACAACAACCCTTTGAAAATAAAGTTCATTCGTTCTTTCGTTAAATCAACTATAAATGTGTGAATATATACAGATAACAAAATTTAATAGCCAATTATCGTTAACAAATGTAAAATAAATAAGGGTGGGGGTGAACTAGATGGAGTATTTAAAAATTTCATTACTGGGGATTGTTACGCCTCAGTTTTCACACAGCTTTGCGTTCATTTGTGAAACATTGCTGTGCCAAAAGGGAGCAGCACTAAAACGCAGCGCTATTGAAACAGTACCTCTGAATTGATTTATGACGAAAGGTTAAAATATTAGATTACGTAGATGCGCGTGCATGGACAAAAGTAACGGTCACTTTTGGTTCTCTTTCAATTGTGTATTCCAATATGTCAAGACGTGTATTTTATGAGCTCTTGCATTGAGTGTTTGATGTCCGATATTTGTGCATGCTTATGGACGTATGGTTGAGATACTGCATGCCATGGATTCATGTGTGAATCGACGGAGAAGTTTCATGAGTTATTATTATCATTTTGACGATCTAGTCAAGTTATATTGTAGCGGACAGTTGGACTTAAACGGAGGACACATTTGCCTACCATTCATGTATTATGATAGCCTAGTACATTTGGCATATAAAAGACGGCTTGCTTTTATTATATCAAAATGTGGAGCTTCAATGTTGTATGATGTCAATAAATTCTAAAAACGTTAACCAGGAGTGATCTACATTCCTTCGTTGATTTAGCTGTAGTGAGTTCATTTGGACATTTGCTAACTATACATAATTCTGATCAACACATCATTAGAATCGACCACAACAGTTATATTGAAGGCCAGTATTAAGGGAGAATTTTGAACCACAGCACTATACAGAAAGCAACTGATTGCATTTTCATTTTTCGGAAAACGAACGTTTTTGGCCAACCGTACTTTATCTGCATTTACCGTAGATTGCTCCAATGTTAAGGCTGTTCCTTCTTTTCGGTCTGACTGAACTCAAATGCTAATGTACGAAGCCAGTCAGAATTTCCATGTTAGAGTCGCTAAAGGAAGTTTATTTTAAGTTTATCCACTTCAAGAGACACGGTAAAACACTGTAGTATCTGCTGGTGTATTCGAGAATACGTTCAAGTCAAGATTTATCAAGATTCGTTGAAGATTTTTGCTGTCCATCTCGCACCAGTTTTTCCAGCAGAGTTCATAATGGCCTGTCCAGCAAATGTCGACCACATGAAGAAGTTTGCTCTACTACGGCGTGCTGTAGGGTGCACCTGTTCTGTCCTGCACAGATTCTGTCATTCCTGAGGAGAGGATCTTATTAAGCGAGGGGATTTAGTATTTGTGGTCTGGCTTCATTTACGATTTTAAACGGTAGAGCCCTCCAGTTTTTGTTGAATATTATCTGTGATTTTTTGTGTGGGCAAGGTTGGTGTGACCTTGGTTTCGGGAAACATCCCTCCTCTGACGGGCTCGAAATTAAGGAAGCTTTTTCTGCGTCTTCAAAACTCCACTTACCAGCTTTTAACCCAAACATTGATGATATTTCTTGCTTTTTACACCGTTTTGAAACAGTATGTGAGGAATACAAATTAGAAAAATCCTTGTGGTGTACTCGTTTAGTGTCACTGTTAACAGGGGTTGCATTATCAGCAGTATACACAATAGATGAAGAGAACAGAAAAACTATGATTCTGTTCGAGCATTACTTTTAAGAAAATATCAACTTGATGAGGATGGTTATCGACAGCGATTCAAAAAACTAATTCCTGACACAAACAAGGACTTTAGGAGTTTATCTCCTCACTCCTCAATCAAAATGTGTTTCAATCGATGGATTGAACTATCTATGATTAAACGCACATTTGAGGACCTCATGGATCTCATATTAAGCGACATGGTTTTGTCCTCCATTAGTCATGATTTTCTGGCGTACCTCCATGAACGGAAACCAGAATCTTTAACAACAATAGAATCCATGAGACGTCAATTTATGACAGCGCATCATGGAAAGGCTGTCATAGACCGGAAGGGAGTCATCAAAGAAGAGTTGGCTACCCGAAGAGCAGCAGCTGGGAGACGTTTTTAAGCCATAAATCGAGGATTCCTTAGCAAAAGACAAGTTGGTAAGAAGACGAAGATGGCTGTATATCGCTCCACCTATGTCCCATTCTTGACGTATGGATGCAAGTCATGGGCAATGACTGCAACCCACAAAAGCAAGATCCAAACCTCAGAAATGAGGTATCTGAGGAAGGTGGTTGTAGTAACAAGAAGAGACATGGTCCGCAACCAGACGATACGTCAAGGCCTAAAAACATAACCCCTGCAGACCCAAGTAGAACAGTCCCAACTGAGATGGTTTGGCCATGTCTGCAGAATGGGAGAAGATCGGCAACCACGACAAGCATGGGAAAATAAAAGCCAGGGATCCAGACCTCCAGGACGACCCAAAGTCAGCTGGAAGGAAATCATTAGACAGTCTTTGAAGGACCGAGTACTAGAGTAGAACCAAGCCAGGAGGATGACAGCCGATAGAATAGTATGGCGCTCTCTCTTACAAACCTCTACACCTCACGGTAGAAGATGAACGAATAAGTAATTAGGCATCCTGGAAAGGTTGTCAGCAATACTAATATTAAGGAAGCTTTGCCTGTTTGTGCATATGAACAACACGATACTTCGATCTCAGATCGGGGATAGGAACTTTTGTCGGAACTATGAGCGAAACGTTGGATCTTTTCGTGCACGTTACAATTTTGGGAATCGACCTCATCCCGATTAAAGGAATTTTTGACATTATTATGATTGAAACTCACCACAACAAAACTGCAATCATTCATCCAGAGGTTGGCGCAGATCTGATAACTCTTATCAAAATAGAGGCGACAATCACTATTACGGAGATGGCAACCAAAACGCACCCGCCTCACAACACTGTCCAGGTTGTAGATGTCTTAAGCACTCAAACAACCCTCAAAACGGTAGAGGTAACAACAGAAATTATCAGTGCAATAACAATTTTTTTCGTTCTCGTTGCATTGAACGAACAAACTCGAACTCTGGTCAGAATAGCAACACACGTGTGGTAAATCAAAACAAGGATAACACCAACCATGCTAATGCTTGTTCTGTGGACTTGTCTAATGCATCACAATGTTCTGAAGATAACACTCTTTTTCAGCCAAATGTGGTGTCGAGGTTATGGTGTGGACATCCTTTGCCCGCATTAGCCTCTCATAATGGTAAAAGTTCATTAATTTTCCACAGGGGTTTTATGAATAACAAACTCGTTTCATTTTTATGGGGCACAGGTTGCACTGCAGTGGGTGTGCATAACTCTCTAGTTGACCCCTCATACTACACAGGTGAGGAAGTTACATGTATCACATTTGGAGGGACAGAGGAACACTATCCACTAGCTGAGGTGCATATTAACACACCATTTTTCTCGGGTAAGATTACGGTATGTCTTTTAAATGAACCAGTATCGGATTTAATATTGGGTAACATTGATGACATAAAAGAATGTTCTAAACAAGACATCACAGATTGGGAACATCAGTATATGCTGTTTGACAGTGCTGTCACCACTGAGGCAAAATTTAATGTCCACTCCCAAACTAAGGAGCTGTTGCAGAAGGAAAGAGTGTACTTTAACCCGTTCATGCTGCAGATTATTATTGAACAGGAAGAACATGTCGGGAATAATGAAGATGATATGGAAACGGATAGTGGAGGTTGGACTATGGTTAAAATGAAATATCAAATATCAGGGTGGATCTCACAATGTATATTAAAGAAAAAAACTATCTGAACAGAATGGGAATGCTCAGAGCCCAGCAAGGGCAACAAATCTCATCAGATCCAGAAGTTTTGCTGAGGAGATAAAGATTAATGTACCACAACCAGGATTTGACAGAATGCTCAAAACTACCATAAAGGTGTGGATTTTTATTTTACTTGACTGCTTATCTGCTGTTTTATACAGCTCTATATTTACATCATTGTGTTACAATGAACGTATCAAGACATTTGGATTGAAGTTTCAGGAGCTGTTGGACAGGGGCTTGTTCTGGTGTATACTGTTTGTAGCACTAGAAGTCCTAGCGTTCTTGACTATGGTGACTTATAATGCAGCGTTGTGGTACTCTATTGTAAATTTCACGGCGCGTTGAAGACAAAAGACCTTCAAAAACACTCTCTCACGGGATGTTGAATACTTTAACAATCCCAGTCACTCAACAGAAGCTCTTGTTCGCTTTTATAACAATATTTATACACGCAGAGTTGTTGGTCTTGAAAATGCATCTTATTTTAAGAACCATTGTCTAGATGTGCGATTGGTTCACAGTTCAGCACCACGCAAATATTAGTGCGTTATCTGGGGCGTTCTTTATATTGTCTTTTTTATTTAAGGTCTTGTCTATCTCAACTGTTATGTCCTTACAGTGTCATATTTTATTGACTTTAGTCATGGTTTTCTCAAAACTGAAGATACTACTGTCTCTAAAATTATGAATCTTGCTATTCCTAAGACAAAAAAAACAGTTTGTTGCTGTCGTTTTTGACGGTTTCATAAGACGTAAATCTATTTAACATTTTTTGATGATCTAAGGTAGAGAACTGTATGTTAACTCCCTGGGACAGGTTGATTGGGGGTTATCTTCCCTTTGTTTTATTCATTGTGTTGACCTGTCGTTAAGTCGGGGTTAGCTGTTCTCAGATCTGTTCTGTCTACGCATGCGCAAGTTTTTTTAGCGCGAACGGTGAGACTTCCGTCAGAGAGTGATGATCTGGGTTCTGACCGGACTAAGATGTCCTTGGTACTTCTCTGCATTATCTGGGGGAAAGATAGTCTTCAGTGTGACTGTGATGTTAGTGATTCTCCCCAGAGTTATTCTGTTCGTCAAGAATGACGACAGTTATTATTTGTGTATTTCTCGGATTCTGTCAAAGGTAAAAGAAACTTAATTATTATGCCTAAGTTGCAGAACATTTTGTGTCGACCTATGAGTAGAGCTCACACTTCTTTGAGATACAGAGTCTATTATGTGTGCTCGATGTAGCCAACTAAGACTATTCGTCTAACTATATTACAGAAGCCCAGTGAAGAGAGATTATTATGAAAACCGCATGTTAGCGGTATGTTTCGGCATGGATGATTATGCCTGCCCATGAAGAATACACAGTTGTTCACATTATTATAGAGGCCCGATATTACGGCCGATATCTTTGAGCAGAAGAAGAAGTGTCTGGCGTGTGAAGCCAGATGAAGTCTTGACTTTCATTAAACGAATTCATAGACTTTGATATTAAGCAACAGGAACCGCCTTTATCGTGCGGGATATTTGTTAAAGGACTACCTGACGCGTTTAGTCAGGGGCCCTGAGCTACAGTATGAACGAACGTAAATTGTCAAGCCAGCTCTACTAGCATCTTATACATGAGCTATGCAAGATTTATGATGCTTGATGTTTATAATCATTACCACACATGAAATGTCCATGATCCTTTGTGCTATTGACTGTGTCGTCTGTCAGCGTACTGTTGCCGTAATAAATATTGAAGAAAAGTCATCGGTATTATCCACGTCTATGACTTCTACTTGTGGTGGAGTGAGTTTGGTGTGTAGATGAATAAGAGCCTATACGACTTCGTGTTCACGATCTGCTGTTTTCCTACACACACACCTTTACTCTCTACCACATCCTACTACGAGTACTACGCTCCTGAACAACATGTATGCTGTTTTATGTGTGAGTGTCTGCACTACACCCTGGCAGCGCCTCACGCTGCTGACCTAAATACACCGCAACACTGAACTGTCCAGGCACGACTCGACCTTACCCACAAAACAGAATTTTACATCTGGTGGACCAGATTCGTGGGTTTCTACATTACATCGTGGAGTGTCAGCTACGCAACGAACAGTACTAAGCAGGTCAACGCCTTATACTGCTTCATGGACCACAGCTGCTTATGATGTCATTTACGCTGTGCTACAGAAGGAAACACCCTTCTGCATTTTGACAGTCGTCAATGGCCATATATTGTTACGTTCAAGTCACGTTGTTTACGTCAAAGCTCAAGTTGTAAACAGTTCAAGCTATTGTTTACATATTACAGTCTACACATACCAACGTTGGATCTTCCGGTTTCAACTGGTTTGTTGGGTATGACATTGTAGCTGGACATTTGGAGACCACTACCTGTTGTTAAGTTGTTGGGTACTTCAACGGTGGATCGTCTACCTTTACTGTTTACAGTTGTACCGCATTGTACTGCATCTTTGCGGGTGTTTGAGGATTGTGCTTGAGATAAGTGACCCGTTTATGTGTTAAACTGTGCCTTTATTTATGTTGAACTGAGCCTTCCTCTATACACATTCTTTATATTGTGTATTTACATAATACATGCATTCTTTGTTTACATGTTTTTTATTTACATGTTGTGTTATTGTGTATATTTTGCGGGTCGGTTGGGCAGGTGACTCTTTTAGAGTATCCCACGTGATAGAGGGTCTAATGAGAGCGTTTTCTTTAGGGACTGAGCAAATTTTCCACAGTGAAATTTGCTAGTGACAATTGTTGCTATTTTTGTTTAGCTGTAACGTAGTGTGCTTTTCATCGTTGTAGTTGTCATTTTTTTTCTTTAGTTTTGATTTCATTTGTTTGTATTTGTCTGCCTCCTCTTCCTTTCTTTTATTTCTATACATCTTTTTGTTTATAACAGTGTTGTCATTTGTTTTGTTTAATTTTTTGCAGTTATCATTGCAATTCTTTGCAACATTAGATTTAGTTAAGCTTTATTTTGATTTGACTTCTGCGAACGTTTTCGGTTGTTCTATATTCTTGTCTTTGTATTGTTATTGTATACATGTTTATCATACACAGTCTATATATATATATACTTGGTCATGAACTACTATTATTATTATTAATATGATGCACTTTTCAGATAGAGGTTATTTATGAGGATATTATTATAGAGAAACAAGGTGATTATACAAAGTCTTTGACAAAGACTTGTCTCCCACTGAGGTTGGGATATAAAGTGTATTATTATTTCAGGTGTTAATAGCACATTAATAGACAGAATGTCTACATTGGATTTCTTCATCGAGCAAGGGAAAGCCCTTGGCAAAACTGATGAGAAATTGGAAGAGTTTGCACTTACTCAATATGTCAAGGCACAGAAGGCTGAAGAGAAAAGGATGCAAATGCAGTTGGACAGAGAAGCTGAAGATAGAAGAATACAGCAACAAAGAGAATTTTAAGAGAGGAAACTTCAAGCTGCTGAAGAAGCTGAAAATAAAAGATTAGACAGAGAAGCTGCTGCTGAAGAGAGGAAACTTCAAGCTGCTGCCGAAGAGAGGAAACTTCAAGCTGCTGCTGATGAAAGAAAAGCGAAAATAGAACATGAAGAAAAACTCTTAGCTTTGGAGTTGGAGAAATTAAAGGTGATGAATATGAATGCTGCTCAAACAATTTCGGGTAAGATAAAGGAGAATACTTATAAAGTCAAATTGCCCCCTTTCAACCCTCTAAAGCACGACATAACCTTCTACCTTGATAGATTTCAATTAACATGCGTAACGCGTAAGGTAGATAAGGAACAATATGTCGGACAACTGATGGAGTTACTTTCAGGTGAACCATTAAGTACTGTAATGGCAGTAGAGGAACCTGACAGAACTAATTATGATGTTGTCAGGGCAACATTACTTAAAAGATATCAATTAAAAGAAGAAGATTATCGTCTTCGTTTTAAGACAATGCTACCAGAAACTAGAGTAGAGTTCTCTGACTTTATTACGAAGATACGTCTTACATTCACACGTTGGATTGAGCTGTCTAAAGCAGAAAAAACATATGAAGCCCTTATGGACTTATTATTTCGAGATAAAGTTATGTCATCTGTCAATGAGTCTTTCCTTGCTTTTCTCCATGAGCGGAAACCTAAGAACATAAAAGACATGGAAGAATATTGTTGCCAGTACGTCACTGCACATCCCCATGCTACTGTTAGCAATTCTAAGGTGAAAGAAGAGTTGCCAGTTGCTTCTGCAGCACCATATGGCCGTAACTTTATGCATAAATTCCAAGGTGCTCAACACAACTTTAATAAGAAGAGCAATCGTAATTATGATCAGAATCAGGGTAACCCATCACATAATGGGTCTTCTACAAAGAACTGGAGGCGATCTGATAGTCCTCGTTAATACGGGTCCAATAATTATGGAACTTTAGGAGAGGTAGTCACAATAGACACTATCAAGGCTATTCTTCGCGGGGACAGCGAAACCAAACAGGTAGACACTATAATCAATGGGAAAATGACAATAGTGATTGTATAAACTGGGATTCTAACCAGAACGGTGGTCGCGGTAGATCAAACTATGACAATTTCAGAGGGAATAATAATCGTGGTAGATCTAAATATAACAAACATAGATCTCATCACCAGGGAAACTCTGTACAACAAGAGTCTCATGGTGCCAGTAATTGAGTGATTGATAATAAAAACTGTAATGCTGTCACTTGTTCTGCTTTTGATTTTGGGAGAGCATTTCAATGCCCCCAATGCACAACATTATTTGAACCGACCACAGTAACTACTTTAAGTTGTGGTCACCCTCTTCCCGCTCTTCCTGCTGCTGTTGCGCATGACGGGAGAGGGTCGCTTATCTTGCATACAGGTCTTGTGGATAGTAAGCCAGTCTCAGTGCTTTTTTATTCTGGGTGCACTACTATTGGTGTTAAGCAATCTCTTATAGATCCTCGCTGTGCCACAGGAAAGGTGGCTAAATGTGTAACATTTGGTGGCACAGTAGAAAATTACTCAACTGCTATTATTCACATTGCTACTCCCTTCTTTACGGGAGATGTCCACGCGTGTCTTCTACCTAATCCTATTGCGGATCTTATCATCGGTCGTATTTGTCACGTAGCGTTTAAAGGATAAGAGAATTATTTAGAGGAAATAATAGATCTGAATGTGGAAGATTTGGCTCAAGGAATTCCTGCTGGGTTTTCCCACTTCCGAAGGGTGACGAAGAGGGTAAATTCTCCTAACTAGACAGGTCTGGAAAAGATTGTAAGGAGATATTTGGTCTCTCGCTACCGTCGTCCCCTTCTCAGTTATCTATTATTATTATTCTTTAATTTATATTATATTTTACGAGCCCCCCCCCCCTCCCTTATAAAGGAAGATAAACATAGACAATATTCAACATCTAATGGAAGGAACAAAGCATGGGGTACAGTATATACACCCAATTGGTTTATTGCAATAAAATGAATAGATGGTGAATGATAGTATTGTCGATGGTATTAGTGTCTGCTGTATGTATTATGTGTCTCACAATTCAAGTGTTTTTCATCATGGATGACAAACATATGTGGCATTGATTAGGTGAGTTCCCTTTTTTCGTGGGACTTAGCTTTTCAGCCCCTGGCTGATAGTGAAGCGTGGTTAGTTCACCGGTCTCCTGACGTTGCCCCAGGTAGGTCTTGAATGGTTCGGATTTGCCTTCTCTGTGCTCGACTCCGTATTCTGCGCTGAGATTGGACTGTCATGCAAGGCTCCACCATAGACTACTCAAAGATGGACGCTAACCCGCAATTAGACACGTGGCTTCAGTGCTTTTAATGCGGAAATTCGCCGATCTGGCTTAGGTCTAGCTTTCTTGGTTACCTGGGGCGTAAGTGAAAAAATGGCCGTGTTGGCGCACTTTTAGCGGGACATTTCCGCTTGGACACGTGATCCATAGCGGGCATCATGTGACCTTAGCCTCGTTTAGACGCTCCAATCAATAATGTTAAAAGTCACGTGATGTTTTCCTAAGTGGCCTAAACTGGTTCTCCCAAGTTCAAGCAGTCCTAAATTAAAACGGGTTTCTTGCTACCGAGGTCATTGGTCAACAATGACGTCGTATCTAAAAATAGCGAGGAGAAAATACCGAACGCTAGGAGATTTTCCGCAAGTGACAATTCCCGAGACTTTGCAATCATGCATTGAGGATGAGAAAAAATGATGTCACGTAAATAATAAAAAAAATGAAGAGAAGATTGGGCAAGTTGTCACACAAGCCCCTCCTCAAGTTTGACGTTCCGTCCAACTCCTCTGGTCCTGTCTTCCTCTTCTTTTTCAGTTTCTCATATCTCCTCGGTTGCGTCCGGATGTCTGCTCAAAAAATCTGCCCCTACGTTGTTCTTCCCAGGTATGTATTCTATGTGAAATGAATATGGCTGCAACAGTAGTGACCATCTCATAAGCCGGGCATTAAGGTTCTTCGCCGCTGCAAGAAATATCAACGGTTGGTGATCACACTGCACCGTGAACTTTTTCCCGTATAAATATGGTTGAAACTTCTGCACAGCCCATATTAGCGACAGACATTCTCGTTCGATGGTAGAGTAGTTCTGTTCAGCAGGGTTCAATTTCCTACTAGCATATGCAATGGGGAATAGAGTTGCAGAAGGTCTATCACTAGGCTGCAGGAGAGTGGCTCCTATCCCTATATTGCTAGCATCTGTTCGCAGCGTAAAGTTCAGAGTTAAGTCAGGCAGTCGCAGAATTGGCCTAGCTGTGAGTTTCTCCTTCAGCAGCGTGTAGGCATTTTCGCACTCCGCTGTCCAGGTTACTTTGTCCGGGTTTCCATTCTTGGTTAATGCGGTCAGTGGCGCACTCAGGGTATTAAAATCTTTAATATATCTCTGGTAGAAGCCACATAGAGACACAAATGACCTTACATCCTTTTTAGTCTGTGGTCGTGGGGCCCGCTGTAACTTCTCAATATTACGTGCATCTGGGAACATGCATCCATGCGAGATGGTGTGTCCCAGGAATTCTAGTTGCTCGCAGGCAATTTGACATTTTGTAGGGCGAGCGGTGAGTCCTGTTTCTCTAAGTCTTTCGAAGAGTAGGGAAACTGCGTCCAGGTGCTCCTCAAAGGTGTTCGTGGCAATAAGTATGTCGTCCATGAAATTACTTATCCCAGGGTGGTTCAGGGGTTCCAGTAGCTTCCTCATCATACGAGTAAAGACGCTTGGGGCGTTGCTTAGCCCAAATGGCAATACATTAAACTCGTAATGGCCTTCAGAAGTACTAAATGCTAACATATGTCGAATTTCCTCTTTTACCGGGATCTGGTAGTACCCTTTGCTAAGGTCTATCTTCGAAAAGTATCGTGCTCTACTCAGCTTGGTGAAAAGCTGATTCTGATCAGGTAAGGGCTCCGCTTGAAATTCCGTTACAGCGTTGAGCCTTCGGTAGTCTATGCAGAGGCGATGTTCTCCTGTGGATTTTCTAAGCAACACCACACTCGCACTATAAGGCGACTCTGATTTTGAGATAATATTTTCCTTAAGCAGGTACTCGATTTCCTCACTCAATGCCTTTGCCTTAGCATAAGGAACAGGATAGTTCTTAACTCGTACCGGGGCGAGGTCTGTTAGCTTCATATCAAATTCTATCAGGTTGGTCATGCCAGGTTTATCCGTGAGTGTACTAGTGTGTTTTCTCAACAACTGTTGAACCTGTGCCTGCTGATCCTCCGTTAAAGTTGAACTAATCTGAACATCTTGATGAGTTTCGCACTGACGAAGAGGGTATTCACAGGAGGTCAGGGGTTCTGCCTCAGTTTCCGTCGCAATAGCCAGTGTCAGGAAATGTGCTGGTTCTGCACCTGGTCTTTCATAATATCGCTTCAGCAGGTTTATGGGGTAAATTTTCTGCTTCCCCTTTATGGCAATCTTGTAATTGGTGCGCGACATTTTCTCAACAATTTTATATGGACCTCTCCACCCGATTTGCAATTTATTATTGCTACTGGGCAGGAGTAATAATACCTGTTCTCCTACTTCTAGCTCCCTATCCTTCGCAGTGCGGTTGTAGTAACGCGCATGTTTACGACGGGCACGGCGTACATTTTCCTTTGCCAGTTTCCATCCTGTTTTAAGGCGTTGGGTCAACTCATTCACGTATTGGGATGCAGAGGTGACCGTCTCATCAGCTTTATCATCTGTCCAAGTACGTAACAGTGCCTCTAAAGGTCCTTTTATAGGTCTACCAAACAGCAATGTGGCAGGAGGCATCCCAGTAGAATTGTGGGGTACTTCGCGGTAAGCAAATAGTGCTGCGGGTAAGTATTGATCCCAGCTCTCTGGTTTTTCCTGTGCAAGTTTCCGAAGGATGGAAATAAGGGTCCCGTTAAACCGCTCCACCTGGCCATTTGCCTGGGGGTGGTAGGGAGAGGTGTGGATATGTCGGGCCTGAAATATCCTAAACACTTCCTCGGTGAGTTTTCCTCGGAATTGGGAACCATTATCGGTCAGGATCTGTGACGGAAACCCTAGCCGAGTAAATATGGTGAGCAGAGCCTCAGCAACATGCTTGGAATCACAGGCGGGCATAGCGATAGCCTCTGCCCACATGGAGCAACAATCCACTAACGTGAGTATATAACTGTTTCTCTTTTTGCTACGAGTAAGTGGACCCACAATATCCACCGCTACTCGTTCGAAGGGTGTGCTCAAGATTGGCATTTCTCCCAGAGTGGCTGGGGCCGTCCAGTGTTTCGGCGCTGTCCTCTGGCACTGCGGGCATGATTTCACATATCTCTGGATATCGGCGTTGATACCTGGCCAATAATAATGACATGAAATACGCTGAATCGTGGCACTTATGCCCATGTGGCCACTAAACGGAAGGGCATGGCCCATTTCTAGGACCTGGGCTCGGTATGCTGACGGAACCACAAGTTGCCCATGTTCCTGTCCTCCATTTCCTGCTTTCCGATGCAACAGCCCATTTTTCTTGTAGAAGTCTCCCCTTTGGAGAGGAGTGTGCGCTCTCGGTAGTTTTTTGTAGCAGGGTGCTAGAGATTGATCCTCAGTTTGTGCCTTTTTTAATTCCTCAGGAAGGATGTTGGGTGGGGATTCCAACTCCGTATTCCGTTTGGCCTGTCCTCTAGTGGTGACAGCCGCCACAACCAGAGGGTGAATGGGTTCTCCCAAGAACACATACCTACACCCTAAGATCAAGGGATAAATAGGGTCGTCCAAAGTCGCTGCTCTGATTTCCCCAGTCACATATTTCGATTTGACCTGAATCTTGGCTATGGCCAAACGCATAGGTGCTGCACTTTTAGTAGGTCCTTGTATTTCTATAGTGTCTTCTGTCATCTGGTCAGGCTTGACTAGGGATGCACAGACAACTGCGTCGAATGCAAGGCCTGTATCATAAAGGCAGGTCACCTCTTGGTCATTTACGAGGACTGTCTCAACGACCGGGGGATGTCGGGGTTTGTCCAGAGGTTCTTCCGGTCCATTTCCCCTTGCGGCACTTTTACGTAAGCATGCAGCATGATGAGGTGGGTTTTTCCGGTTGCACTCCTGCGTATTGTGGGTGATGGTTCTACAGTGCTTACATCATTTTTCCCCTTGCCTCTGCTGCTGGAAATTTGATCTCTGAGTAGTCTTGTAGTCTGGCTTGTCATGCTTTTTGAAGTTAGTATACGGTGGTTTCACTTGGGGGTCCATGTGTGACTGAGCTGTCTGTCTAGGTACGTAATCTGGTTGTTTCCGTCTGGGTGGTGGATTCTCTGATAGTGCTGCCTGATATCGTTCCGCTAACTGGACTATGGATTCCAAAGTGCTGGCCCCATTCTCTGTCAGGAATCTTCTCATGTCGGAAGTCATGGTGTCCTTCAGTTGTTCGATCATGACCATTTCCTTCAGGCCTTCCCAATCATGAGTAAAATTCCCTAGGGCACCCCACTTCTCCACGTAGGAATCCAGTCTCGCAGCAAACTGAGCAACGCTCTCGCCAACTTCCCTCCTAGAGTTACGGAACCTCTTCCTATAGGCGTCAGCATGTAGCTCATAACGAACCAATAGTGCCTTTTTCAAAGAGTCGTAGTCATCCTGTAAACCTGGAGGAAGCTTGCTATACACGTCATAAGCAGTTCCTCTAAGCCCTTGCGACAGTTTCAGGTTCCATTTGCTCTTCTCCAAACCAAACGTGGTGGCAAACTTCTCAAATTTGTCCAGATACCTATCGATCGAGTCGGCTTGTTCCGAGAAAGCTTCGAATGGAAACGTCAAGGGTCCCAAAGTTGACATGAGTGAGGATGGCAAAGGTCCTGTGCCCCCTGCGTGCAAGGAGGGCATATCATCTGACCGTGGCGATAGGTTGCTGAGGAGGTAGATGCGGTCGCACCGGCTACCGGTTCAACTCTTTGAGCTTGTCCCTGCATCTCTAACTGCTTCATCTTCAATGCATGCTCGCGTTCATCTCTCTCGCTTCTTTCTCTAGCGTCTACAGCCTTTATCCTCTCATCTATTTCTGCTAACTTTATTCGCTCTTCTCTTTCAGCTTTCGCTGTTTCTCGAGCGTAATACTTATCAGTCTCGACACTGACATAATTTGCAAGGTCCACCCCACTATAACCTAGATCTCGACCGGCCTCCCCTAGTGCTGCCTTAAGCTTAACTATTTCAGCCATCTTTTGCTGTTATAGTCCACACTGAGTAAGCTAGTGCTACCTTCCAATAGTATTTCTAACAACAAGTAAATACTAATTATTTATCAGACTGCTGTAGAATGAAATTACTACAGTTATGGAGACTTAAGGTCTGTAATTCAATGAAATACAAATTATGAACTAACTTAATTAAACACAACATATATAAAGGGATTCACCAATCAATGCCTGAAATTCTAGAAAAAATGTTTTCTGTCTTTCTAGAGCTCACTGTGTGAAAATACATGTGTTAAAATGGTATACTGTAATGACTGAATGAATGATACTATCCCAGAGGTATGATAAAATACATAAGTTCAAATCCCGGACGAGCCCCTAGTGTCACGTAGCGTTTAAAGGATAAGAGAATTATTTAGAGGAAATAATAGATCTGAATGTGGAAGATTTGGCTCAAGGAATTCCTGCTGGGTTTTCCCACTTCCGAAGGGTGACGAAGAGGGTAAATTCTCCTAACTAGACAGGTCTGGAAAAGATTGTAAGGAGATATTTGGTCTCTCGCTACCGTCGTCCCCTTCTCAGTTATCTATTATTATTATTCTTTAATTTATATTATATTTTACGAGCCCCCCCTCCCTTATAAAGGAAGATAAACATAGACAATATTCAACATCTAATGGAAGGAACAAAGCATGGGGTACAGTATATACACCCAATTGGTTTATTGCAATAAAATGAATAGATGGTGAATGATAGTATTGTCGATGGTATTAGTGTCTGCTGTATGTATTATGTGTCTCACAATTCAAGTGTTTTTCATCATGGATGACAAACATATGTGGCATTGATTAGGTGAGTTCCCTTTTTCGTGGGACTTAGCTTTTCAGCCCCTGGCTGATAGTGAAGCGTGGTTAGTTCACCGGTCTCCTGACGTTGCCCCAGGTAGGTCTTGAATGGTTCGGATTTGCCTTCTCTGTGCTCGACTCCGTATTCTGCGCTGAGATTGGACTGTCGTGCAAGGCTCCACCATAGACCACTCAAAGATGGACGCTAACCCGCAATCAGACACGTGGCTTCAGTGCTTTTAATGCGAGAATTCACCGATCTGGCTTAGGTCTAGCTTTCTTGGTTACCTGGGGCGTAAGTGAAAAAATGGCCGTGTTGGCGCACTTTTAGCGGGACATTTCCGCTTGGACACGTGATCCATAGCGGGCATCATGTGACCTTAGCCTCGTTTAGACGCTCCAATCAATAATGTTAAAAGTCACGTGATGTTTTCCTAAGTGGCCTAAACTGGTTCTCCCAAGTTCAAGCAGTCCTAAATTAAAACGGGTTTCTTGCTACCGAGGTCATTGGTCAACAATGACGTCGTATCTAAAAATAGCGAGGAGAAAATACCGAACGCTAGGAGATTTTCCGCAAGTGACAATTCCCGAGACTTTGCAATCATGCATTGAGGATGAGAAAAAAATGATGTCACGTAAATAATAAAAAAATGAAGTGAAGATTGGGCAAGTTGTCACAGTATTCACGGGATTAAGGAATGCACCCCGCAGCAAATTGCTGCCTGGGAAGAACGGAGTATCTAAACAGCCAATGCAGCGGTAACAAGAGCACAAGCTCTTATTCCTCAAACTTCATCTACTGAAGTTAATGAAGTACATAGCCAAGAGGATCACTTGGTGATTTCGCATGACTCGTTTGTGAAACTACAAGAAGAAGACTCGTCTTTAAAGAAATTCTTTCTTCTCGCTAAAAACGGTGATCCGAATCAGGATACAAATCGCAAATCATATATCACTATGAAGAATGGTATACTAGTGCATATGGTACAACACTCAGACACGTCTATGCATTCTCAAATTCTCGTGCACAAAAGTATGAGAACCCTAATTCTTCAACATGCACACGATTCTCAGTGTGCTGGACATATGGGTTTTTCCCGAACTAAGTCGAGAGTTCTGGGGTCTTTCTTTTGGCCATTTGTCAATAAAGACATACAAATTTATTGCCGGTCTTGCAAAATATGTCAAGAGGTCAAATCTAGAGGTCCACGGCATGCTGCGCCTATTCAGGCTGCAGACATTCCTATTCGGCCGTTTCAGAAAATGGCCATAGATATTATTGGCCCTTTTAAGACTAAATCGGCCAGAGGACATCAATTTATCCTTACGTGCGTTGACATGTGCACGCGTTGGCCAGATGCTATACCTCTTAAGAGCATTTCCACTGCTGATATCGCAGACGCTCTTTGGCTTATATTTTCTCGTTTGGGTTTCCCCGGGGAAATATTGTCAGACCATGGCACACAATTGATATAAGAAACATTGTCGCAGGTAATGTCTACTCTGCACATTAAAAGATCTTTGAGTAGTATTTATTACCCAATGTCTAATGGGGTAGTTGAGCGTCTTAATAGAACTCTCAAGAACGTACTTGGAAAGATAACTGAGGATCATCCTCAGGATTGGGACAGGGTTCTACACGCGGCTCTCTTTGCCTATAGAGAGGTCCCCAACGAACATACTGGATTTTTTCCTTTTGAACTTGTCTTTGGCGCGCGACCGCGCGGTCCTATGTCTTTACTGCATGATCTGATAACTGCTGATAATATCGACAATGACACACAATCTTCATATGAGTATGTCATTGCTCTAAGGCAAAAGATTATTGAAGCATGCAAGCTAGCAACTTCCTCATCCAAATTTGCTAAAGAAAAGGCAAGGCGATTTGCTAATAAGAAGAGACGCCTACGTCAACTTTGTCCTGGAGACAAAGCGTTTGTTTTACTTCCTTCTAGGGAGAACAGACTTCTTATTACATGGAAAGGTCCATATACAACAGTCTCGAAAATTTCCGATGTCGACTATGTTGTCGATATTGATGGAAGGCATAAAACCTTCCATTTAAATATGCTTACGGAATATCATGAACGACCAGACTATTTGCAGCCTATTTTCCAGGCGACGGACGATTCTCCAGTCCAACAAGGTCATATCTCATCCCTGTCAGTTATACAGGATGAGGAAACTCCTTTTTCGAATGTTAATCTACCTCTTCCTGTGATTCCACTTACTTCTACGGAATCATGGAGAAACGTTACTGTTTCTGCTAATTTGTCTTTTGAGGAACAGCAACAAGTATCTTCTATGCTACAAGTATTTAAGGATGTCCTTACCGACATCCCCGGACACACACATGTCATTGAACATGACATTATACTTACTGATCATAATCCGATCAGAGTAAGACCGTATCCTATTCCTATTCATTTTCAAGCACAAGTCGAGAAAGAATTGGATGAAATGATACAATTGAAAATAATTGAACCATCCACCTCAGCATACTCTTCGTCCATGGTTATTGTTCGAAAGAAAGACAATAACATACGCCTTTGCGTAGATTATCGCAAATTGAACCAAGTTACGAAGTTCGATGCTGAACCTATGCCCTTATTAGAAGATCTACTTACTAGACTTTCTAACTCTCGATTCTTTACTAAACTTGACTTGTCGAAAGGCTATTGGCAAGTTCCGTTAACTGAACGCGCCAAACCTCTCACTGCTTTCTCAACACCTAGGGGTTAGTTTCAGATGAATTTTATGCCTTTCGGGCTTATGAACGCCCCAGCTACTTTCGTACGCATGATGCGTCGAATTCTCTCATATCGTTCAGATGTCATTGCATACTTAGACGACATCTGTCTTTTCAGTAATACTTGGGAAGATCACTATTTGGGTTTAAATGAATTACTGTCTACTCTACGCGAGCATAATTTGACTGCAAAACCCTCTAAAGCCTATGTTAGGTTTAGTGAAATTTCTTTCCTGGGTCATCGTGTTGGTCACGGTCTATTGAAGACAGAGGACCAAAACATTTCTAAGATATTAAATATCTCTGTGCTTAAAACAAAAAAACAAGTAAGTAGTCTGTTGGGATTAATACAATTCTACGGAAGATTCATTAAGAATCTATCCTCTATCATGGCACCACTCTCAACCCTATTGAAGAAAGGGTCTCCTAACATGGTGCGCTGGTCTCAAGAATGTCAATCTTCATTGGATCAGATTAAGAATTTGTTCTCATCCCCACCTATCTTAAGGCTACCTATTGCTGATAAGACTTTTGTTCTTCGTAGTGACGCCTCATCCTCAAGGATCAGAGCGGCACTAATGCAAGAGTACTCAGGAAGCCCAGTGAAGAGAGATTATTATGAAAACCGCATGTTAGCGGTATGTTTCGGCATGGATGATTATGCCTGCCCATGAAGAATACACAGTTGTTCACATTATTATAGAGGCCCGATATTACGGCCGATATCTTTATGCAGAAGAAGAAGTGTCTGGCGTGTGAAGCCACATGAAGTCTTGACTTTCATTAAACAAGTTCATAGACTTTGATATTAAGCAACAGGAACCGCCTTTATCGTGCGGGATATTTGTTAAAGGACTACCTGACGCGTTTAGTCAGGGGCCCTGAGCTACAGTATGAACGAACGTAAATTGTCAAGCCAGCTCTACTAGCATCTTATACATGGGCTATGCAAGATTTATGATGCTTAATGTTTAAAATCATTACCACACATGAAATGTCCATAATCCTTTGTGCTATTGACTGTGTCGTCTGTCAGCGTACTGTTGCCGTAATAAATGTTGAAGAAAAGTCATCGGTATTATCCACGTCTATGACTTCTACTTGTGGTGGAGTGAGTTTGGTGTGTAGATGAATAAGAGCCTATACGACTTCGTGTTCACGATCTGCTGTTTTCCTACACACACACCTTTACTCTCTACCACATCCTACTACGAGTACTACGC
The DNA here is from genome assembly GCA_024509875.1 of Oreohelix idahoensis. Lineage (NCBI taxonomy): Eukaryota > Metazoa > Mollusca > Gastropoda > Stylommatophora > Oreohelicidae > Oreohelix > Oreohelix idahoensis. The sequence continues at coordinate 741,003 of JAMPIV010017659.1, read as the reverse complement.
TCCTGAACAACATGTATGCTGTTTTATGTGTGAGTGTCTGCACTACACCCTGGCAGCGCCTCACGCTGCTGACCTAAATACACCGCAACACTGAACTGTCCAGGCACGACTCGACCTTACCCACAAAACATAATTTTACACAGGTCCGTAGTCTTCTTGGACTCATTTATTTCTACAACAAATTCAAGCCACATTTTTCATCTATTACCTCAGTTTTGTCTGCGTTACTCGCGAAGGGCTCACCTAATAAAATTGTGTGGAGCTAGATTTGCGATGATGCGCTGAATCACTTAAAAAATATTTTTCATCTGAACCAATCGTGAAACTACCTGATCCACGTTTGCCATTTATCTTCTGGACCGATGCATCTCAGGACGGTATTGTTGGCTCTTTAATGCAGCAGGTGGACGGAGTGCTTCATCCTGTATTGTACGTCAGTCGTAAATTAACCAGAACTGATTCCAGATATCCCATTATCGAGCGCAAGCTGTTGGCGATCGTCTGGAGTGTCACTAAACTACATCGCTACCTTCTTGGTGCTATTTTCACAATTGAAACAGATCAGAAGGCACTCTTTTATTTACACAGCTCTAATCACAAAAAACCACGCGTCGCACGGTACGCGATAAACCTTCAGGTCTTCGACTTCAACATTGAACCATTCATTCAAAGGAGACATTAATGTCCTGGCAGATACATTATCCAGATGTGTTCAGTCATGAAAGTCGACTGTTCAAGCTTCTGACAGTTCCATTTGACGATTTGGCTGCTCTGCGTGGAGAATTCTATATCCTACTGGAACTTAATGAAATGTCCTATCGTGCGTACAAGTCTGCATATCACTAAAGACATTTATTCAAACTTTATTTGAACTATGTTAAAATGCAGAAGGCTATGCAATAATGACAGTTATCGTGAATGCTCAAATGAACATTATTGTCTACACATGATTGATTTCAAGATGACTTCACAACATGGGTATCTGGGACTCTGAATGACACTTTTCTACGTAAGGTTTCTCAAGTGATAATGGAACTCTGATTGACACTTTTCTGCATAAGGTTCCTCAGGTAATAATGGGACTCTAAATGACACGTTTCTGTATGTGGTTCCAAAAGCGATAATGGGAAGTTGAATGACATTTTTCTTCATCAGCTTCAGAAAGTTGACAAGATGATTCTGATTGATACTGGCAACAATACATGTCATCCATTGAATACCGATACTCAGATTAACATTTCTACAGATGATACTCGGACTCAGAATGCCAGGTTTATGGATAACGTTCATTGGATTAACTTTATTGTTAAGAATCATCCTTGGAATAGTGACACGGATAGAATCCCGCCATAAACAGTGAAAATTGGGCAATATTTATGTATCAAAAACAGTGAATACAGACATTTATCTCTTTTGAATAACATTCAGTTGAACATTACCAACATTTAACGCACTTACACAGACTTATTGCTGTTACTAACATTTTGTTTTAATATCATTTAATTGGCCATTTATCATTTGAATCTTAATTTCATTCATGATATTTAGATTAATTTTGCTAAAATAATTCACATTGTTGTTTAGCAATACCACATTGTCATTATAAAACTGATGAATTTACATCTTAAAGAAACTGTGATGGTTCGACTCATTACTGATATATTAACTAAACTTGGACATGACTCTGACTGTACGTATATTATGATGGTGCTTGGTTGGTCGTCCTTCTTGTGAAAACTTTAATTTTCTGTGGGGGGCGAGGTGGTGTTACGCCTCAATTTTCACACAGCTTTGCTGTTCATTAGTGAAACATTGCTGTGCTAAAAGGGAGCAGCACTAAAACGCAGCGCTACTGAAACAGCACCACCGAATTGATTTATGACGTAAGGTTAAAATATTAGATTACGTAGATGCGCGTGCATGGGCAAAAGTAACGGTCACTTTTGGTTCTCTTTCGATTGTGTATTTCAATGTGTCAAGAAGTGTATTTTATGAGCTCTTGCATTGGGTGTTTGATGTCCAATATTTGGGCTTGCTTATGGACGTATGGTTGAGATATTGAATGCCATGGATTCATGTGTGAATCTACGAAAATTTATCATAAATTATTATTAACGTTTTGACGATCTAGCAAAGTTATTTTGTAGCAGACAGTTGGATTAAAAGGGACGGCACATCTGCCTACCATTCATGTATTATGATGGCCTAGTACATTTGGCCTATGAAAGACGGCTTGCTTTTATTATATCAAAATGTGGAGCTTCAGAATGTATGATGTCAATAAATTCTAAAAACGTTAACCAAGCGTGATCTACATTCCCTCCTTGATTTAGGTATTGTGAGTTCATTTGGACATTTACTATCTATACAGAATTCTGATCAACATATCATTAGAATGGACCGCAACAGGGATGATCTGGATAGTGTGTGTTCTCTTTCTAATTTTCTTTAAAAAAGAGTTCATAGGGCAGCTTTCAGTGGGTACTTAGCTGCCAGTAAGATGTTGGTTGGTTTCTGCTCCAGCGGATATTTGTTCTTTGCAGGTTATGGACTGGTTCACTCTCGTCACTAGTCAAGTCTGATGGCCGCAAGACGTCCTTCGTAGTATCGTGGGGTAATTGAGAAGATGGTTCAGTGTCTGTTACGACTCGTCTGCTGTTGGTGTCTAGCTTCGAGTGAAGGACACCTATACCACACACTTGTTCTAAGATAGCACCAGTAATTGGTACCACCGACTAGTATCATGAAATAAGAGAGAAAAAAGTACCCTCCTGAGTATTGGGTTTACGGTTGCGAAAATCAGGTGTTCGACCCCCCTTTTTTCATTCCCCCATCCCATCTGCCACAGAGCTTTACCCTTATATTTACATTTGCGCCGTCAACCGGTTAATATAATATTTATATACATGAGTTCTGTCATCATCCACTCCCTGCTTGTGACGGAATTTTGGTTGTGTCCTTTTACTCTCCTTCTTTCCCTTCTCCTTTTTCCCGTTATTTCTTTATTTATTTTTCACATAAACCTGCCCCATCACCGCGCCTTAGATACTGTGATAGTGTTATTTTACGGCCAATTGACCATCCATGAGGATTCATTATAATCGCTTGGTGAACCAGATTGACTTCCTATGGTAACTGTGAAATGAGCGTCTGGTTGCACTGTTTGCTACAAAAGCGTTCAGACACTGTTGCGGAGAATACAAAAGGAAGACCAGATGTTTTGTGCAACATGTCGCAGCATATCTTTCTGGAGCCCCAATAGGGTACCAGAGCAGCTTCTGGGAAGGTTAAGGCGGCCGGCGTGATGCTGACCACATCATTCCTAGTAGGCAGATGGTCGAGAAAATATGGGCCTAACACCATATTCCCAATATGCCTCAATGGCCGTGTAACGGGATCCTTTACCTTTTTTTTTATCTTTTTGGGGACCAGGAAAGTACAGGTGATAATTGCTAAACTCACTTAAGACGAGACATTGTCTGTGTAATTATTACAGAGAAACACGTCTGGGTAGACAAATTAGCGATGAAACTATCTGCCGGCGAAGTTACAAATCGTAATTGAATGGTTATATAAGAGGGATGGAAGAAGTCGGGACATAAAAGGGAGATGAGGAGATGTGTTTAAGGTTGGAAATTATATTTTAAAACACGCAGGAGAAAGTAAATAACTGACAACTCCGACCCACTACATTCTAGCTCATTGATTGGACATATGAGGAACTTTTATTCTGATTTGAAATTTTGTCGCAAAAGCCATGGTGGAAGCATGGGCAGGAACACTGCAATATAACCTAGCAAATTCGGATTCTAAAACACACTGCATTCCAGAATCGTCAAACGTAGACAGCTCGGACTGAAGCCAGAAAAAGAATAGAGTTTGGATTCAGACCTTATAGGACCAGACAAAACACGTGTCGGAAGTCCTAAACACTACAGTAAGGAAGATTTACCCGTTAATACGGAAACCGAACTCCTACAGGACCTTCTCACAAAGTCACAGAGGGATTCTAACTAAAAATAATACCTCTGACGCGTGTTCGAGGCAAATTTATCAAGTTTCCAAGACTATTCTACTGGAGCAAGAAGTATAGAGTTTCAACATAGTTGGGGTAAGTTGTAACTTATATTTTATACATTGAATTCGACATACTGGAGCTTGCTGATGATTATACAGACCCATACGAGGCTGGTAACCTCAGCATGTAAAAATGATATATTAATGAACCACCACAGCAGGGCGCTGGTGATTGTTTCATGCTAGTTCCCACATGGAACCAAAAGCAGAGGTAACCCCAGACTCCAAGAGGAGCAGGGAGTAGATGATGATGACATATGTATATATCTACTGTGATTTGTAATGAGTTGTATGTATACTTAAACATGGTCACCCAGGCACAAGCCATTGCACTTGCCGCTGTCCAGTCACAATTTTTCAACTAAATTAACTAAAAGAATAGTGATTTTTCACCGTATCTCCCTGAGTGTAAAAGGAGTCGGTTGACGGACATTGGGAAAGACGCCTGATTAGTATCAGGAAAGCAAAATCTGAGCAGAGGTTTTGTTCTTCTATTTCCTCTAAAATTTGTGGTACGAATTGAAGAGACCATTTGAGGTACTACTGCACGAAACCAGTTGTACGACTATTCTGTTATTCAAAGCTTGTGATCGACACTGGAAACCTACATTCCACGAGTGGTGAAGATACCTGCCTTGACCGGGAGAGGTTACTCTTGAACTGATCTGGAGACGTGCCGATTGCCACAGAGACGAATTGACGGAAACAGCAGCATCAGCACTTCAGCATTTTGGCAGCTAAGTGACATTTCTAACAGGCCAAATAAAGAAGAACCACATTAAGCTTTTCTAAAGCCGACATCATTTTGATGAAGACTCTTACTTTTTATTAATCAACAACTCTTATTTATTTACATTTGTTCAAAAGTAATTGATCATTAAATTTGTTATGTGTTGTTTTACAAATTCAAAGTTGATTTAGTTATTACAGAGAGAAGATCACACGCATGATTCAGTATTCAACATTTGTATCATTTCTTGCATTTATTCTCATAATCTTTGTACAAGGTATTTTCCCTGTGTATTTTCAGGCCTATTTGTTGTGACCTCTTATCGAGAATTTTCATTTCGTCTTGCATCTGATTATGGTTATGGGACAGAAGAGCCACGTCATCTGCAATATCTAGATCATCGTTTAGTCAGATTCCACTGGACTCAATTTCTGTTGTGTGATGTCGATGTTTTCATAACCAAATATATTACTACAAAGAAAAGACATGGAGACAAGAGGCATTCCAGTCTCACTCCCGTTCTAATCCTAAACGGTTCTGTAAGTTGTCCTTCACGAAGAACTCTGTATATGTATATTTTGGTAGGGGTATTGTTAATGACGATTTATTAAGTCATGACATAATCACGTTTACATTCATGTACAGTTTAGATCTTAGCACGAACACATTGAACAATAATCTCAGCTCTAGAATGACTGTACCCAGCAGTTAACAATAATATCGTGGCTTAAAGTCCTCACAACTCACTTCTGCGCTATAAGACTGCACACAGCAGTTAACATAAATTATGGCCTAAAGTGCTCACGACTCAACTCTGCACTATAGGACTGCACACAGTAGTTAACATAAATTATGGCCTAAAGTTCTCACGACTCACTTCTGCGCTATAAGACTGCACACAGCAGTTAACATAAATTATGGCCTAAAGTCCTCACGACTCACTTCTGCGCTATAAGACTGCACACAGCAGTTAACATAAATTATGGCCTAAAGTCCTCACGACTCACTTCTGCGTTAAGACTGCACACAGCAGTTAACATAAATTATGGCTTAAAGTCCTCACGACTCACTTCTGCGCTATAAGACTGCACACAGCAGTTAACATAATATCATGGTCTGAAGTCCTCACGACTCACTTCTGCGCTATAAGACTGTACACAGCAGTTAACATAAATTATGGCCTAAAGTCCTCACGACTCAACTCTGCGCTATAAGACTGCACACAGCAGTTAACATAAATTATGGCCTAAAGTCCTCACGACTCACTTCTGCGCTTTAAGACTGCACACAGCAGTTAACATAAATTATGGCCTAAAGTCCTCACGACTCAACTCTGCGCTATAAGACTGCACACAGCAGTTAACATAAATTATGGCCTAAAGTCCTCACGACTCAACTCTGCGCTATAAGACTGCACACAGCAGTTAACATAAATTATGGCCTAAAGTCCTCACGACTCAACTCTGCGCTATAAGACTGCACACAGCAGTTAACATAAATTATGGCCTAAAGTCCTCATGACTCACCTCTTCGCTATAATGATATAATGAATCCTACTAGCAATTTCTTACAAGACTGCACACCCGGCAGTTTGCAGTAATCTTGCCTATCATCATGTCTTCACATCTCAAAATTATCCTCTCTCAGGGAATAATGGCCTACACAAATAATGGCCTCTTAGCTTTAGCACTGCACAGGCATACTATCGAAAAACACACATTGGGGCCGACTACTTCGGTCGATGCCCCAAAACAGACTCCTCTTTTAGGTATCACACATCTCCCGCCCAAACAGTCACGGGGCTCGGCTGTTTTTTTTACACAGCTCTTAATACATGCAGCATAGCCGCGAGCTAAACACCGCTCACACAACTCATGGATAAATTCTTCACAAGCGTGGCTCAACGCTGTGAGTAACGGTCATACGCTCTGTTCTTAATATAAACATTCTATCATAAATCTAAATAAGCCTCATAGCTAAACAAGGACTCAAGCAACGTAACTCAAAATCTATCTTGTCCAAAAAACATATTCAGGATTACTGCCCTTTTATAGGATCAACTCGCAACAGGTATATTCCCCCCTACCTCTCAAGGAACATTCCTGCATGACACTCGCAAAAATGTGTTGTTTACAAGTCACTTCCCCATATAAGATATGCCAGCTTCCGTCTATTATCGATCATGTTTAACTCACAACTTCATAATCTATCACAGGCAATTTCTTTCAAGATGAATAATTATTCTCTGGCATGTCTGTCCGGAAATGATTATGACATTTACCTGGCCTAGCCAACAATCAACAAACTGGTCAGACAGAACTATTATCAGTGATAAGAAAATCGACTGTGGTCATCCCAAGGTTGTTTAATTCTTAATCGAGCGCACCCATGCACTTTCTGGTAGGAAATGTGTTACACATTAATCAACCACACTTCTCTCTACAGATCCCAGGTGTCAATATGGGTTCAAACGAAAGTGATTGATTACCCTAATCAGCAAAAGATGGTAGCTGAAGTCCTGACATGACAAGATATGAGGGAAGGGAGTATAAACAATGAATCAAAATTACCAAATACTGTCAGAGGTGGGGAAAATGAAAGTGAAGAACACATAATGAATTACAGAATGGCACAGTTAAATGTGACGTTCGAGGTTATTTTGCCACAGTCATGCAGGGGCACCAGGTAATGAGAGAGCTAACAGACTAGCATCAAGAGCACCCAGAATGGCACCACAAGAGCACCATTGGATGTGGATAAGGGAGAGGTACTGGGCACAATTAATGATCGCCTGTTAGAGACACTGCAATAGATGAATCATCAAGGTTAAGACTGTTGGAATTTGGTATACAATGTAAGGTTAGCAGAGATGGACGTATGAGAGGATGCTTCCGTCGTGTATACAACCAGCGAACTACAGGAACAGTTAGCAATCTCATTCTTCGACATATACTGAGAGAGACTGGGCACCTATGGGTTTGCCCGGAGTGCAATGATGTTGATTCTGTTCAACAGTAACAATCTCAGTTCCTTTCTACATTATTCCATAGACACTATTCTTGAAGCTACTCGTAGTTCCTCTATTGCTGCAGATTCAGGTACTCCAGTTGTACAGAACTGATTAAGTGTACGAGCCTTAACGTAAACCTGTTGCACAGCTATGTTTGCAGAATCTTTTTTTTTTTTTTTTACTTATAAAAGACTAGTAGCCGTACCTGTTCTTCGCACGGGAAATCTATAAAATAAATGTCTTCTTATTAGAACATCAAATTAATCAAAGGAAAAAAGTAACTGCAGCTGAAATTCTTTCTAAATATTAATCCTTTATTGGTTTAAATTATGTGACAAAATGTGGAAAGTAGGCTACATGTGCACAAACTTATATGACGTCATCATTTCTGTATGCTGCTTACCCATTACACAATTACATCATCACTTTTGTAGAATGAGTGCAGCGATTTAAATGTGGCCATCAATATTACCAAAGGGAGGATCGACTTTTTACAGAGTGTGACGTCACGTATGACAATTTGTGAGAACAAAATATTGTCACTGGCATTCCAGGACCCCTGAAGAAGCTCTGTGCAAAATGCCATGGCCGTAGCTTCAACTTGGTCGGTGCCAACCCCGAACAAACAAACATACGAAAAACACTTTCGAAGATATATATATCTATAAGATTTACAGAACACAGGCATTGCCTTCATATTTGCATCCCACCCATTTACTTTCATTCTCTCGCGGCAAATGTGCTGGGATCGCAACAAGGTGGCGTCACGCTCAAGTCTACCCAGCTGTAAATGAGTACCTGACTCTGCTCTCGAGTTAGGGAAGAAAAGGAAGCGAGAAAAGGATCTGCTCACCCCTCCTTTCGATGCCGGATCTAGTAAAGTGAAGTCTCTAACACTTCACTTCTCTACTGCAACATCTGCTCTGGGACTACTTTCACCTTTTTATAATTTAGCACGTTATTGAATCCTCTGCAAGTCTCTGCCAGTTTATCTATGTACTTATTCCAGTTTATCTATGTACTTATTCCAGTTTATCTATGTACTTATTCCAGTTTATCTATGTACTTATTCCAGTTTATCTATGTACTTATTCCAGTTTATCTATGTACTTATTCCAGTTTATCTTTGTACTTATTACAGTTTATCTTTGTACTTATTCCAGTTTCTCTATGTACTTATTCCAGTTTATCTTTGTACTTATTCCAGTTTATCTGTTGGGCCAGTGTCATGCCTTGAAATTTGGTGAATGAAATACGTAATTTTTTCCTTGTATATCTATTTCAATTATTCCGTTTTTAACAATCTTATTTCTACCAAACATCCTTCCCGCTGTTTTCCAAGCTTTTAGCCAGAATCCTTATTTTCCCATCTATTTTAATAGTTTATCTATTTGTAACTGCAAGTTCTTACAATTAAGCTTTTCCCCAGTCTTCCATGCAGCAGCACTATCTGCAAACTGCGATAGTTTTTTTTTTTTTTAAATGTTTGTAAAGTCTTCACTTAAGAACGTTTACTATAAATGTGTTGGGGATAATACAGAATTTTGGGGAATTCCATTGTGTTGTTCATAATGGACTGAATTTTCATTTAACAGCTTGTACACTGAAGTATCTGCTTTCTAAGAAGTTCTCAAGGTACCTGTATGCTTGACCTAAAACTTTTTATTCATTTTTGTAACGCACTTTCTCTCATGCATTCAAGTCCTTGGCTTATTTAAAAATAAGGACAGTCTTTTATTTTTTAAATAACCTTTGAAATGTTGAATCTAATTAGTTTATAAATAGTCAGCGGTCCTTCCTAGATCCAGACTTAGTAGTTTGGTACTAAATTCGGTATGTTGTTCTACACATATTATTCTTTTCCATATATAATTTCAGTCTGTGAATGAATTCATTGGTTAATAGTAGTTTTTTTTTCTTCACATCAATGTCTTCTATATTTTTGACAGACTTATTTTTTTTTTTTTGGTTTTCTTTACATTCTTCTGTTGATGTGGTACTGAGTTTTAATCCAGTGTGTTATTTTATTGTTTATTACATTGCTTTGCAAGTACATCTGGTGACCCATTGACCTTTCGTTTGTGTACAACCGCTGTTTTAGAATTTCTCTTGTGACGTATTTGATTTGTAACTTTTACTCTAGTCTGTGTCATTGAGTGTGGTTTGTAACTTTTACTCTAGTTGGTGTCATTGAGTGTGATTTGTAACTTTTACTCTAGTTGGTGTCATTGAGTGTGATTTGTAACTTTTACTCTTGTTGGTGTCATTGAGTGTGATTTGTAACGTTTACTCTAGTTGGTGTCATTGAGTGTGATTTGTATCTTATACTCTAGTCTGCGGATACTTGCATATAGGCTTTTGCTTGGGCCATCGCATATCTGGATTTAATCGACAGCACTCCAAGCATATACCTCATTGTCACAATGGGGGTATCTCGCGTACATCCCAAGACTATTCGCATCCCTTCATTCTGAATGCGTTCTAGTCGCTCACATTGTGTAATTGACAGCGTGAGTATTCCTAGCCCTTGCTCAATGACCGATATGACTAGCTGTTGATAAAGAAGAAATAGTCATCTCTGCTCCAGACGCGCAGCGGCCATTATGTTCATAGCAAATTTCTTCAAGCATTTTCCAGGCTTTTTCCAGGTTTTTCCAGGTCCAGCACGTAATTTTCAAGGATGGGAATCTCTAATATTTTCCTCATCTAATTTTCTCAAATATAATTATCACTTTGCTGACCAGCAATCCGGAGCATTACTGTCTCCCATTACCAATGGTGTTTGCAGATTTTTTTAAAAAGAACTGTTTTTTTTTAAAATAAAATTCATAAAAGATTGAAAAACAGACATCTTTTCCAAGTTTTTAGTGAATTTGTTCAACGTCAGCGCAATAAAGTGTTAGTGACATGGATGGTAATGAATAACATAAGCTTGATTGACATATTGATTAAACGATTAACCATGTATATCAACATAAAAGGCTAATAAAATTGTGAATAAAATGCAAAAAAAAAAAATCTATTTTTCGTGTTCGTCTTTTTTTGAATGTATTCTGCGTCTGTGGCATGTGACAATGAGCGTTTTTAAATGTTTGAGTAGTTACGTACCTCTAGTTGTAGTCTGAGCTGCTTTTTTCATTAACTGGGGTTGAAGTTGTAGCTGTAGGTCTCTGCAAGAGCCTTTGTCTGGATCGTTGATAATCCTTGACTGTTTTATAACTTGAAGCGGAGTATCAGGCATAGAGGTACATTGCAATCTGGGCAGTACATGCAAGTCTGGCTTCTGTTCCCTGCAGCCTTACACACTTTACAGTCTGGTTTGTACCTTGCCCTTTCATATTTATCAATGAAGTGGTGCTCAGTAATTCCTGTTGTTGTGACCTGTGGTTTTGATGGTGTCACATTGCGTAGAAGAATAGCAGGTTCAATAAGAGTTATACTGACATCCTGATCTTTGCTTTGATCTTTTTTTGTAGAGTTGGCAGTGTTGTAGTTATGTGCTCATTGACCAGGACAGTTTCTTGTTTATATTATCATTGGAGTGAACAGTAGATATAAGATTAAATCTGTTTGTATCATGCCAGGTGACTGTCGGCATGCCTTATCTTCTGTCGCACAAAACACAGGATGATTTGTCTTTTTTCAATTTGAGTTGTTTTTTCTTCAGTGCTACAGGAAAATGCTACCTATTTTCAGCTACTGTTCCAAATGCACCAATCTGAATTTCAGGTCTTGAAATAAAGGTGAAGGCTGAGTAAAGACTACCACAGAAGAAAATATGTCCCATGTTGCCTATCCATCAAGAAGATCTTTGACCACCCTAAAAGTTGCCCCAACACAACCTTCAAATCAATGGACATATATTCAGTTGTGGCACCATGAACTTTGTGCAGCCCACAGCTTCCAACATTCAGTAGTTCTATGCCATAGTTCTGGTTCAGTAGCACATTAATTTTGTCATGAAAAGACCAATTTACATTAGGCCCATCCATGGACAGTTGGAGCAAATGTCCTAAATTTAATGATGAGCATGCATCATCAAATGCAGTCTGCATATCAAGAGCTCTAGCAAGTCCAAGAAACTTTGATGTTAGATAATGTGCTTTTATCACATTCACATCCCAGAAACGAACATGGAAATCCATTTGCTTTCGCTGCATTGATTTGTTCATGCTTTCATCAAACAGAACAATGTAACTGTTCTTGCTAAGCTGGCTCTCAAGAAGTGAGGTGAAATATGGAGCCAGTCCAAAAGAGGCCAGGTAGAAAGTTTTCCTTTCAGATAGACCAAACTGTCTGGCAATAGAACTATCAGGACACATTTTCAGAAAAATTTTATTAATTCCTGTATTTGAATTAAAACTATGGTGACTTTTTTCAGTGAAAAAAGAGTCCAAATAATCTCAGCTCTGAGAGTTTCTTCCTTGGTCACAAATGATGTCACTCTGTAGGTCTCCTAGTAGTGTTAGACGTTTTTGACGTGTCCGAGGGAGTAGTGTTAGATGGTTTTGATATTTCTGAGGGAAAAACTGCTCCTTGGGGTTGTGTTCGTTTCTGTTTAAAAAAAAAAAAAAGGAACACAAATAACTTATGAGTAGGCCTAAGCTATGTATATTTACCAAGTCAAAGTTCTAAACGCATGAATAATAAAGTCAAACAATATTTAACCAGAACAAGAAAAGTTAATATATAGTAATTGGGAGGGTGAAGGTATGATGATATTCTTATAGGATATGTGAAAATCAATTAAATATCTAACTGGAAACAGCAGGCCTTTACACCCCAACCCATCTTTACTATCTTTGTTTGGTGTTTTTGTTGGGTTTTGTTTTGTTTTATCTCATTTGTTTGTTTAGATATTTTTAAAAATTTTATTTAATTTTACTTATTTACCTATTTATTTTTAAAATAACATAGGCCTATACTATGCACAAATTTGGTAGTCTAATTTTCATGCATCCTAATTAGGCCCTACGGTGATTTAACATAAGTTATGGCACTTTCATGAATCAGCGGTTATTCATGTTATCTGGAATTGAAAATCATGTAGGCCTATCCTAATTATAGGCCCCTAACCCTTCAGAAGTTGAACGAGATATGTCCCTTTAGGCTGTCATTAAGAAAAAAATCATTCAAAATATATTTATTTCCAAAGAATGAACAGTGGGACATGGGTCTGATAACAGGGTATATGATATGGAATCGCCATCAATTTCTATTCCTGACAATCTTAAACTGTGTCAAAGATGTTCCCGTAAACAGTTGTAAACTAAGAAATTTCATTCAAACACCAGGCCTATAAATGTTGGCCATGGTTAAAAGTAAAACTGTAGCCTAAATATATTGTAAATTAAAGACGTAAATACAGTAGGCCTATCTATAAATTGGACTTATTTAAATATGTTTTATAAATGAGATAAATAAATTTATTACTTACCTCAGTTGAAATGAACGATTTAATACAACTTGAATGTGCAGAGACAAGTTGTTGGTGTTTTTCCCCAGTAACATGCGACTTTACTGCACTTTCTCAAATGCTGGTCAAACATATTTCTTTTTTACACATGGTGCAACTTGCGTAATTTGCAGTTTTTCCAGGCGCTATCCATGTTTTATAACTTGGCATTTCTAGCCATGAATGCTGAAAGTTACAACCGGGCATGTTTCTAAAAAATAAATTGAAGAGTGAAGGATGCTGTCAAAATGCCAAAGTCTCGACTTTAAAAGGTGGCGATGTTTCATTCGAATGAACAGACTACAGACGCTAGGCCTATAGTAGAATGACGACAACTAAGGTTCGACCGAAAATGGCAACCAAACCCGTATCGCTGGAAAAAGGACCTTACATACAAATATGTGCTACTGTATTTGTAGCTAATTTTGAAAGTCGCGATTGCGTCCTTTTTCCAGCGATACGGGTTTGGCCACCATTTTCGGTCGAACACGTCATAAACGCAAACCTCCGAAAACGCAAACTCCCGAAAACGTCTGGAAATGGATTTAGTGCGCAAAGGGAAGTAAAAATTCTACGGTAACTGAAGTTTAACGAAAAATACCATCAATAACAGAAAAATGGACGAAAAGCGTAAGACTTCCGATTTGTATTTTTTTTTCCAGGTCCGACGCGGAAAATTCAAGGCTTTTAGCCATTTTTCCAGGCTTTTCAAGGCCTGGAATTTTTTTTTTCGTTTTCCAGGTTTTTCAAGGTTTTTCAAGGTCGCTACGAACCCTGTCTTCTTCTTCTTCCTCGTTCGTCCTGAAAAGGACTTTGGTTGCGTTGTGTCCGTTTACAACGAAGCTGCGATATTTCCGCCTTTCGGCCGACACATCCGATTTCCGCACGGCATTTTTTGGGACCGGGTTAGCCTTCCCTCTTCGATCCCTACTCTCTCAGCCAGACTGCAGTGATGCAGCCTGTTTCCAGGACCACCACTTGGAGGCGGAGTAGGGTCTTGGTCAGCTCTGGTTCGCTGACCCTGACGCAAGCAGTTGTACAGACAAGGCAAGCCTTGTTGGGATTGACTGGAGCCAGTTTCCGCGCACCATTTATACTCCTCCTGTAAGTGTCCCGTGTATGCTATTAACCATTTCTTGTCGGTCAGAGCCAGTTCTGCAAATGAGTATATCATCAGCAAATGTCAGTGTTCGTCCCAACCCAGTTGGTTGAATGGTGGCAACTTTTGTTGTATAGATATTAAACAGCTCCTGTGATAGTGGAGAACCCTTGGGCAGTCCCGGGCAAATGAGCATTGGATCTGATGTCCATGTTCGCAAGCCAAACGCCACTGACCTCTCAGTTAAGGCAGCTGCTATCCATCTTGTAAGCCAAAGGTTAACACAGCAAGCCATTATACAGTTTATTAATGTTGCAAAGTTCACACTGTTATAAGCATCCTCTAGGTCAATTGCTACCGCAACCGTTTCTCGTTTATCCTGGAACCCCTCGTATACATCATAAGCAAACGTTCCGGCGTTACCCCATGTTACTTTCATAAGCCTATTTCTGCCGAGAGTATCAGGTAGGATCTGTGCATTTTCGAAGTGATTCATTATTTTTCGTGCTACTATCTTTTCTAGTAGTTTATCATAGACATTCTGCATTGTAATAATTCTGTAGCTGCTGAGAAGCCTGGGGTCTTTACCGGGTTTAGGAAGTGCTCGTAGGTAACTATGCAGCCAGTCATTCTTCTGTCGCTTCCCAGAATACGGTCTTTGATTTCTAGGCGGCCAGCTTTATCCCTTGTATTTGAGTAATATAACGCTCGAGTAATGCACGTAAAGCAGATCTCCCATATATTACTCTCAATGGACAGAGGATTGACAGGCAAGAAAAGCTGAAATACCTCGGAGTTACATTTAATCGCGGGCTCTCGTATAAATACCATGTTGAGCAAATCATACAGAAATGCAGGAGAGGTTTAGAGGCCCTGAAAATAATGGCCGCAGCGCGTCTGGAGCAGAGATTACTATTTATTCTTTATCAACAGCTAGTCATTTCGGTCATTGAGTATGGGCTGGGAATACTCACGCTGTTAGTAACACAATGTGAACGACGAACGCATTCAGAATGAAGGGACGCGCATTGTCTTGGGCTGTACGCGAGATACCCCCATTGTGATAATGAGGTATATGCTTGGAGTGCTGTCGATTAAATCCAGATATGCGATGACCCAAGCAAAAGCCTGTATACGAGTATCCACAGACAAACGGCACCCTCTACATGGTAACAGAGCTGATATTATAGAGCAAGAGTAAATAGAGGAATGTCATGGATGGCACAGGCAGAGACAACGATCAAACTGGTGACCAAAGTCGACAATATGTTTAATGGGGAAGAGTGGAGTATGTCAGATGAGAACTGGATTAACTACCAGCAGGTCATCATCAGCCTTGGCAGAGAGTGTAGAAATTGGGGGAATGGAAAAGCAGAATTGGAAATTAATCAACTGATACATGATCATTCCGGGGATGATGAAGCCATTGTGTATACAGATGGGTCTGTGATCCATGGTAAGAAATCCGGTTGGGGCTTCTCTGCTCGGGTGCAGGGCAGAACCGTCGCCGAACATAACGGGGCTTACAAGATAACAACTTCAGCATGAGAAGGAGGTCTGTTACTGCAACCTGACGGTGGATAACGGAGACTTCGTTAACTAAGGCGATCATTGTGTCAGACCCCATCCCAGTCCATGCTTCGGAAGGTTCAAAGTTTGGTCGGCTGGTCTTCCATGCAAGAGCTGGGTATGTCCTGGTCATGCTGGGGTATGTGGTAATGAAAGAGCTGACAGACTAGCATCAAGAGCACCCATAGTGGGGATACTAGATATGGATAAGGGAGATATACTGAGAACAATTAATGATCGCCTGTAAGAGAATGACACTGCAATAGATGAATCATCAAAGTTAAGACTGTTGGAATTTGGCATCAAACTTAGGGCTAGTAAAGATGGACGTATGAGAGGTTGCATCCGTCGTGTTTACAACCAGCGAGCTACAAGAACAATTAGCATTCACACTCTTCGACATATACTGATGGAGACTGAGTACTTATGGGTTTGCCCGAAGTGCATTGATGTCAATTCTGTATAACAATAACAATAACTCTAGTGTGTGATACTGTGATTTGTAACTTCTACTCTAGTCTGTGTCATTGAGTGTGATTTGTACTTTGATGTGAAAATTCGGCTCGTTTACTTTTTCGTAATTTCCTGTCATCGCCTTTATTATCTATTATTTTGACATATTTAATGCACATATGTTCGTGCCTATCCTCTACTCAGAATTGTTATCCTGTTTTATTCTACCATTGTTCATGTTTCACGCTTCGACGCATGACAGGCCAGACAACCACCCATGCCTGAGAGATTAATTGAATCACTAAACGTGATACCGCATTGACTCCAGGCACTTATAACACCTGTGCTCCTATGGAGCTTTATTATTATGATGTTTGCATCAGATGGATGGATGAATGAGATTGCACGGACTGATTTTTATTTTACAGCTCGATTTTAAGCATGTGCGTAGAAATGGTATTAGTGATTGTGTGTGTGTGAAAACATGTACGCCTGTGACGTCACCGAATTCTGTATAGCACCGTGCGGAAGGAAGAAAGCTAATATGGAAAATGGTAGAAGCATCATTATCCTTATGTCTACAACTCTGCCAAGAGTAATCTTTTGCGAAGGTAGACACCGTTGAAGACCCACAATAGATACTCTAGGTTTTGGCCTATGTTGGACCACTACTGCAGAGAACAGGGGAGGCAACATGTGACACCTGTACTCTAAGCTAAGACAATGTTTGTGATTTGTAACTTGTACTCTAGTCTGTGACACCGTTTATAATTTGTAACTTTTACTCTAGTCTGTGACACCGTTTATAATTTGTAATTGTTACTCTAGTCTGTGACTTACTTACTTACTTACTTAGTCGTTCCCCTTCTACCATGAGGTGTAGAGGTTTGGAAGAGAGAGCGCCAGACTATCCTATCGGCTGTCTTCCTCCTGGCCTGGTTCCATTCTAGTCCTCGGTCCTTCAAAGATTGTCTAATGTTGTCCTCCCAGCGGAGTCTGGGTCGTCCTGGGGGTCTGGATCCCAGGCTCTTTGTTTCCCATGCTTGTCGTGGTAGCCGATCTTCTCCCATTCTACAGACATGGCCAAACCATCTTAGTTGGGACTGTTCTACTTCTAGTCTGCGACACCGTTTATAATTTGTAACTATTACTCTAATCTGCGACATCGTTTATAAATTGTAACATTTACTCTAGTCTGTGACACCGTTCATAATTTGTAACTTTTACTCTATGTGACCGCGCTATATAACTAGGTGGCAGATGGCAGGCCTAGTGACGTAATTCAAGGTTTACAATTTCTCTTTTATGTATCTTCCAAGTTATTGACTTATTGATATGTGTGTGTACTGGCCATCTCCGCCAGAGATGTTGATTCTTGGATGAGACACTTTTCCTTCTTTATTCAACTCAGAATCCGTTCCGTTCCTTCTTCGATGTTACTAGTGACTTCGTATAGTGGTAGTTTTAAATAGACATGGCCTACATACAGCAACGATCAAAAGATGAGATCAAATCCATGTGTATCCTTCAAAACATTTATTTACATGGTACTATTGCCCAGCATGGTAGTAATTCATATGATAGAGCTCGCACATAATCATATCAGAGGTACTTAAAGAAGCGAATTTGACCGCCAGACCAACCAAATGTTGTGTTGGATGTAAAGAGTTGGAATTCTTGGGACACACAGTACATCAGGGAAACATGACCCCTGACCCCAAGAACCTAGAGAAACTGAAAAAAAGCACCGAGGCCACAAACAAAGAAAGACGTGAGATCTTTTGTCTCATTATGTGGTTTCTACCAGAAATATATCAAAAACTTTAACTCCATATGTGCACCGTTGACTGATTTGACACGCAAAGGAAATCCAGATAGAATTACCTGGACAGCACAGTGTGAATTAGCCTGCCAAGAATTGAAGGAAAAGCTCACAAGCAGACCTATTTTGAAATTACCTGACTTAAGTCAAGAATTCATTGTGAGAACGGACGCGAGTAATGTAGGGTTGGGTGCAACCCTGTTACAAAAGTCAGATTCACTGGATGGGGAATTAACCCCAGTGACATATGCTAGCAGCAAGTTGAATAAAGCTGAACAAAACTATTCCACTAGCGAAAAAGAGTGTCTCGCAGTGATATGGGCGATCAAGAAATTCAATATTTATCTGTATGGAAATTCATTCAAGCTACAAACGGATCACAAACCATTGGCTTTTCTAGCGCAAGCTAGGCATGAAAATTCCAGATTGTTGAGGTGGTCTTTGCTATTACAGCCATATCAGTTCAGTATAGAATATATTTCTGGAAAAACTAACCTAGGTGCTGATTTTCTAAGCCGCCATCCGTGCGATGAAAATCAGAGTAATCCCAAGGCATAGATAGTAGTTTATCTATGTGTATATAGAATTAGGGACTGACATATGATGTCTGTTTTAAGTGGGGAGAATTGTAGTGAAAAATTCTAATACCCATATATAAAATAGAATATAAATGTAAAGCAGAAAACAAATATAAGAAAGAAAGAAGAATGGAGCAAAACCAGTGCTTTCCCAATAGCGCAAAAGCCTGAGATATATAACGCCGGAAGGGATGAACGCAAAATCTCTGCTTTTCCTGCTGCATTCTTCAAATAAATGTATCGCCACACCCCCTGTATAAAACGTGTACTGTATTTTCATAATGACCTAGATACAAATACTAACATTAATGTAATTATACGCACAAAAGTAACCGTGGAAGGACAGACGGACGAACTAAGAGAGAGAGAGATGCACTGAGGGACGCATGCAGTTATGCCGCTCGCTGTGTGTCGCTGTGTAAGCCATCTCGCACGCCGTTGCATGGCCTGATTTTCAAATAAACAGTGATGAAAAAACTAATGACACGACATTAGGTTTCGAAAACAGGTTTAATTCTTATTAGGAAACATGACATTCCCCTGTTTTACATCTGATTCCTGACTTTATACTGATAGTACAGTTAAAAAGATGCTGACAGATGATAGTTAAAAACAAACAACTAAGATCGAAAAAAGACAGTATTTTTAAATAAGCCATTTAGTCTCATGATAATTGTATATTCGGGTTCCTGAAGACTTGTGGACAAAGAATATGTAATTGGTTGTTTAAATAGTCCATTAGATAATGAAATATTGGTAATAAAACATATAGAGAACAGAGATACTGTCATGTCGAGTCATATCTGCTTGGATGGAATGGCATGATTTTTTTTTTAAACACGTAGGTGAAAGAAGGCTAAAATAATACGAAGTAGGGGATTGGCTTGATTTTGAAGGAAGCCGAGGTATGATTGGCTAACTTAGATATACGAATCTAGTTGTTGATAGTAACACATAGTAGTGTGAGAGATTTTTTTAAAAGTTAATTCAAAAATAAAGATAGGCTTAGTCCGATTGGCCAAATCATGTGACCTTAACGAAAGAGTACGCTGCTCGTTGCCATTTTAAAAAAATATTCATAAGAGCAGGAAGCGGTGACAGACTTGTGCTGTGTTTTATAAGATATAACTACAGAAATCAGTCTGGGACAGTGGGCAAATCTAAAAGTGTGCCATATTAACTTGCCTTATTCATCGTAACCTGTGTATATTTCCTTTACATGTGGGGTTCCTGCTGGTACTTGTGTGATGCTGATACTGAATGATAAAGCAATTCAGCACTAGATCAAGGAGTCTCTGACACCTGCTGTTATAAAAGAGGCTTAAGACCAGAGGATTGTGAAGCGTTTGGCCAAACTGACTGCAATTGCTGCGATTTCAGGGCTCAGATAAGTGATATCTGGCCTGGAACAACTTATTACTATTCCTGAAAGATCTCCTGTATTGAATAAAAACATTCCTCCAAAAAGAATAACAGAGACCATATTATTAAAACCAAAGAACATTGGGAGGATGATATACCCCAAGCTGCTTCATAATACCAGTAATTAGATATATTAAAGAATATCCAATTAAAAATTGTACCCATGTACTATAGACATACTGTCTATTGCATGTAAATATTTTAATATATATATGTAATTATATTATGCAATCCAATTGATTATCATTGACTAAAGTCCTGACCAAAACAATATTTAGGCTCAGGACCAATAAAGTTTAACAGAAAATTTTTCATTATAAAATTTAACAGCTGGAGTTAGTTGAGTTTATCTTAGGATTTAATATTTGTTTGTATATGCTTTGTATTGAGATTATTCCACAACACTTTTACAATACCCTAGACACTTAACGAAGCTATTATTCACGTTGATCAAGAATAAGTCTGATTGAGATCGAAATGTGGTAGCAAGTAAGGTCTTCTGTATACACACCAAACTTATTATCTTCAGAAACTTTCACAGCTGATCTCATTCAGTACACTAGGTCCCCTATCCCCATATTTATATCTCATCCACTCACCACATATCGCTCAGACTTTTCTAAGATGTCTTCAAGCTTTTCTGCCCCCTGCTCAGCTAGAAATCTCCGGGTATCAGCAGACAAAGTGTTCTTTATTTGTTCTGTTAAAACAAATTCCTCCAGACCTTCTTAGGTAGAGGGGAGCTGTGAAAGCTCAAGGCACTTTGTCAAGTATCCCTTTAGACGAGATGAGAACTGCTGAAAAGTTTCAGAGCTCTCTTTCCTGCTGTTGCGAAAAAGTTGCAAAAATTTGCGAGCATTCATTTCAAAGCGCTCCAGTAACGCTTTCTTCAACGCATCGTAATTGTCTTGTTGGCTGCTCTCCAGTTTTGCATACACATCGTAAGCAGAACTTTTCAAAGCCTGGGAAAGCTTCATATTCCAACGGGACCTCTCTAAACCGTACAGAGTTGCAATTTTCTCAAATTTTTCTAGATACGTGTCAATCTTCTCGTTAGGACAAGGGAAAGATTCCAGCGCAAAAGACATAGCAGTGAGATGAGTAGATTGAGTGTTAGAAGGATCAGTTAAGGAAGAATGAGAAGACTCTCCATTGCTGGAGGTAGAGGCAGCACCAAGACTTTGGACTTCTAGAGCCTTAAGAGCCAACTCATGCTGTCGTCGTTGCTCATTTTCTCTTTCCAAATGCTGTCTCTCCGTCTCTCTTTCCTCATGCTGTCTTTCCTTCTCTCTTTCCTCATGCTGCATCCTGCGAATTTCCATTTCCTCATCCATCTTCCGCTGCTCTTTAGCTTCCGCTGCTTTCCTCTCTGCATCATATCTCTCAAGTTCGTCCCTGACGAAAGCTTTTGCATCTTCACCATCCAGTCCCCCTTCGATTGCTTCCTGTCTGAGGGTCTGCCTCAGCTTCGCCCTCTCGGCCATAATAAATCAGTGACTGAGACTTAGACGAGAAAGAAAGTAAGAAAAGGATACACTGGTTCCTACCACTTACGAGAAAATATCAAAACAAAAGATGATATACTTTAACCTGGGATACCTCCTCCAAAAATATATAGTATCTACCTATCGCTGCTATTAATCGGCAATAAAGCACCTAATGCAAACGACTACGCCAAAAAAATGGTAGTAAAGATTACTCACTGAAAAATAAGTTGCTACAGTGGAAAACAAAATAATTATTGCAAAAATTTTCGGAGAAAAAAAAATCCCCTTAATTTTTTTAATCCACTATAAGTTCACCCCTGAAGACAGTTAGGGTAAGGGAGGCAATTAATCTGGATAAATAGTCCGAAACGCACTCCTTAACTTAGTTCAATCACCTACTTCTTCAGAACCCTGTGAATGTTATACACTCACAAAACGTTACCAGCGTTTAGTATTACAAAATCAGTAATTAACATATATATTCCGACAAAATCAACTTGTAAACCAAATGTATAATGCTCAATAATGCTGTGGAAAAATACTTATCAGTTTGTGTGGTCAGCACGCCCGTAAACAGATCGTTAGTCTAGGGGATAAATTATTTTTAAAAGATACAAAACTCACAAGACATCACACTCTTACTCTATATCAGAATACAGAATCTTACAGACGAGCTGATATTTGTCGTCTCGTC
The DNA here is from genome assembly GCA_024509875.1 of Oreohelix idahoensis. NCBI lineage: Eukaryota > Metazoa > Mollusca > Gastropoda > Stylommatophora > Oreohelicidae > Oreohelix > Oreohelix idahoensis. The sequence goes on along the minus strand of JAMPIV010017659.1, from coordinate 718,607 downwards.
TTCCTATTGAAAGTTCAAAATCCCGATAGACAAGACCCCATTTGTCGTAGATTTTTGATAGGGGAATTAAGACTTGGGTTGGTCCCTTCTGCATAGATTAGAATAAGTGATAGTCACAGTGAGAAGTAGTAATAGCAATAGATTTCCACGAGTGAGATGGTAGAATGTGATTAAGAGGCTGTCTCTGAGATCGAGAAATCTTCTCTTTCTCACCTATCTTCTACGACAGCTTTCGAGGAGTCAGACAGTCTAAACACACATATGTGTATATATATCTCTAACCACTCACGTGCACGCACATATATGATGACAGTTGGACGTACAGACGTGGGAAAACTATAACAAATGATTATATAAATATTCTAGAACGAGCTGACCAACACGCTGATTAATTTCTAGAGAAACTTTAATTATCATCTAAAATTTCTTCACAACACATAGAAATTGCATCAAAACATATACAAATAGTCATAAAAAAATCAAGGAATTGCTACAAGAAATGATGGACCCACAGTTAGATCTTATCCCTCGAGGTATGCCCACAGTCCTGTTGGAAGAAAGTGATAGCCCCAAGGAACCAAGGATATATAGGATTAGGTCTAATATTTCCCCTCCTTAAGGTATGGACAGACTTGATATCTCTGCTCTATTTTAAGGGAAATATGATTAGCAATACTTGCATACAGAAAGTTAAGATAGCAAAATGGGTGCCCAACTACAACAATAAAAAAATCACTCCGTCCTGCATTCACTTTATTCATTCAGCCGAGCACACGTGCACATGTTCATACTCACAGCTTAGATAGCCACTTCTGGTAATACAATTTTTAGGACATTCACCTACAGACTCGTCAAGGGCAGTCTTTGACCAAGAAATCCCCAGTTCCAAAAAGACAGGATGAATTCTCTGCTTCCGGGAACGACTCCTTGGGTGTTCTTATTTTTCGGATGTCTGTTTAGGTCACATTAAAATTGTCCAGGCACGAAACATTAACAACAAGCACAGTGTCAATAGCTTAGGTTTCTAGAATTGAGGAATGTCAGATCGGTGTCCACTTTCAGGAAAGGACTATATTTGGTCACCACACCACTAGTCGAAACTCCGTCGGAATGTTACTGACGTTAATATGCTACTTGCCACAACGGCTAAATTTTTGTACATAGAGTTTGTGCAGAAAATCTGATCTGGCTCAAAGGCCCAGTATAAAACAGTTAGTCTTTAATAAAACCCGTTTGTGAGAGTTGTACTCTGTCTATTTATGAAGACACACGCACTGTCAGACAGGTGTTAACTTGTAAACCCACGTGGTTAAAAGATAAAACTGTTTATGTTTCTCACAGGTATGTCTCTGTACTAAAACGCTGGCAAAGTTTGGGTACCACAGTTTCACTATATGTAAATGGAAAGAACACATATCAAATAATTATACATACTATAACTGATAATTTAAACTGCAAGCGTAGCTTGTCTTATAGTTTAACACTTCCCGTGGAATAGGTTATAGTTAAAATCAAACATCCTGAATTAGGAATACCTACGCATTCTGTCAATACTCAACATGTAGCAGTCATTTAATAAGTTAGTTTTAAAATATTCTCGACTGCGTATTAGCAGTTAAATTAAATCCATTATGGCTACATGATTTTAAGCTAGAAATTATAATTTATTCCGCTTTCCCCTGTAACTCGTCGACTAGAGAATATAACAGACTTAATAATTTAACTCTCTGCACAAATCTAACTTGCAAAATGAAATAAGCGATTTAACACTTTAACACTCACAAAATACTAGATAAATAATATAAGATTTACCTCAACACAGAACTACTAAGAACTTAAACCACTACGATCATACTAAATGACATCTCTATTAACAGAGATTCTAGAAATCGAACGAAGGCTTGTTCTAGTCTTGACTGCGAAGTTACTGAGTGAAAATGAAATCTAACTCTCTCTAGTATATATGAAAAACCAGGCAAAGATGTGAGCTATTTCCGAAAACTACGCAATAGCCTCCCCTTCTCTTAACACTTACGGTAACTTCAAGAGGCTGTCGTAAACTGCCACTTTGCGTCTCTGACACCTCCGTCTAAGAAACGGCCGAAGCGCTACGTGTCAGATGCAAATGTAGACAACTTGTCTGCACTGCAAGGGCAGTTTTTGCACCTACGCCGAGAAATGACCATTCTGAGCGAATGCGTGATGGCGCCTTCTCCACCCTGACACTGAGAATCTACCGAGGAAACTACGTGTCCGATATGTCGGGATTCACGCCTCACCTCAGCGCTCACCGAGAAGCTACGTTTTGACAAGTGAGAATGCAGACGATATGTCGGCCCTATGTCTGAGATAGCCAAAATATTCACAGTTATTTCGTCAATCTGCAGCGATTGACCGAATGCATTCTCACGCCAAATCGTCTGGTCCAAGGGACTACACGTTACGTAAAAAGTTACTCGTTTAATCAGCCATGAAATGCGTTTCTAAATGAGAAACGAAACTGGCGAAAGTGAGAATGGGAAAGAAATTATTTCTCGCACACGAACGAATGCGAAAAATACATGAAAAAAAAAATAAAGAGTGATAATAAATAGAGGATACGGGTGAAAGAAAAAGAAGAGGATATAGGCAATTTACGATCAATAAACTCTCTGTGATACATCCATGCAATCAATGTCGCTTTCTTCTCGTTCTGTTGTCTCGAGTTCTGATTCATAAGGTGCCAAAGGCGTATCGATAATGTTCTGTTCTCTTTGTGTTTCCTCTGAAGGTTGCGCTGTTTCAATGTTTGTATGTTCTTCTCTAGGGCTCCGACTATGGTGGGTTATGTTTTTTCTCATTGTTTGCAAGGGCCTCTCATCTTCGCTGTCCCAACTGGAGTGTGTAGGCTGGTGTGTAGGTTGTTGTTGACTTGGAACTGGCGGTTGTAATCCTTGACTGCCATAATATGTCTGACTCGTTATGGACGGGTGGGGTTCGTTGTCATGCACTGATACCGGTGTGCTGCTATCTCTACTGTGTAAACGATTGTCTCGAAATATCAACCTCTCTCTTAATTCTGCCAGCGGAATGTCATCTTCGTCTTCTGACTTGTCTCTACAGCTGTAGTTGATTTGGGGTTAAGTACAATAAGGTGTTCTAATAATAATAATAATAATAATGGGAGGAGCCTTCTCTCGGTCTCTGATTTCAACGACCGTGTAATCATAAATCATATTTTAAACAGACAGACACCATCTTCATACCTAGAAAATGTCTTCAAGTTTAAAACACTACCCATTTCTCATATATGGTCAACCACTTGTGGAGTTATGATACCATCAACTGAACTTTGTCGCTGTTTGATTATGTTAGTGCTGTGTACATGGAATAATTTACACATATTTATCAAACCTTCCATCTATGCTACACGCAAGAGGAACTTGTAAAAGGTTTGTATGATCGTTTCTGTTTACAACATTGGAGATGACTAGCCATTGTTGGCGCTATATTCTCGCAATAATAATGCTCATGCAGTCCGCTGAGTGTTTATACAGTCTGCTGAGTGTTTATACAGTCTGCTGAGTGTTTATACAGTCTGCTAAGTATGTATACAGTCATCTGAGTGTTTATAGAGTCTGCTAAGTGTTTATATAGTCTGCTGAGTGTTTATGCAGTCTGTTGAGTGTGTATACAGTCTGCTGAGTAGTTATGCAGTGTGCTGAGTGTTTATACAGTGTGCTGAGTGTTTATACAGTCTGTTGAATGTTTATACAGTGTGCTGAGTGTTTATACAGTAAGCTGATTGTTTATGCAGACTGCTGAGTGTTTATACACAGTATTTTTGCAGACTGCTGCGTGTTTATATAGACTGCTGTATGTGTATACAAACTGCTGAGAGTGTATACAGTACACTGAGTGTTTATACAGTCCACTGAATGTTTATACATTCTGTTGAGTAGCTTATACATTCCGCTGAGTATTGTTTGATTACTCTGCCCGCCAAGCGTTGTTTCATTGTTATTACTAGCAAACCTATGGCAAGATGGTAATATCTATATGTGCGTGCACTTCTGTTTCCAAATGTATTTGTGTTACATATGCTTTTATTTACTAAAGTGAATTTGTATTCACCATTGAGGCGCTGGTATTGTAGGACTAAATTGTACAAGACATAACAATATATACATTTTCAGCTTGAGAAAAATAATAAAGATGTGTGTTCAGTCTTTCTCTATGTGGCGACAGGGTAGAAGAGAGGATAGATAAAAGAAATAAAAGAGAGTACCAATCTCTTCCACAGTGTCTTTTGGCTCACTGTAGGTGATAGTTCGACACTTGTAAGAAGAAATGTTTCAGGAGACTGAAATTTAAACTCTTCTCAGTTAAGTCAAGAGGCAAATCCCATCAAGGATCCTGAGAGTAGGTTAGGTCTTCAGTCACACTTCCCCTGAGGTACTGATATGGCTCATGAGACCCCCAGCTGGTATTTAAGATAATGATTAACAAAAATAGTTAACTACCAAGCAATACAGAACATTTAGTGAAAAGAAAGAAACAACAGTGAAATTCTTTTCAATGAATATATATTAGCTCAAGCTATATTGGTTACAGAAAAACACAAGGAAGAAAAAAAATAGGTATAATTTGTTATATGTATATATTACTGAGTAAAGGGAGATAAAAATAGCCTACACAAAAGTTATGTTTATTATTAGGGTACCCTTCACGATGATCCTTCTGCATGCAGTCAACCAAGTCAAAGCCAAAGAACTATGCCTGGGGCTCAAGTGACTTCTCCAAGCTTAGTGTGCAATGCTAGGTTCTCAACAAGTTTCACTACAGGGGAAATCCCTGGAAATGTGTGGATGATTTCAAAAGTCAACGCGGATGTAATTAGCCTCATAGACATAGGTTCACTTCCACTTACATATATTGTAGCATTGTGCACAGCTGGTGGTCATATAAGGATGTCTCCAGATATGCCTCCATGCACATTCAGTGAAATCAGACTCCCACATCTTTGTATCATTCTGTGTCTCTTTGCATACCCACAGAAAGTGGATTACTTCCTTCTACAATAATGAAGGCTGTAAACATCCTTTGCCTGCTGGCTTCATTAAGGAAATACTTATTCCTCTTCTTTAACTGGATTGTTGATGGAAATTGGTTCCAAAGGTTGTTACAGCCGGGAGTTGTAGTGAGGATTAGCTCTCACTGCAGATAAAATACTTCTATGGCACGCGCCTCAAGCAGCCTCTGACAACCAAGTCCAGCTCCCGGCCTTCAAGTGTGGCTCAATTTGAGCCCGGCGGAACTGTTTTCACTGACGGGAGAAGGGGCAAAGGCGAGCGACTGGCGCCTTAAAACCAGCAGCTTCGGGAAGATAGGGCTCGTGGTCCTTAGTTGGTAGCTTATCTAAGAGAAGGAACTCTGAATTTAAACCACCGCTGCCTTGCGGGAATATCCATTTATGGAATTGGCTTCGGGAGTAAACCCTGAGGATAAATCCGGAGTCGGAGTCCCTAAGGCAGTCTATTGTCGATTCGACATTATTCTGGCAACTCCTGCGATGTGGCTGGTACCAAACTGTATCAGCTACTGCCATTCCTTTGGATCTACCAGTTGTGTGGAGAGGGGGAACATGCTGTATGGGCAACAGCTTGATCTTCATATAACTGTGCCCAAGCTCGCGCCCTGGAAAGGACACTCCAGCTTCACCCTATAGGTGTCGGCAAAACACGGGGGGAAGTAGCTTCACGATGGCTGAGATTTATGTCCTAATTCTAATCACTGACTGGTATGACACAATATCTTTTAATGTTTGGTCCTTTCTTAAACAGTACTTATCCTGAATGTTGTTGTTGCTGTATGACTTCACAATATCACTGCAAGTTTTCTCCCCCTGGCCAAGTTGCTGGAATAGTTCGTTGCTGTATACTGCAAGTTTTCACTACACAACTGATAGTTCACCTGCGTTCGTCACCACCAGGGAGCCGCTTTGTTCCAATATTGCAGTTTGGTTTCTCAAAGACGGCAGAAAAGCAATTCTTTTGTCTGGTAGTCTGACAAATTACACGCCAGAAGTTTCCGCCGGGGCTTGCAGATGTGAGTAAAGACACAACCGATATATTTTACATATATACTTTTAACAGCGGTCACTGACCTCATTCAGGTCAGGAAAACCCCTGGCGAACTGGGTCATGGGTGACTGTTCTATCAGCCACTGTACATAGCGCTAAGTCACTGGGAAATCCTTAATATTCTGGGTCATTGAGCGGAGATCACCCGGTCACTTGCCGGTATCCCCGGCTGACTGGGTCATTGGCCTCTCAGGTAAATAACAAAGCGACATTGAACTGGAAAACCCCCGGTATCTTGGGTCACTGTCCTACCTGGCCTTAGAAATCATGAAAGAGAGAGAGAGAAAAGAGGGAGAGAAGAAGTTGGCGAAGAATTTCGCGACACTCTATCACAACTGAGTTATCTCTCACATGTATAAATCCTTGCGTGTATTTGTGTTATCACTTGGTTCTGATACAATAACCATAAAAGCGGCAAAAAAATGCAACAGCAATAGATAAACAAACAAACAAATACGCATCAAAGCTTTCGAAAGTCGGGATTTTATCTTATGATGATAATTTGTGAACACATCATTGTGCATAATTAGATGGACAAACTTAGTGAACTGATTTACAAACAAACTTTACGGTTAAATTTACAAACTACGATTTGATTTACTTGTAGTAAATCGGAATCTGTTTTTAGCAGAGTTATAGTTTCTTTCTTAAAGAAGACAGAAAACCTAAGCAAGACAACTCATCAGAAGACCTATGACACTGTCAATCCAACTATGCAAGGTATCCAAGAGCATTTAACTTTTTTGTGTTTTTTTTCTTTTCTTTTGCAAGCTGGCTACTTTTTGTGTGAAATCATAATTTTTTTGTTCTTATTATTTTCACGTTTTGATTTTTAAGACCTTCATTTATATGGACTACAGACTGTACGTGTTAGAAATAAAACGTACCAACCAACTGCAGTGACGGGCCAAAGGTTTCTGATTGTTGTAATCATTGTGTATAGAGGCATGTGTTTATAAATAATAAGACGAGCGAAGCATCTGAAATAGCTTTATCACACCCTGGCATGGAAGGAGATTGAGGACACAAGAGACTGTAGGAAATGTCTTATGCTAGATATCATGACCTATGACCTATCATCGATCATTTAGCTATTATAAAACCATGTATCTCGTCTCTTGTCTCTGACAAGTGGATTAACCCACAATATTCATTTCCATCTCGGTTCTGTCATAATCTTTAATCCCATTGTTCATTTTCGTTCCTTTCCTTCCGTTTCTTGGTGGGCTCAGTATTATTCCTCAAGATCTATCTGCCACAAGTCCATTTTTTTTCTTCAGTACCACTCAAATTCACATCATTTTCTACTTGGTCTGCGGCAAACTTTTCCTCATCACTGTGTCATGTCAGAATTTCAATCAATTCTTTCATGACATGTCTGAAGCTCTATTTGGCTAGAGAATCAATAACATTCTTCTCCATGAGAGCAACTTATTACTGGAAATAGTGAATGTAAAAATGTAGAGACCGATGATTATAACCGGAAGTTGTTGTCTTATAACACGGTTACTCCACTCATCAAGACACTCAATGAGTGGGAATCTATCAACTCCCAGGTTGTGACAGAGATTTTGGACGGCCCAGGTTGTGACATAGATTTTGGAAGACCTAGGCTGGGACATAGATTTTGGAAAACATAGGTTGTGACACTGCCATCAATGGCGCCTATACCTTGTTGCGGTATGGTGGCTTGTGTACCCTCACAACCTCCAGAATTATGCCAGCGGGAGTTTTACTTCAGGCATGTTCTATCAAGATGAACAGGTCTGCGCGGGTAGGGGTCACTCTAAAGCTGGTACCCTGGTCCCCCAGGTTGGGGGGTTTAAGCACAGGGTCGACACCCCTCTTTATGTAAAAAAAAAAATCACAAACGTTACGAAAACAGCAACAAATGAACAAGCTTTGCTGCGGGATTGACATCCGGAGACTGAGGCTCGTATAACTGCCAGTGGTAAAAGCAGAAAGGAAGCCACTGACATGAAACGGACATCCTGGCCTCTAGACATGGCACCAGAATTGGATTTTGGGATGTAAGAACGATGAATGAGACGAGGAAATTGAAACAGTTTATAATGGAAATGAAAAATTACAAAATACAGATACTAGGAATAAGTGAAAGTAGATGGACTGGGGCAGGAAGGGTAAAAACAGCAACAGAGGAAACAACTTTACTCAGGACGAGAGGATGACCAACAGAGTGAAGGCGTAGCCATTATCCTGAAGAAGAGCTTAGAAAGATCATTATTGGAATGGAAGTCAATCAACAATAGAATTATAAGAGCGAGACTGAGAGGAAGATTCACTAACCATAAGACAATGCTATGTACCAACAAATGACAGCGACAGAGAGGACAAGGATGCGTTTTACCAGCAATTACAAAAAGAAATGGAATGTACACCAAGGTATGATCTTATCACAGTAACTGGAGACCTCAATGCTAAGGCTGGAACGCACAATGAATACAACGAAAAAGTAATGGGAAGATACGGCAGCAGAATAGCAAATGAAAATGGTGATAAATTAAAAGGCTTTTGGGGCTTTAATAACCTTGACATTGATGGAATACTTTTTCCACACAAGCAAATCCACAAATTAACGTGGAAGTCACCACATGGCCGTGACGGAAACCAGATAGATCACATAATTGTCAACGGCTGATGGAGGCATTCTCCGCAAGATGTAAAAGTAAGAAGAGGCGCGGGTGTGAGTAGCGGATCTTCCTTCCATCCTGCATACATGGATGATGACCGCCTCGAGCTAGCAAGAATAAAGATCAAAACTACTGGGTCAAAAATAACAAAATAGAAAAGATTTGACATCAGTAAATTGAAGGATCCCCTCATGAGACAAGCATTTGTGTCTGATATAAAGAAATTTTATCAAACTGCCAAGAGCCAGGAAGAGACAACAATTTAAGATGTTGACCAGAAATTCAGCACAGTTTCAACAGTATATAAAAAAAGCAGCAAAACGTGATTGGGATTCCAAAAAAGGAAGATACAAGATTGGATAACGTCAGAAACGTTGAAAACCATTGGTATAAGAAAAAAATGAAAAGAAAGAAATAGAAGTAAAGTTCTATAGCTGAAGGAAATATATAGAGAACAGTACAGTCAGCTGAGGAAGGAAATAAAACGTCAAACCCGAGCTGACAACAGAAAATTCATAGACAATCTTGCATGTCAGGCAGAAGAAGCAGCACTGAGGAATGAACAAAGCACGGTGTACAAAGTAACAAAAGCGATCAGTGGAAAACGGGGCGCAAACAACATGACACTAGTTAGAGGCAAGAACAGAAATCACATCACTACAGAACAGAGGCAAGAACGGAAATCACATCACTACAGAACAGAGGCAAGAAGCAAGATAGGCAGAACACTTCAGAGAAAGACTAAATAAAGCACCTCCCGAGTCTCAGCTGAATATTCAATAGGATGAAAATGATTTAAGTATAAATACAGATATTGCACGTAGGGAAAATATCATCACAGCTATCAAAAGGTCGAAGAACGGAAAAGCTCCAGCGCATGATAATCTAAATGCAGAGCTATTTAAAACAGATCCTGTATTAACGGCAGACCTATTAGAACCACTATTAGCACAGACCTGGCAAACAGAGACAACACAAATGGAGTAGAACAGAGGAATAATTGTTAAATTGCCGCAGAAAGGTGAACTCACTGACTGCAATAACCGTAGAGGAATTACTCTCCTATCGGTTCCCAGCAAAATATTGGGCAGAATAATTATTCAAAGAATATCAAGAGTACTAGACCATAAACTGAGGAAGGAGCGAGCAGGATTCAGAAGAAACAAACAATATGCAAATCATATATTCACCCTCAGGTTCATAATAGAACAGTGTCCAGAATAGCAGAGGCAGCTGTATATAAAGTTTGTTGACTTTGAAAAGGCATTTGACAGCATACACAGGAAAATACTGAGGGCCAATGGAATGCCTAAGTAAACGGTCAGTATCATTAAAAGCTTGTATGCTAATTGCATATGCAGTGTTGGGTGGAGCAACCTAACTTTTGAGGTAAAAACAGGAGTGCGGCAGAGACGACCTTATCAACCACTCTGTTTTTAACTGTCAAAGACTGGGTGATGCGGCAGACAACAGCGGATGCCCATAGTGGAATATGATGGACATCATTCTCTACACTGCAGGATTTAGAATATGCAGATGTTACTACATTATTCGCACACTCACCAACTCATCCAAGAAAAAAAAAAGACAGACTGAATAAACATAGCCAACAGGTGAAACTGAACATTAATTTCCAGAAGGTAGAAGTCATGACACTAAATGTAACAAATCCTGCACCCATAAAAATAAGAGACCAAGACTAGAATATACAAACTATTGACCTACTTAAGAAGTAAAGTAAAACCAGATGGCGGAACATACAAAGACATCAGTCGCCAAATGAGTAAAGCCAGAATACCCTTCATCAATCTAAACAACATCTGGAAATCCTCCCAGTGCAGTACAAACACTAAATTAAAAAATATACGAGAGCTGTGTAATTTATGTACTGTACGGTGCAGAATGCTGGAGAGTAACAGAAAGCCATCACCAACCAAGAACTGCTAACTCGGAGCCACCAAGAAGACATGCGCACCATCATAGCGGGTACACGCTAGAATTGGGTTGGCCACATCCTCAGAAGAAAACCTGACATCACCACCGGAACTGCCGTGCTATGAACTCCAGCAAGGACGGTCAAAAGCCACCTGGCGGAGAACAGTGGAGGCAGAGATGCTAAGCATGAACCAGAGCTGGGAACCACACGAAGATTTTCTGTCAACCGAGCAAAGTGGTTACAGTTTGTCGCTGCCCTACAAGACGCCACCTGGCGTAATGGCCGTTGATTGCTTTGTCAGTCAGTGGCCGAAGACCAAAGAAGAAGAAGGTTTTGTCAGAAATTTCGGAAAGCCCAGGCTGTGACAGAGCACCCGTGTGTTACCGGGGCCCGAAAGGGGAGCAAAGAATAGTAACACTGCACCCTACCACGCATGTCGTAAAAAGCGACTAAGGAGAGTTGGGCATGGGGCTGTTTACCCCATCCCGTAAAAACTTCGCACAGTGGGCTGATCACCTGCTTGCCAACCAATCTGATTACGGAAACAATGATAGATTGTTTGGTCTGTTTTTGTTCCACAAAGACGCCACTAGGCGTGGTGGAAACAGCGATAGATTGATCAATTTGTTGTTGCCCTAAGACGCCACTAGGCGTACTGGCCACATACTGCTTTGCCGGTTGATGGCTAAGGATGGAAGAAGAAGAAGAAGAAGGCTGTGACAGAGATTTTTGAAGGCCTAGGCTGTGACAGAGATGTTGGAAGGCCTAGGCTTTGAAAGAGATGTTGAAAGACCTAGGCTGTGACAGAGATGTTGGAAGACCTAGGCTGTGACAGAGATGTTGGAAGACCTAGGCTGTGACAGAGATGTTGGAAGACCTAGGCTGTGACAGAGATGTTGGAAGACCTAGGCTGTGACAGAGATGTTGGAAGACCTAGGCTGTGACAGAGATGTTGGAAGATCTAGGCTGTGACAGAGATGTTGGAAGATCTAGGCTGTGACAGAGATGTTGGAAGGCCTAGGCTGTGACAGAGATGTTGGAAGACCTAGGCTGTGACAGAGATGTTGGAAGACCTAGGCTGTGACAGAGATGTTGAAAGGCCTAGGCTGTGACAGAGATGTTGGAAGACCTAGGTTGTGACAGAGATGTTGGAAGACCTAGGCTGTGACAGAGATGTTGGAATGCTTAGGCTTTGACAGAGATGTTGGAAGACCTAGGCTGTGACAGAGATGTTGGAAGGCTCAGGCTGTGACAGAGATGTTGGAAGGCCCAGGTTAGGACATATATTTTGGAAGACAAAGGTTGTAACAAAATGTATATTTCTTACCCAGTTAAAAAAAAGCCTTAGCATATGACCTTGACATTTGTTGTAGCTCTTCATCTTCAACTTCGCCTTCTGCAGTTTTTGTTCTTTATTTTCTTCTACTTCCTGTTTTTCTGCTTCTTATTTTTGTCTACAGTTTTCCTTGCTGATAATTATCGTTAACATTTTCTTCGTCATTTCATCTCCCCTTCAACTCCTCTTCTAAATTTCGTTTCCCATCTTTTTCTTTATGTTATTTATTATCTTTTCTACCTTAAAAAAATAAAATTCTTCTTATCCACGGTTGCCTTCTTGTGTCAGTTTTCTCAGTTCACAAGTTCACTTTCATCTCTCACTTTTGTTTTTCTTCAAAAATCAACACTCTCTACTTTTCAAGTTATTTTTTAACACAGGATCTAAATTTGCCATTTGTTCTTCAAATTTTAAGCGGCGCGAGTTACAGTCACGAAATTAAACAACTCCTTCTCGTCGACCCCATCACGTGACAGTGATATTTAATGGCGCATTAATCGTAATTAATACATCGTCATTATCACCATGAACCATGACAACAGGCGTTGACCATCACTTCCCTCCACAAATGTCTTTGGGGCATTTCAAGAAGGCTACCTTAGATAATGTTTTGCCGGCCATCTTGTCACAACAAAGTATATTTCATCCTCGGTATTTCTGCTATCACCAGATTTTTCTAGACCCTCTCTTTTCGAAAGGTATAGAAGCCATGAATTAGCTTGTCTTGTTTTCAAAACTAAGTCAGAATGTATATCCTGTGGCACTGGCAATATGTGGAATTTCTTCTTCTCTTTATCTTTGGTTCTTGGTCGCTGACGGACAAAGCAATCAGTGACCATCACGCCTAGTGGCGTCTTGTAGGGCAGCAACAAACTGTCGCCATTTTTCTCTGTCGACAGCAATCCTTCGTGTTGTACTTAAGCTCTTGTTCTTCTCCGCCCCTACAGTTCTCCGTCAGGTGGCTTTAGGTTGTGCTTGCTTTCGCTTTTCTCTGGAGTCCATAGCATGTGGAATTTATAAAAACATAAACAATTTTTGCAAAAATTTGACAACATTGCTCTAGCGTGTGCGTGTTTTCTTGTTCTTATTTACGTTCACTTCTGACAGTGAGGAGACCATGTGATTTTGACGACCTGGATTGAATATCTGTAATGCCTATTTCTTCTCTCTTTTCCGCTGTTTAGTATCCTTCATATTTCTTTCTTTCTTTCTTCCTTTCGACTGCTTACAATTTACATATTTTTATTATTTATTAACATTCGCTACCAAAAGATGCTTATCAGGAAACCTGGATTTATTAGCTCTCGACTTTTCGCTATTGCCAGATTGGCTTAGTAAGTGCTGAAAACTAATTTAGAAATTAAAGAAATTCATTGTTGCATAAGTTGGATTAGAGGAAGTTGCGTTACCTTTCGTTTCAGGGGAACCCCCCCCCCATCCCCCCCCCCCCCCCCCCCCCCCCCCCCAAAAAAAAAAATTAAACATTTGTTTGTATATTTTTCTCACATACATTAATATTCTCCACCAGCTTCAGCAGACTGCATCCTGTGTACTTCTTAGAAAGGGTGCCATCGAAGACGCTCTGCATCAGCGTATGTCTATTCCTCTGTTTTTCGGATTCTCTAGATGTGATTGAGGGAGCTTCTGTTTCCCATCTGTCCCCTCCCCCGCAAGAGGGACAATCGTTTCTAGAAGAGGATAAGTTAAACGACATGCAACCTGGTCTGGGAGATAGCGAACTGAAGGAGCCTGACCGGGATGAGCAAGTGCTGGTCGAATTTGTCCTGAGAGAGAGCCTTTGGTTCTTTTCCGAGAGCCAGCTTTCTTGCAATCCGCGTGCACAGTAATTATGGTTGACAGTGGTTGGCTCCACGTAGATGTTTTGTTGAGTATTATTGTTGAAACTAAGGTACTGGCCATCTTGTAAATCTATCCCAGCCATCTCTACAAGTTCTTCCTTGTTGCTATAAACATAATCCCACTCAGACCGGACGCAGGATTCGCCGTCTGCAGGATTGTCTCGGTTCTGTAGTCTCTTTGGCTAAAAAGAAAAAAACACATTGGAGTGAATATGGATAAAAAGATGGGATTCAAAAATAAAGGGATATAGAAAAAGTGAAAAATGTAATTCTTCTTTGTTCTCATGGTCATTCATGTCCATAGCAGCGTGCTGCATTAGTTCTTTTGTCTTTCTACATGAACATTAGCATTTTTATTCCAATAAGTGCGTACATGCGTACAGGTATCTCTAATTAAATGCTGCGGTTTATACTTAACCCTTGACTCAGCATCATGTTTGTCTTAGCATTATGTTTGTATCAGCATTATGTTTGTCTCAGCATCATGTTTGTATCAGCATTATGTTTGTATCTGCATTGTGTTTGTCTCAGCATTATGTTTGTCTCAGCATCATGTTTGTATCAGCATTATGTTTGTCTGAGCATCATGTTTGTATCAGTATTATGTTTCTATTAGCATTATGTTTGTATCAGCATCATGTTTGTATCAGCATCATGTTTGTCTTAGCATCATGTTTGAATCAGGATCATGCTGGTCTCAGAATCATGTTTGTCTCAGCATCACGTTTGTCTTAGCATCACGTTTGTAACAGCATCATACTTGCCTCAGCATCACATTTGTATCAGGATTATGTTTGTCTCCACATTATTTTTGTCCCAGCATTATGTTTGTTTCCACGTTATGTTTGTCTCAGCATTATGTTTGTCTCAGTATTATATTTGTCTCAGCTATAAATAAGTATAGTGGAAAGTGTTATCTATAAATGTATCTGGGAGAAGGCGTTATCTATAAATGGGTTATTAGGTGTTATCTATAAATGTGTCTATTAGAAGATGTTAGGTATAAATGTGTACAATGGAAGGTCTTATCTATAAACGTGTCAAAAGAAGGGGTCATCTATAAATGTTATAGATGTGTCTAGTGGAAGATGTTAGCCATAAATTTGTCGTGTGGAAGGTGTTTACTATAAATATGCCGAGTGGAATGTGTTAGCTATACACTTATCTAGTCGTATGTGTTAGCTATGCACTTATTTAGTTGTATGTGTTAGCTATACACTTATCTAGTTGTAGGTGTTAGCCATACACTTATTTAGTCGTATGTTGTCACAGAATTGGCCGTTCGCCTTTTGTCATTTTTTTTCTCTCTGCAACTATCCATTTATTTCTTTATTTTACGCACATAGATCTGCCCATAGCCGCGCCTTAGATTTGTTGACCTCTGTTTATACTGTGATAGTGTTATTTCACGGCTAATTGGCCATCCTTGATTAATTATAATCGCTTAGGTTGTTGAACCAGATTTGACTTCAGACGGTCAGCGTGAAAAGGATTGTTAACACAGGTAGTGTTGAATGCGTATAGCGACAATACCGAGTTAGACTACAAAAGAAGGGTAAATATTGTCTGTTAGGAAAAGTCTGGGCAAACGATGTGTCTTCAATTATCCGCCTAGTGAAGGAATTCTCCGTCCAGACATTGGCTGTGTAATTGTTACAGATAAACCTGTCTGGGTAGACAAATTAGCGATGACACTATCTGCAGGCGATGTTATAAATTGTAATTTGAAAGATTACTTAAGAGAACGGAAGAAGTCGGGCCATACATGTATATGGAAGATGAAATCATGGGTTTCAATTTTAAAATGATATTTTAAAACACGCAGAGGAAATTGTTAGGGTGAACACCATCATAATACGCATGATTGAATACAATTGGAGTCTGGTCAGATAGTAACAACCACGTGCGTGGGACGAAAGTTGCAATATAATCTGAAACTTTCGTCGGTTTAGAGCACTGTGAAATTCACCTCGTCAAGGAGACAACCAGCTAGCCAGAGTAGGGAATAGGATCAGAATTTTATTTATCGAACTGGACCTTGTTTTAGCATCTTGTGGACTTACATCCCAGGAAAACTGCACCTATATTAACGCTGAAAGCCGGAATCCTAATAATCTGAACACAAAGTTAGAGTGGTAGCATATTGTAAAGTAAAACTCGAGACCGCGTGTAAGAGGCATCTTAAAAACGTTGCCTTCACCATTGCTCCGAGCCAGGAGTCAGTATTCCTATAGATTTTTGGGTAAGTTGTACATTTCATAATTCTATATTTTGCATTTATTAACATGTGAAAATTGCTAAGGGATGTCCTAGTCATAAGAGGCTGGCAACATCAGCATATAGAATGATGATTTCATGAACCATTCCTGCAAGAGCTGGTGAATACTTTATGCGGGTTTCTCACAGAGAACCAAAAGCAGAGGTAGTCCCAGGATCCAAATGGAGCAGGGAGTGGATGATGATAGAACTGATGTACAAACTTATTTTTTTCCACCTTTTCAACCAGTGCAAATATAAAAAAATAAAAGGAGGGGGGGGGGGGGAAGGGAAACATGATTGTGTGTCAGGAAACCCAATACTCAGGACGGAATTTGTTTCTCTTCTTTCATAATACTAGTCGGTGGTACCAGTTGAGGGTGCTATCTCTGGAACAAAATGTATGGTATAAGTAGCCTAATTTCAACGCTAGACACAATCATCAGACTGGTCTTGAAGACTCTAGACCAGCTTCGTGATTACTCCCAGATATTTCTTGGTCTATTTCTTAAACTGCTGGATTCGCTGTGTGTGTCCTGATCTTCAAATCTCACCTTTATATGTACTCAACTTGCGAACGCCTCGGAGAGCACTTACGTCACACTTGTTTTGTCGTCTCAAACTTTTCCATCGGAGAGCAATAAAAATGACAGATGTGCTTTACTAGTAACGAAGATCCCATCCTTTCTGTCAATCCACGTCACCTATCACTTTCACCCGAATACCTTTAGAGGTAGCTTGCTTTCGGCTTCCTTTGTGTGAAAGTTCGACCCCAATTCAATCTTTCTTCATTTAATTCTTAAATTTTGTATCTGCCTTAGCATGTCTGTTTTTTCGATAATTCACACAATACTGCTAATTTCTCTGCACATATGGTAGTTAATGATAAACCAACGATGTCCATACCTGACTTCCATCTGCGGCTAAACTATGATAAAGGTTAAATCCTTTCCCATTATCTGTTTTATCAATATTTGCCAAATTTAAACCTAGGTTAACACATTTCGTACATTTCACTGTTTCGACATTGTCGTACGTGAGATGGCGATTTCGGGAAACCCTTCCCTGATTGGTTGAGTGAAATAATTTCATTGGTTGATCAAAATAATACACAGGGGATTTCTACCATTATACGACAAGCAGAAACCAACAAACTTACTGGCAGCTAAGTACAAACTTAATCCTGCCCATTCAACTTTCAGGCAATTCCCTCTGTATCCATAACATCACTCTGAGATGATTGCCTTTTTAAATAAAGAATTATTCATTTTACACTTTTATATATAATATAATATTAAATTTGTTGTATCTATATATACAAATTTATAGTTAATTTAATCCCTTTGAGTGTATTGCACCCTTATGTCTCAGTCACCATAAATACACTTAAAACAGAGCTACTAAATTAAGATTTTACTGAATTAAATAAGTTGGGGTCATGAACGAACTAAATAATACAATATATCTTTTGACAAATGTTTTCCGGCAGATAATAAGTTAACTGCGCTAAGACACATTCAGCATTGTTCTTAATTTCTGAATATAATGTGAAAACTCCCTCAAGGTAGAAGCATCATCATCCTTCTATTTGCATCTCTGCCAAGAGTAATCTTGTGCGAAGGTAGATACCTTTGATGACCCACATTAGGTACTCTAGGTTTTGGCCATTGCTGGACCATCACTGCAGAGCAAAGGGGAGGCAACCCGTGACACCTGACAAGGATGAAGGCGAACATCAAATGTTACGAGATGGATTTGGGGCGACCCCTTCTCGATCTCTCTTTCACTCCGGAAGTACTCATTTTAAATTGTTGTACTGACTACTTGCGTGCTTTTCCATGGTCAGCACTTTTTTCGTTCTCTGCTATGTAGCAGATATTTTGTAATTTAATTCTTTCACTCATTTTAGTAATAATTTGTCTTGTTTATTTACCTGCCCATCCCTGCTGAGATAGTAGACAGGTGATGCAATATTGAAACGGCAGTCATGTTGGTAAATTCTCGTCTACCAAACCTTGGCCGCGATAGATTAACACTAAAATCGCCCCAGCGTATTTGTTTAAGCGCTGATAAGGCAAGGGTGCGTCTGTTGCCAAGGTAGTAAAGAGGAGGGTTTTGAGTACTCAAGCGAGAGATAACATGATTATTCGTCTGTGAGACACCTTATGGACAGACGTAAATGACATAATCTACCATTGCCTTTATTCATCTGAGCAAAATGTCTGTGAGCCAGGATTGGCTTGTTGGTGGTACCAATGAGGGTACTAATCTCTGGAACAAAATGAGGGTATAAATGGACTGCCTTAGAACTTGAAACCATCATCAGAGGATCTTAGAAACGCGGGACCAGCTTGGCAGTTACTCCTTGATCTTACTTGGAACGTGCTGCGCCTTTAATCTCGACCAGAGACGTGAAAACTCCAGTGACCTATCTGCACAGAACCAAACCATCAGCGGAAGCAGAACCTACCATTGGCAGATAAGTGAAACCTATAAGCTGCCACGTGAACTCCTTTATAAACTTTCATTCCATCACAACAGTGATGACAACTTTCTGTTAAATCATTATTTAAATTTTCTAAAACCTTGTTAAACCTAAATGATTATTAAATTTGTTATTTGTAATTATACAAATTTAACTTCAATTTAATCATTTTGAATGTAATGCATGTTTGTCTCAGTCAATTTACCAAATACACTCTAAACAGAAATTTACCTTAAAAACAAGAATTTCATTGAGTAAATCACGGTGGGGGCTTGACGAGCTGAAATTAATAACTGCTTAATTCTTGATAAAAGGCGGGGCATCGATATAGTTAACAATTGCCCTGCCAATGCAGAGTTGTTCTTGACTTCGGAAATATCTTATGAACACTCATTTGAGATAGAAGCGTCTTTATCCTTCTATCTACCACTCTGCAGGGTAATTTTGTGCGAAGGTAGGCACCTTTGAAGGCCGGTATTAGATACTCTTGAGTTTTGGCCACTGTTGGACCACTACTGCAAAGCAGGAAAGGCAATCCGTGACAACAAAGTCAGACCGAGGACTCCAAATATATACTTTCTGAGGGCGATACACATGGCGCCACATCAAAGTGCTAAATGAGCTGGCTGCTACAATAGACCTGACAAAGGTGAAGGCAAATAGCAAAGTCAGGCCGAACACCGCAAATACATACTTTATGAGAGCAGGAATCTCAGCACATCCCATACCAAGTAAACCAAGTAGTATTTTACCATCTATTTTTGACTGTGCAAATAACTGGGAGATGTCAGTAGACCTACTTGGGCTAGAGGCATATCCAGAGAGTATCAGAAAATCTCGAAGAAGGCCAGATATAGTGCTGCATTTCTCATCGTCGAACAAGATTATAATGATTGAGCTGACCATGCTGTTTGAATCCAGATTGGACGAACAACACTCGTTCAAAAGTGGCCAGGTATAATGATCTGGTCATGGACTTGGGATACTGCGGGTTCACTGCAAGGGTCATGGCTGTTGAGATAGGTGCAAAAGGTCTAGTGGCTGCCTCACTCTATGGTCTACTGAAGTTCTTGATAGCTCATAACAAACGAAGGCGTGGGAAGGCAGGGAATATAATCTGACCATTTTCGCAAGCTATTTCACTTGATAAATCGCTCGCCAAGACACCAGACTGATACAGTGAAGAATTAGAATTCAGAATTCCTTCTTAAAATACCGGACACCTTTTATTGGAGTATTCAGCAGGAGTTACAATATAGCCCAGGAAATCTCTAACATTTTAAATAAGGAAACCGGGACTGAGCAAACTTACACACGACGTCAGAGAGGGAACGTATTAAATTAACGACACCCAAGACGCGTGAAAGAGGCCGATTCAAGTCTGTTTTATTCATCTGAGCAAAACGTCTGTGAGTCAGGATTGGCTTATTGGATGGTACCAGCAGAAAGTACCATCTCTAGAACAAGAAGGGAACCGTGGCCTAAGCTTTAAGACGAAGGACCCACGTGACTCTCCTTGACATTTCTGGGAAACGAGCTACCCCCGACAACCTTGATCAGAGACGAGCGTGAGCAGAGTGAAAAGAACCAACCCATAAGAAGGAGTAGAACCATCATTGGCAGCTAAGTTCATATATATGCTGCCACTTGAACTTCTTGTAATATCTCACATTCCCTAAAGACTGTGATGATAACTTTTCTTGATCCATAACTATTCAAATTATTTTCCATCTGTTAAACCCTAAAGTGATTATTAAATTTTGTTATTTGTAATGTTACAATAGCGTATTTCCTGGATGTCACATAATCATTGGGTCAATCTCTTCTCCTCTCCGACAGTAGTCAGTTACATTTGTCGTAAGTACTGATTACGTGAAATTGTCAGTGGTCGGAACATTTTCTTTCTCTGTTGTGAAGCAGATATTTGGTATTTTCAAATCATTGTACACTCCCTTCGGTGATAATTCGTCATGTTGCTTTAAGCTTCTCGGCTTTGCTAAGATTAGGCACAGGTGAAAAGCCAGATGGGTAGGTCTGTTTACGTATGGTGACCGAGCGTTGTATTTACATAAGGCGTGCCGGGCGATAAATTATCCGCTCGCGGATAGATTACAGACACGCACTTGACAGTCGGAATGTTGTAATAAGCTTCCGGCAGAATTATTACGAAGATATTACTTGAGATAAAAGTAACAAGCTATTTGTAATCACTGACGAGAATAGTACGGAAATCCCACTTCCATATTTGGAAGACATGACCTTTGCATTAACGCACAGAAATTTCATAGTGGAAATATTTTGAATTACATCACCAAAACACACAGGTTTTGAAACGATTGAAGGGCATTCGAAACATTTGAAGAGCAAAATTCCTGACTGGACACTACCTAAATCATAATAATGTACTGCGGGGGGGGGGGTAGAGGGGAGCGAAGTGTAATATAACCTGACACTTTAGTCAATTTAGGACACTGAAAATTTAGCTCGCGCCAAGAAAACAACCAGACCCTGCAAGAGTTAAGAAGGGCAGCAGACTTCATTTACCAGACCGGACCTTGTTTAAGCATCCTGAGGACTTAGAGCCTAGGAAAAGTCTACCATTTTAACATGGACAACCGGAATCTGAGGAAACTATAACACAAAGTCAACGTGGGAACTTATTGCTAAATTAACAACACTCCAGACCACGTGTAAGAGGCATCGTAGGGCTGTCTTAAACTGTTTCTTTGAGCTAGTAGTCTGTGGGCCTAAAGATTGGTTCGGTGGTACCAACTGAGGGTACTATCTCCGGAACAAGTGAGGGTATAAGTGGCCTGAGGTCGACGCTAGACACCATCATCAGACGGGTCTTAGAGATGCGGGACCAGCTTGGTAATTACTCCATGACACTTCTTGGAACGTGCTACAACTTTCAAACATGAGCAGTGACGAGTGTAATCCAGTCACCTATCTGCAAAGACCTAAACATCAGATGGAGCAGAACCGCATTGGCAGCTAATTAGAAACATAAAAGCTGCCAAATGAACTATCCAATTTTTAATGCCATAACATCACCCAGTGATGATAACTTTATCTATAAGGAATTATTCATTGTTTTAACTGTTATAACATAATTGATTATTAAATTTGTTACTTGTATAAAGACAAATCTAAAGTTGATTTAATCATTTTGAATGTACTACATCCGTAAGTCTCAGTCAATTTCTTAAATACACTTCAACAGAGCTATACAATAATAATAAGAGGAATTTCGCTGAATTAACTCAGCTGGGGGCTTGAACAAGCTAACGAAATATAAGATAACCATATCTTTTACAAAAGTTGACGGCAGGTACTAGAGTTAACATTTGCTCAGCGTCATGCAGCATTGTTCTCGCTGAGTATCTTGTGAACATTCCCTTAAGGTAGAAGCATCTTTATCCTTCTACCTACAACTCTGCCAAGAGTAATCTTGTGCGAGGGTAGACACCTTTGAAGACCCACATTAGTTACTCTGGAGTTTTGGTCACTGTTGGACCACTACTGCAGAGCTAAGGTAAGGCAACCCGTGACACTGAATCAAGATCGCAAACCGACAAGTTTATGAGTCTATATATCAAGATCCCATAACCACACGTGATTTGTCAAGATATCAAGATCATGTGCTCACATGTTGCTTCGCATATATATATATATATATATATATATATATATATATATATATATATATATATATATATATATATATATATATCTATATATATATATATATATATATATATATATATACACACACACACACACCTAGTTTCACTCACAGATTTAATTAACTACATTTTTACATTTCACTTGTTGTGTGAATCGTCTTTCGCCTTCATCCTTTTTACTTTGTTAGCCCTGTATGTGTATATATTTAACTAATAAACTGCATAGCCGCGTTGATCATTACTTACTTATTTAATGTATCATTCGTGTTGCATGTATTACGTATTTGCATATACGTAAAATCCTTCATTTAGGAGGTTGAGGGCCTTTCCTTTATCGAGGACAGGGAACACTTTCCAGATTTATTAGAAAACGCTGTTTATAGAGAGAATTCAACTTTTCTTTCTTATCTCGAAAATGTCTTTCTTTCTTAACGAGCCAATTTCTAGAGGCCATCTTGACAACATTAAATAGGCCTTCCCCATCATACTGTAGAGGTGCGACCATTGGCGCCTCACCCAGTATATCATATACGACAGGGTTTTCGCTGGGGCCTTGTATTAATGACGCCGGGTCTTCGTGGATTCTTGACTTTTCTTCTCACGTCAGGAGTCGAGTGGCGCCTGGGATCACGTTAATTTTAAGTGTCGATATCACAAGTGTACCGCCTGGATTGTCTTCTAGAACCGTCTCTTAGGATAGGTGTCCGGAAATGTGTACCAGGAACCTTTTATTAAGAAAGGTTTGCCAGACCCATTGATCGTCAGCACTTATTGCAGAAGTTAAGAAGCAGTATTCCCAAGGTGGAGCTACTGATAATTGTTTACGTACAAAATCCTAGCTCTTTTCTATGGGGAACATTCCTTCGAACAGTGACTATACTCTCTGAAAGTTAGACTTTAATTTGAAAAAGCCTACGTCTGGTATTAAAGTCTTATACTTAAAAATCCTTCCTATCACAAATCTGACCTCTCCTATCTGCGTGTTGATCGAAGAAGAAAGTGCAAGTCCTCTAACACGCTTAGTTCATAAACTCAATATTAGCTCACGCGACTATTATTTACGAGTGACACATTATCTGTTAATGGTGTGGGTTTACAATAGATGGGTAAAACAGACTCGACCAATAAAATGGGACCACACACAAGTAACAGGTGCATTAGACTGAAGGGGAACATATCAAGTTCTATCCCTTTTATTAAATAACAGCTTGTAGCCAGTTTAATTTGCTGGGGAGGTTATGATGTTATACCTAAAAAGAAAGAAATATGTGTCTGTGTGTTATCCTGGGTATGATTGAAAATATCAAAGTTTATTATAACTTAAGTGTCAGATATACCCAGATGCTATCACATCACCTGGGATTCTTTGTAGAAGGATAATTCAGTATGTCGTTGCAGAAAATATAGATATCTCAGCACACACAAGCTCCTCCAGTTATCTGCTGACAGCAGGCTTACTAACATATTCTAATACAATAATATTAAAACAAAATCATGACAATATACAACAGTTAGATACAGTTCAATGTGAGGACTCAACAATGTCTGCTCCCGGCATGTCCTTCACTTTTCCCAATAGCAGTATCTAACTTTGGCAGTTGTAATAAACATATTAATACATAAAGCATTCTTACCACAATTTCAAGAAATAGTAACAAATAACGCTGACTTGCAAAGAATGGCCTCAGTTTTCCTCTGCACTGCCCACACTGCTTATTAATTCTTTATTTTATAAATTAACACAGCTGATCTCAGCGTATTTGATAGAAAAGTTTTTGTCAACTGGCGATGAGCAGTGAAAGCTTTTTGCTAATATCTATTAGTACTGGCCAATGGAAAACTTGCGACTACCAGAATTCAAATGTAGTTTTTGAAACACAAAAAATAATTCCAAACAAATTCTGTGTCTGGTAGTCGATTGCGTTAGTTATGCCCAATAGAAAAAGATGTTTCGTTTTTAGTTACATTTACCTACCGCTCCCCTTTCCTCCTATTACTGTAATAGAATTTGAATTACTACCATGCCTCTTTTTAAGCTGGCGTCCCCACTAACGTTATGAAAAAAAACAAGCAGGAACCACAGTCTGTCCGTCTTAGTGTTACTAGATATATAGTATTATCTCAATAACTTGGCTAATACTTGGACTACCATATTTTTTTAAACACATTCTTGCTCAGGGGACTCTAAGCTATACTACCATATGATTTTTATGGTCAGTTTCAGTATGGTTTAGATTTTCAATTTTGTCACTGTCAATCGTCAAATAAAAAATTTTACACAAGTCGGCCATCTTCCCCCTCTCATCTCTATCTAGCATTTTTATTCAAATAACTAACTTGTTTGAGTGACGTCAGAAATACATTACTTGGCGAGAATTTAAACTGTCTGTGTGTATATATCATCGGGCCAATCCCACCCCGTGTCAAGCGAAGCGGGGTTTTGCGCGGCGCGTGTTAGAATTGGCGTTAATTATTACTGAATAGCCATAAGAAACATGTTCCGACCAACATTACGTTAAATGGGCAAACGTTAGAAGAAGTTAACACCTTTAAATATCTCGGGTCCACTATATGTAGTGATGGAAGATCAAGTAAGGAAATCAAGACAAGACTTAAGATGGCCTCAGCTGCCATGACAAGGTTGAATGTTATCTGGAAAAGTAACATCAGTTTTCCTGTGAAGATCAAATTATACAAATCACTTATATTATCTATTCTCTTGTATGGGTGTGAGGGCTGGACACTCACTGCAGATACGGAGCGAAGGATTCAGGCTTTCGAGCATAAATGTTATAGAAGAATTTTGCGCATTTGCTATAAAGAGCACAAAACAAATGTCTATGTTAGAGAGAAGATAAACAACTATGCAGGCCACCAAGAACCACTTTTGTCAATAGTGAAACGTCGAAAGCTTGCCTGGTTTGGGCATGTAACTCGTCATGACTCCCTTTCGAAAACGATCCTCCAGGGAACAGTCGAAGGTAAACGGAGAAGAGGAAGGCAAAGAAAATCCTGGGCTGATAACATCAAAGAATGGGCAGGACACGGTTTTTCCACACTTGTACGCATTGCTGAGAATAGAGAGCAGTGGAGGACCCTGTCTGCTGATGCTTCCACCATGGCACCCCTACGACCCATGACGGGTTATGGGTTGAGATGAGATGATGATTACTGTTGTCTCGTGTTACACTACCAAAAATGTAAGGATTACTACTATTAAAGGCGTTAAAGTTAAAGTATTACGTTAATTCAGACAGTAACTTGGCGGCACGCTTCTGGAAGATCGTTAATTATAAGTCTTGCCGCAGTCTCTATCAGATCGGGCAAAATGTTAAAAATGTTTAAAGTACTTCACAAGGAAAGCAAGTAGGTTTATACGGCGGGATCGTTTCTAAGCCTTACCATGGCACAAAATTCAGCGCGATGCTGGCGTGTGAGATGCTCATAGTCAGACACAATCGGGCTGGGTTATTTATTATCATAGGACTAAAATCTTACTGAAATGAGCGATTATCTCGCAGATTTTACTACACAGCTCATGACCAGAACGTGGCGTTAGTGGACTTAACAACACTTGCTACAACAATGATCATGCCTGTGCAACAGGCGAAACTCTAATTATGCCACATGGCACAGATACGTACAGCTCGCAACATCGAGCACGGAATAAACTGAACCTGCTAGATACACAAGGCTGATACTCTGACACCAATATCTACTTTCCAAGAGGTCGCCACCTAGAATCAGAGAAATTACATATTCTTTAGCAAAACACCAGGACTAACCACATCTCAATGGCAGACTGTCCGCCCCGCTGTCCAAAGATGGCTGAGGAAAATGGCGACTTGCCTTCAAGGCAGTCGGCTAAAGAACGCCCTTGAAGCTCCTTACTCCCAGCATTCCGCGTGATCATGTAATACCACGTGACCTGACTTTCACGAAGTGTGAATTACAGTTCACTTGTGTGAATACTGTTCTACCCCTGACGGAGCATTCACGTCACGGTGGTCGTTAAACACACCATGACAACGGAGTTAGTTTATTTACAATAATTCCTT
Organism: Oreohelix idahoensis; assembly: GCA_024509875.1. NCBI lineage: Eukaryota > Metazoa > Mollusca > Gastropoda > Stylommatophora > Oreohelicidae > Oreohelix > Oreohelix idahoensis. The sequence continues at coordinate 692,218 of JAMPIV010017659.1, read as the reverse complement.
ACTATTAGACGGGTGCTCTAGCTGCTTCAATAAGTCTTGCGCATTTTTTATTTTCAGGATTGTTTATTCAGAGGGAGTTGAAGGGGCACTAGCTAATCTATATCACGCAATGATATACCCTGTATTGCCGAAACTAATTGCATCACCAGTTTCCAAACAAATCAAATATTGTGATCTGTCCCTTAGGAGATGGACTTGAGACAACCTGGGAGAAGATTTACCAAAATGATCTCTCTCTCCAAGCCTCAACTCACTTTACTGTCTAAGCATCTCCTGCTCTCTCTCTTTTCTCTTATCATACATAGAGATTATAGTAAAGAGCTAAAAATACAAATATGGATGGAAAGGTCGTGAACAGCGCATTAATAAATGTGTAAAATTTATTAAAGAAGAAAAAGCATGGAATTAATGCATATCATCACAACAACATAAAATTACATCAATACTCAAAATATTCATCAATAATCATATACGCCAAAAACCACACACACAGATCACCATTCATAAAACCTGTAGAACACAGAGAGATGAAATAACTGAGTGTCAGCCCGTCCGTTTTCGGGACCAGATGAAATAGTCCGGACAGTGTGTTACTTGTAGATCCTTCGTGAGGGACTATGCCTACAAAAACTGTCCTTGTTGGTACTATCATTGGTGATTCCTCCCTACTGGCGCGAGGTGGGCTGGAAGACTCTAGTTACCTTCTGTTTACCAAAATGAATAAACTGCGATTCAGTCCGTCCGCTTTCGGGACCAGATGAAATAGTCCGGACAGTGTGTTACTTGTAGATCCTTCGTGAGGGACTATGCCTACAAAACTGTCCTTGTTGGTACTATCATTGGTGATTCCTCCCTACTGGCGCGAGGTGGGCTGGGGGACGCTGTTTATCTCCTGCTGACCAACTGAATGAACTTAGCGACAGCCTGTCCGCTTTCGGGGACCAATGGAATAGCTCCAGTAAGTGGTTTCTTCGTATATATCCGCCATCGGTGATGGAATTAACCTGAATAAAATCACTGTATAGGCGCTATCGTTGGTGTCTTCCCCCTACTGGCGCGAGTGGGGCTGGAACTCTGTCCATAGATGGCTGCTCATACGTGCGAAGTTCTACATAGACCCAGAAATAAACCATGGGACGAAGTCACTTGAGGACAATTGATCCCAAGGCATGCTTATCCGGCGCTAGAATTGGCTTTAAATCCGGTTTTGGCTGGTTGACTGTGGCTTGGCTGAGTGCCCCGTTTAGGCACAAAAAGGCGGGTGATATGGAATTCTGCTATAGGCATGCTGGGCGGTTTTGAGATTTTGGAAGCCGCAATGCCCTGACTGGTAATCCAATAGGCGAGTAGGAAACTACTACTGCCATAGACGTTTCAGATTGTTGCGTTGGCTCATTTCACAATGCGTGAGCTGAACTCCCGTGAGAGGGAAATGGCGTTGACAAAAGGTTGTTGTTCCAGGTATGGCTGTGACACTCGTGGGGCTAGATATCCTCAGAATCCCTCTAGATCGAAGAGACGGTGACATTCTTCGTCTGACTGGAAACTAGACTAGCAATTCGGTATCCCCCTGAAACTGAGACCGAAAAGAGACACCCTTTTACATCAAGCAAATAATAAATCACACTAACTTTATACAGAAAGTTTCGCTCCACTATGGGATTAAATTTATTGTAAATATCTTTTGCACACCCAGGTACCTGTCAGTAACTGTTCTGACAGCAACAATCTACTCCTCTTCTCCCAATCTCAATATACAGGAAACCTAACCAGTAGTTACAGTTAAATGGATATGCTTATTCATCTTACAACATTAAATGAATTTACATAAACAGATTACAGCATGTGACATTACAAAATAAGTAATATGTCCCTTTGGGAAAATATATTAATATTCCACACAATGAGTACAAAGAGAATGCAATGTTCTTGCTATAATAATACAATTGTGGCTGAATCATAAGATATAATTATATCTATGCCTGGTGACTGCTTTCTGTGAAAGTTATAGACTAGTGCCTAGCCACACAAGTAAGCATAAAATGATTCTCCCTTGCCACTAAAAATATCTATCAAAAAGGAATAAGTGACTATTTCCTATAATCCAGAGTTATTACCTGCATCTCACTATTCAGTTTTTAAGTGAACAATCCACACCTGGCATTATCTTACAGAAATGACAGTTAATTTTGCTGACTCTTAACCCAATGGTAAGCATTCGTGGACTGATTCTACGCCTAATATCTGTTATTGTAAGTTTAACATTTAACCCATGATAAACCGTAACAGTTTAAGCACCACTTAATAGGCCGTAGACAGCGCTACCTTATCACTGAATAAATTACTAGGAGAAGTCCTCAGAAATAAATTCACTTTCCTAACAGATATATAAAAACTAACATGAATCTAATATAATAATTATAAGATATGTTTACTCACCCCGAGAAAATGCCAAGAAATAGGCCAAAAACGTTTAGTTCTGTGTTAATGTTTGCCTTATTTCCATAATGGTCTATCTCGGGCCAGGAATCTTCTACGAGTGTGTTTGACGTAGTAAAATTTCAAATCTTATAGCTTACAAAGGACGCTCCCCCCGGACACCTGCCTAACCTGATTCTACAGATGTATTGGCGTAATGCGTAATACCGGGTAATACACAGGAAATCGTGCGAAAGTTCCCCAGGCCTCAAAGGGTCCCAGCCGCTCGTCATCAAACGTTTTAAAGCGACCAGAGAAATTCCCCTGTTGGGACCACAGAGGGTACCCGCCGCTAACGAACCGTTTCTTTCACAGAAACCGTCTTGGCTCGTTCTAACACTTAAAGCGGACCCGAGAAATGTTTCTCTGGTCGAACATATGCGTTTAGATAACATTACGTCTAGCGTTAGCTGACCGCAGCTGGCCAGCGTAAACAACCTCGGGTGGGGTTTGAGAGGGTGAGAAAGTTTGGCCACAAAGGTAGAAAAGGAAAGAAAAAGAAAATACAAAATGTCTCGGAAAACAGAACATTTAAAGGAGTAATCAAATTATGGACAAGATGGTAAAATAAATTATCTTCCACGTGACAATATATATATATATATATATATATATATATATATATATATATATATATATATATATATATATATATATATATATATATATATATATATATATATATATATATATATATATATATATATATATATATATATATATATATACCACAGCGCAGAAGTAGAAACTATCTCCAATTCGACCAACTAAATGATGCTTTATTAACAGAGATCTAGGACTCGAAAGCTAGAAGGTTCTAGTCTTGCTGGCGGTACTTGGATGAATTTGAGTAATATATATATATATATATGTATATATATATATATATATGTATATATATATGTATATGTATATATATATGTATATATATATATATATGTATATATATATATGTATATATATATATATGTATATCTGTATATATATATATATATATATATATATATATATATATATATATATATATATATATATATATATATATATATATATATATATATATATATATATATATATATATATATATATATATATATATATATATATATATATATATATATATATATATATATATATATATATATATATATATATATATATATATATATATATATATATATATATATATATATATATATATATATATATATATATATATATATATATATATATATATATATATATATATATATATATATATATATATATATATATATATATATATATATATATATATATATATATATATATATATATATATATATATATATATACATATATATATATATATCTCGGATGAAAGAAATAAGTTACGTCTAAGACCTGAAACAGACTCACTTTGCCAGATGTAGCACCTTGGGAAAATCTACATATTCCTTAACTCGTTTCTGCAAATACCCGCATTTCTCACTCTGAGACCAAAGTCCAGACTTTACACCTTCCGCTTCAAATGGCGATTCCCAGCGGTCAAAATCTTTCATCTCAAATTACTCATCGAGAATTATTACTTACAGGCGAACAGATTCAGGGGACGATAATAGCAATTGTCTCTGACTTATTTACCCTGATCCCGGTACTTAACGAAGATTTCGTTTAAGACTTAACGCCCCTCTCCTCTGTTTCGTCACTGTTACGTCGATTATAGATCTCTGGCGTCTTACAATTTACATAAAACCACTCGCGTGCTAATCCGGTCTACTCATAAACTCAACCTCAAAGAGATTGCAATTAAATGCTTGCTAACTTAGAAAAGAATGACAAAGGTTTGAATGGGAGAGTTAAGTCCCGACGGGCGTGGGTGACGAGACGTAGAAGACGAAAATAAAGACAAAGAGAAAGATATATGAAATCGATAACATAACCTCTGTCACACTATAGATGAGTCTAGTTTAAGGTGTTAGCTATAAAGGCGTTTCATGGAAAGTGCTACCTATAGATGAGTCTAGTTTAAGGTGTTAGCTATAAAGGCGTTTCATGGAAAGTGCTACCTATAGATGAGTCTAGTTTAAGGTGTTAGCTATAAAGGCGTTTCCTGGAAAGTGCTACCTATAGATGAGTCTAGTTTAAGGTGTTAGCTATAAAGGCGTTTCATGGAAAGTGCTACCTATAGATGAGTCTAGTTTAAGGTGTTAGCTATAAAGGCGTTTCATGGAAAGTGCTACCTGTAGATGAGTCTAGTTTAAGGTGTTAGCTATAAAGGCGTTTCATGCAAAGTGCTACCTACCTATAATGAGTCTACCTATAGATGTTAGTTTAAGGTGTTACCTATAAAGGCGTTTCATGGAAAGTGTTACCTATAGATGAGTCTAGTTTAAGTTGTTAGCTGTAAATGTGTTTCATGGAAAGTGCTACCTATAGATGAGTCTAGTTTAAGGTGTTAGCTATAAAGGCGTTTCATGGAAAGTGCTACCTATAGATGAGTCTAGTTTAAGGTGTTAGCTATAAAGGCGTTTCATGGAAAGTGTCACCTATAGATGAGTCTAGTTAAGGTGTTAGCTATAAAGGCGTTTGGGAGCCGTGGTAGCGCAGTGGTTAGTGCACTGGCTTCCTAGCTCGGTGGTCCGTGGTTCGATCCCCAGTTGAGGTAGGATTTTGTAGACCGGAAACGGCTCCAGGGTCGACCCAGCCTCATGAATTGGGTACCAGAACAACTCTGGGAAGGTTAAGGCGGCCGGCGTGATGCTGACCGCATAACCCCTAGTGTGCCGATGGACAAGAAAATACTGGCCTAACACGATATTCCCAATATGCCTCAATAGGCGTGTAACGGGATTTTTTTGCCCCTATAAATGTGTTTAGTGGAAAGTGCTATATATAGACGAGTTGTTAGCTATGTGCCTAGTTTAATGTATAAACCATAAATGTGTCTGGTGGTAGGCGTCAGCTTTATATGTTGGGATATCAAACATTTTAACCTTTTTTCTGTTGGCGTGGAGATATTTTAATCTTTTTTTTTGTTGGAGTGCCAGACATTTTAACCCTTTTTCTGTTGAGGGGCCGATATTTTAACCCTTCTTCTGATGTGGTGCAAGACATTTTAATCCTTTTTCTGTTGGGATACCAGACTTGTTAATCCTTTTTGTTGAGGTGTCAGAATGCTATCTCTTATTCTTTTATTGTGTTAGATATTTTAACCTTTTTTTCTGTTGGATACCAGACATTTTCAAAATTTTTCTGTTGTGGTGTCAAACATTTTAACCCTTTTTCTGTTGAGGTGCCAGATAGTTTAACCCGTTTTCTGTTGTGGTGTAAAATATTTTAACCCTTTTTCTGTTGGGGAGTCGGACATTTTAACCCTTTTTCGGTTGAGGTGCCAGACATAACCCAGTTTCTGTTAGTCCTTTAAAAGAACTTTAGAAGAAACTAGTAACCAGTGTTCCCATAAAAACTGTCCACGTCATCAGCAGTAGACACATTCAGAAAGAACAAGAATCCAACCGCTGAAGACACGAGTGTGTACAAAGATGGCCAGAAGTCTTCTTTTTAACGTCATCATTACGTTTTTACGATGAATATAAAACGGGGTGTACACGGTAGAAGGGGAACGACTAAGTAAGTAAGTATAAAACGGGGTGTACATTGTCTATTTTGTTTCCTATTAAATACATTTGACGGAAATTCAGGCTCCGTTGACCTCGGTTCCCAACAAAGATGCCAATGCTTGCAACGCCGAGCGTTATTGATGAAGATCATTTGTTTTCTAGGATTGACACCACCAGAAAAGACTATCTTACCTCGCATAACAATTTGCAGCACCACCACCATCTAAAATATATTTTAGATACTCCTTTTGAAGCAGAGAACAGACGACACATTGTTGTCATTGGTTCAGAAGACATAATAATAATGTCTATATTTTGCTCTCATAGCACTGTAATGGGTATGAAGCTCACAATGCTCAGTTACTTTGTAGTTTCCATGGAGACTGTGCCATGTTCTAGAGTGGTGTCAGCTAGTAATTTAAAGCGTAAAGTCTCTGCAGCAGTTGTCTCTGTCTTTTTCTGTCTAGTCTTTTATTTTCTGCTAATGCTTTCTGTAGTAATAGGCGAGGATTTTCTGACATAGCCACTGTGATAGCCATGATGGCGAACTCTAACATCATGAAGAGTGCTGACTAAGGCGGCACTTGTTAAGCGGCCGCTGGCTTATGAGAAAAAAAAATGAGAAGCTACAAATATAGTAATATTGTTCCAAAAAAACCTTAACTTACCAAAGGAAACGTGGACCCATCTGTTCTCCTGATGGTAGTCTTATTTGGTCTATGGGAGAAGAAAGCCAGCAGGTCACTGCCATCAGACAGCCAGGGATGGTTGCATATACTAAACACACTAGGACGGTTAGAGACGCATGGCTGTAGTATCTTGTCAATCAAGCGGCTGAGTTCTGAAAACAGGTAAATACTCGTAGTTTGCGATAGACTTGATTGCTTTTGTTATTGAGGCATTTTACTGAATTGATTGTTTTTGTTATGGAGGAGCATGTGACTAGATTTGATTGTTTTTATTATTGGGGCATTTTACTGATTTGATTGTTTTTTGTTATGGGAGGGGGGAGAAGGAATAGGAATGTAACTAGACTTGATTTTTTGGGGGGAAAGGGGGGGGGGGTCGCACGTTACTAGATTTGATTGTTTTTGTTATGGGGGAGCATGTGACTAGATTTGATTGTTTTGTTATTGTAACATTTTACTGATTGTTTTTGTTATTGAAGTATTTTACTGATTTGATTTTTTTTTATTGTAGCATTTTATTTATTTCATTTTTTTATTGTAGCATTTTACTGATTTGATTGTTTTTGTTATTGTAGTATTTTACTGATTTCATTGATTTTGTTGTATTTCTCAGGGTTCTCTGTCAGATTTTCAACCAGAGAGTACTCAACGAAGTGGATTGACCTAAAGGTTGGAATTGCTATGGGATGTATCATCTCTCCGATACTATTCGTGTTGGCTATGCAGGTAATCCTCAAAGCGGCTGAAGCTCAATGGAAGGTGTCACATGCCACCGCTTAAAGAATTCATACATGACACAACAATTCTAACATCAGATGAACACCAGGCCGGGAGAATGTTAGCACGCCTGGATGAACTAATCAGCTGATGCAGAATGAGCTTCAAACCTAAGAATCCCATAAGCTTATCAGTCAGGAAAGGGAAGATAGCTGTGGTCACATTCATGGTTTCAAACCAAAGAATCCCTAATGTCATTGAGGAACTTGTTAAAAGTCTTGGCAGGGTGTACGATGCCTTATTAAAAGACTCGAAGGCAGTGCAACAGACAACAGAAATGGCAGACAGAGGACTACATACAGACAACAGAAATGGCAGACAGAGGACTACATATCATAGACCAAAGCAGACTCCTAGGAAAGTTCAAACTGTGGTGCCTCCAGTTCATGTTGATACCTAAATTGCTATGGCCACTGCTTATATATGAAATAAGCACCAGTACAGTGGAAGCTACAGAGCAAAAGGTCAACAAGTTCACGAGGAAATGGCTAGGAGTACCGCCAGGTCTGTCAGACGTAGCAATGTACTGCAAAGAGTCAAAAATTCTGCTTCCTTTCAATTCAGTTGTTGAAGAGTACAAAGTCGGAAAGGCAAGGCTCACAATGATGCTGCGCGAGCCAGCAGATGGCGTGGTTAAGTCCATTCAGCCCACACTGAAAACGGGAAGGAAGTGGAAAGTGGTAGCACTGCATTTTCTTTGGACATGTTATAAGTAGACTGAAGCTGTAATGTACTATAACAACAGTAATGATGAACAGAATATGAAATCGAGGACAGCAAAGGGAGAAGATACGGGACTGTCTTACATCTTGACATGGAAAGAAGTAAATAACAATTGATAAACAGCAGAGGAGACAGAAAGTTGTGGAGCCACATGATCATATACGAATTGTTCTTGAAGAATCATGCAGTGTACCATAATTAAACTTGACAGAATTTATTCTCTGTAATGAAGGAACATTTTTAGCTTTAATAGCATTATACAAAATGTAGACATTAAATTAGTCCACATGTGGGCAGTATATATTTAATATCATTATTTAGCTAATGTCACAAGAGAGAGAGAGAGAGAGAGAGAGAGAGAGAGAGAGAGAGAGAGAGAGAGAGAGAGAAAGGGAGGGAGAGAAGAGAGAGAGTATGTAGCACAAGACAAACATCAGGTTGCACACACAGACATAAATCAGGTAGCACACATAAAGTCAAACATCAGGTAGCACACCCACAGACATCAGGTAGCACACACACAGACATCAGGTAGCACACACATAGACATCAGGTAGCACTCACACATTATTTCAAGTCGTCGCATTTGATTTCAAGCACTCATGAAATTTTCCAAGATGGCGACATTCGTCGTCTGGTAACCTGTGTGAAATGTTGAATGAACTTTTTTCAAAGAAATAGTGTCGATTGTACTTCAAAGCTGAAGTATCAGTCAGTAAAAGACTTTCCTGTAGTAAATACGAGTTCCAGTTTCACGTTTGATGCCCGAAGATGGCGTATTTTTATGAAGACGACGGACCAAAGCGATGTCCTGCTCAAGTCAGCTGTTCGCGACTTGTAGGCCTAACCTGGTCTACTCTGGGTGATTTTCATCGTTCCTTGCTGAAAGTGACGTGGAATCCAGGAGGAAATTTTTCTGGCGTTACAGATAAGTGTATTTATGGTTACATACAGCCTGTGTTGCTGATGATACTGTTTGCCAGAGTTGTTTTTTTTTGGCCATTTATGTATTTGTGTATCTACATGTTCTGTGAATAGTGAGAGGTGGTGGGACTTGTGAATTTTTTCTCAATGCCTCGTCATATATGGTGGAGATAAATTCATGAGCGTTTTTTAGTTTTATGCATCTGTTTGGTTCATATTAAGGGGCTGGCTTACATTGCTGAGTGTTACTGCCTTGAGTGAATTAAACAGGTCCATTATTTGTCTAGTTGTGAAGGTACTGTTAATTGTAAAATTATGTTATTGTTGTCAAGTTTATTGTAAATTTTATTCAGTTTTCTGCATTATTGTTTGTGATATTGTTGGTCTAATCTTGCTATCCCTCAGTTATTAGATGTCATACATGTGGTAAACTCGTGCTTGTCTTGTCATATGTGTGATAGAGCTACATTTTGTTCATTTGTTCTATAATTCAGATATTTCTGCCTTATTTCTTCATTAGTATTTTCTTCATTTAGCTCTTGTCACTGTATTCAGTCATCTTGTTTGTATCTCTGATCTTTTATTGCTCCGAATATAACATCTATTTTACTATCCATAATAACATGCAGTTGGGTGATTTTGAAGTGGTGAAATAAGTGTTGAATATATTGCTCACGTATTCATTATATAATATTTGCATTATTTTATAGCTATTAGAAGGCACAATAATTGTAAATCATGGCTACCTTGGATTCTTTTATTAAGGCAGGAAAGGATTTTGGATTAGAGGGTGAAGCTTTAAAGGAATTTCCATTAAAGAAACTAGATGAGAAGGAACTCAGAGATCAAAGACAATTAGAGAGGAGAAAAAAAGAGCTGAGGAATTAGCTAAAAAAAGGAGAGAAGAAGAATTGCAATTAGCTGAGAAAAGAAAAGCAGAAGGGTTGGCTCTTGAAAAAGAAAAATTGGCTTATGCTCAAGCTGAGTTAAAAATTCAACAGGCTCAGATGGAAATCAGAGCACAACAAGAGCTTAGAATGCAAGAATTTGAGGTGGAGAGATTAAGACTTCAACAACCACAGGTTAATCCTATGAATGGTGGTGCTGAAAAAAAGAATATTCTTCCACTTTTAAGCTCAATTTGCCAAAGTTTAACTCAAATATCCACGATAATTCATGAAAAGGTATGAAACATATTGCCAAGAGTTTAAAATTGATAGAGCTACCTGGACCAGTAGGCTCATGAACTTATTGGTAGGTGAAGCACTTACTGCAGTCTGTACCTTGGCTGATCAGACTAGAAAGGGCTATGAGCTATAAATCCATGTTACTGAAGAAGTATCAATTGGATGAAAATGGCTACAGGTTGAAATTTAAGTCATTATTACCAGATTCAGCGAAAGATTTTACTGAATTTATCTCATCTGTTAAGCTGTACTTTTCTAGATGGGTTGACTTGTCCAAGATTGAAAAAACTTTTGAGAGGCTATCTGATTTGATTCTGAGAGACAAGGTTTTGACTTCAATTAGTGGCGACTTTTTGTCATTCCTGCAGGAGAAGAAACCAGAAACTTTGTCTAACCTTGAAACTCTTGGTCGTCAATTTTAAGTTGCTCATCCGGGTAGGAACCTTAGTAAGAATAACATTAAGGATTCCTTGCCAGTGGCATCTGCAAGGACTGTAAATTATAATACACCTAGGCAGAGATCAAACAGCATTGACGAAAACTATAGAGTTAATCAAAACCATACCTATGGCAACAACAGAGGGAGATATAATTTTAACAAAAAATGTCAACAGCCTCAAAGAAATTATAACTCTTATGATGATGGATATTATGGTCAACAGACATCATTCAGGCCTAATGATTATCAAAATAGAGGAGGATATAATGCCAGATCAGGCAGAGGACAAAGGTCATTTTATAGAAATAATGACAATTCTTTTAATAACAGAGGTTCTCAACAGAACAATAACTTCAGACAGTCAAGGAACCCTGAACGCTCAAATGCTGTCGTACATGTTGGTGACAATAATCCAGTTCAGAATAATAGTGGTTTAGCTCATGCAAATGCATGTAGTGTTGATTTATCCAACAGTGCTAATTGTTCTGAATGTAACTCTTTGTGTCAGCTACAGGGAGTCCCAAGGCTTTTATGTGGACATCCATTACCAGTCATGTCCTCATATGATGGAACAGGTTCACTAGTTCTTAATAAGGGCTTTGTGAACAACAAACTAGTGTCACTTTTGAGGCACACATGATGCACTACGATTGATGTGCGCAGGTCATTGGTGGATTAGTCAGATTATACAGGAAGGGAGGTGAAATGCATTACATTTGGAGGCACAGTGGAATACTATCCAACTGCGGAAGTATTTTTTGATACCCCGTACTTTACAGGGAGAACCCTCGTGTGCCTGTTGAATAGTTCCATCACAGGAAATACCTTAGGAAATATTCCTGGCATTCGTGAATGTCCAAAGGATGATATTGAAAAATGGGAACAACGACATCTGATATGTGCAAATGCTGTTACAACCAGAGCTCAAGCTCGTGCTGAATTGGATAGTCACATCTAAAGTGATAATGTGGTAGCTGAGGTGATGAATGATGAGAATGAGACTGAAGAAGATTTAAATAATGAAGAGCATAATAATGATAATGAGAATAATGATAATGAGGAAAATAATGATGATGAGGTAAATAATGATGAGGAAGAGGAAAGTGATGATAATTTCCAGGTGGGTTGATAAGGAGTCTTTTATTCAGAGACAAAATGTTGATGATTCCTTGAGGAAATTTTTTCAATTGGGAAAATCAAATGATGTGATGTTTGATGATAATGCTAAACACAGGTATTCTTTAAGTAATGGTATTTTGATTAGAAATTTTCAGGATTCTACTTCTGTAAAAAAAAAAAACAGATGATGGTACCAGCTTGCTTTCGACCATTTGTTTTACGACATGCCCACGACATTAATTGCGCGGGTTATTTAGGTATTGCAAGAACAAAGCAAAGGGTTTTGTAGCATGTTTTTGGCCTGGTGTGACAAAAGATGTTAACGCTTTTTGTCACACATGCACAGTGTGCCAAGGTGTGGCAACAAAGAGGACTAAGCATAATGCGCCTATCCAGGCATCTGATATTTCTTTGCGGCCCTTCGCAAAGATGGCTATTGACCTTATTGGTCCATTAAAGGTAACGTCAGCTAGAAGGCATAAATATATGCTGATATGCATTGATATGTGCACCCCCTGGCCAGAAGCGATACATCTTAAGTCCATATCAACTGTCGACGTTGCAGATGCGCTACTTTTAATTTTCAGCAGATTGGGTTTTTCTCGAAAACATTTTGTCAGACAAGGGGACTCAATTCGTCTCTGACATAATGAAACAGCTGATGAAAATGTTCGATATTGATCGCTCTTTTAGTTCAAAATATCTCGCAGCATCGAATGGTAAAATTGAGAGGCTAAATTGGAGTTTGAAGCAGACGTTAGGAAAAGTTACCACTAAATATCCACAGGATTGGGACAGGGTCTTGCCCGTGATTTTATTCGCTTACAGAGAAATTCCCAACGAACACTCCGGGTTCGGTCCATTTGAGTTGGTTTTTGGTGCGAAACCTAGGGGACCTATGTCCATTTTAAAACAATTGTTGGTTGGAGCTGACATGGATGAAGATGTTCAAACCTCATACCAAAATGTTGTTAATTTAAGAAAAAAGATTATTGACGCATGCCTAATAGCAGTGGAGGCGTCAGAAAAGGCAAAATTAAAGGCTCGCCTGTTTGCCAATCAAAACAGGAAACTGCGCCAATTATGGCCGGGTGATGAGGCCTATGTATTATTACCAAACAAAGAGAACACAGTACTTGTGTCATGGAGAGGACCTTATACAATTATTGATAAATTGTCAGATGTTGACTATATTTTATCTATTAATGGGAAGGAAAAAACGTTTCATATTAATATATTAGAGCAATTTCATACACATCCTCCGCATCTTAAATCAGTCTTTGAAGCTATTGACGAATCTGTTGATCGTCGCCCGTCCTTAGTGGTTATACAAGATGAGGGGTCTGACTTACGTGATGGTACTGAACCACTTTTATCATTACCAATCTTACATCTTTTAGCTACTGAGAGTTGGAAAGATGTTTCTATTGCACCAACTCTTGCTTCTCATCAGAAAGAGCAAATATTTCAGTTACTGCTATCTTTCTCTGATGTGCTCACAGATGTTTCTGGGCATACAGATATCATTCAACATGATATCGTACTAACAGATTTTCGACCTATCAAATTGAAACCTTATCCTATACCATTCATCTATAATCACAGGTACAGGAAAAAATAAAAGAAATGAGCACGTTAAATATCATTACCCCATCAAATTCACCTTACAGTTTTCCTATGGTATTGATTAGGGAAAAAGATAAATCTATTCGTATTTGCATAGATTTCAGGCGTTTAAATGCCCTGACTATTCCAGACGCAGAACCATTACCATTGTTAGATTCTCTTCTGGACAAAATAGCTCCTGCTACTTTCTTTACTAAATTTGAGTTGTCAAAAAGCTTTTCGCAAGTGCCATCATCAGACAAAGCTAAGCTTTATACAGCTTTCACTATACCTCTAGGATTGTTTCAATTTAATTGTATGTCGTTCGGTCTTGTTAACGCTCCTGCTACCTTTGTTCGCATGATGCGAAAACTTTTTTCTGACCGTGAAAATTTAATCACTTATATTGATGATATTTGTTTATTTCATCGAACTTGGGATGAACATGTTTTAGGAATTCAGTCTTTGTTGAATACCTTGCGTCTACATAATCTTACTGCTAGACCTTCTAAGACGAGAATAGGATTCACTAAATTTCTTGTCTTGGTCATAAAGTAGGAGGTGGATTTCTTAAACCTGAGGATTCTACTATCTCGAAAATCTTAAATCTTGAAATTCCTCGAACTAAGAAACAAGTTCGCAGTCTGTTAGGCTTGGTGAATTTCTATAGAAAATTCTTACCTAATTTTTCAGATATTACCTCAGTTCTGTCCTCCTTGGTAAAAAAAAAGGCTCGCCAAACAAGATCATTTGGACACATGCGTGTAATGTATCCTTAAATATTCTTAAATGTTCGTTCACTAAATTGCCAATTTTGAGATTACCTAACGCTGTGGAAACCATAGAGGCATATCCCTTCTCAGTGTCTCTGGTAAAATCTGCTCTAGAATACTAGAGCAGAGACTCCGACGCCTAGCTGAGCCACAATTGGGTGAGATCCGGTGCGGATTCCGAGCAAACCGAAGTACTCAAGACCTAATCTTCCCACTTAGCTGAGTGAAAAGGCTCTTGAGTACAAGAAAGATATCCATCTTTGATTCATAGATCTGGAAAAGGCATTTGACAGGGTCCCCTGGAACAAACTTTGGTACTGTTTGGCAAGGAAGAACATTCTTGCACCTCTGATTCATGATATTCAGAGCTTCTACAAGTCTTGCAGAAATTATGTGAGGACAGCAAACCATAAGACAGAAGAGTTCAGGACCACCACTTGTGTAAGACAAGGTGATATCCTGTCCCCTTATCTTTTCATACTCCTCGTGGACGATGTTATCAAGGCATGTAAGGAGAGAACAAGAAAGTATTCAGTGGGGTACTGGAAGATGAGACAGGTATGTATTTCAGAGCTGGCATTTGCTGATGATGTTGCACTGGTTGTTAAATCAGAGGCACATCTCCAATCCAACCTGCAAGTCTGGAAGGAAGAGCTGAAGAAGAGAGTGGAGAAGACATCAGATTAAGCTGGGAGAACAGGTCCTGGAGCAGGTCGACCACTTTAAATACTGTCGTAGATTTTTGATAGGAGAATTAAGACTTGGGTTGGTCCCTTCTGAATAGATTAGAATAAGTGATAGTCACAGTGAGAAGTAGTAATAGCAATAGGTTTCCACGAGTGAGATGGTAGAAATGTGGTAGAGGCTGTCTCTGAAATCAAGAATATCTTCTCTCTTTCACCTATCTTCTACGACAGATTTAGATTGAGTCAGACATTCTACGCACATATATATGAAATATATATATATATCCACTCACATACATACACACATAAGACGACAGTTAGACGTACAGACGTGGGAAAAACTATGACAATGATTATATGAATAGTTTGGGAAAACGAACTGACCGACACGCTGGAATAAATTTTATGAGTAGTTTATTTATCAAGACTAAACTTCTCTCACAACATATCAAATCACATCAAGCATATACAATAAAAAACATAAACAAAACTCAGAAATGCTACCAGAATGATAGACCCGTTGGTATGATCCTTCCCTCGCTGTATAGCTCACCGACCCGTTAGAAGAAAGTGATAGCCCCCAAAGAGTCACAGATACATATGATTTAGTCAAAAATTCTTCCCCTTTAGGGTATGAACAGACTGGATACTCTGATCAAGTATAAGGGAATATATAGATATATAGTTAGCAATACCTTGCATAAAGAAATGTTACAATTGTGAGTGAGTCAACAAAGAACATCCTTCAGTCTACTTTCACTCGGTTCTTTCATCACGGCCCTGTCGTGCATTTCTCACTTTCTTACCCTATAACTTGCCGTTGTTCACCGTCTGGCGCACGCTATGACACAATCTGTTTTATCGTTTGGTGAAGCGAATACCCAGCTCTGCAGATCTTGGTTTCATCCAATTTGTCCGGGGAGCGTTCTCTTCAGGCGATAAGTTTATTCAGATTTTAAGTTAGTGTCACTTTATCAGTTCAGGTAAGAATTAGTTTAAGCGGGTTCACTGTGTCAGAATCACGAGGTTTCCACTACTTAGGGAAATAAGTCAGGTTTGTAACTTTCGATCAAAGGTAGCCTTCTTGGTCACACCACAAGTTGACAAAAATTGCGGAAAAAACGTTACTGTTTGTAATAGTTTACTTGCCACCAGGCTGCACTGTTCTTAAGTTTTTTCTCAGGAAGAATCAAAACCAGGCGCAAGAGGCCCGTTATCTCATTTAACCGTTAAAGTACTCGTAAAGATTTTGCATCAAGCCACTCTAAGGTAAATGTTTTAGTTCTTCACAGATATCACTCATACGTACTTAGCGCTGGCAAAGTTTGGGTACCACAGTTTCACTATATATAAATGGAAAGAACAC
Organism: Oreohelix idahoensis; assembly: GCA_024509875.1. NCBI lineage: Eukaryota > Metazoa > Mollusca > Gastropoda > Stylommatophora > Oreohelicidae > Oreohelix > Oreohelix idahoensis. The sequence continues at coordinate 675,850 of JAMPIV010017659.1, read as the reverse complement.
ATATCAAATAATTATACATACTATGCACTCGGATATAACTGATAATTTAAACTGCAAGCGTAGCTTGACTTATCATTTAAAACTTCCCGTGCAATAAGTTATATTTAAAAATCATCAATCCTCATGAATTAGGAATACATGCGTATTCCGTCAACACTCATGAGGCTTCTAGCATTTATAAGTTAGTTTAGAAAGTTTATTCTCGTCTGATTATTTTAGCAGTAAATTAAATTCCTTAATAGCCGACTGAGTTTAAGCTAGAAATATAATTTGTGTTTTCCACTGTAACTCGTCACTATAAAATAATACAGACTATATATTAAGCGCTCTGCACCAAATCTAACTAGTGAAAAAATAAGCGATTTAACACTTTAAACACTTCACAAAATACTAGATATAGATATGATATTTTACCTCCAAACAGAACTACAGTTTCACGACGACTAGGATAATTCACTAGATAGGTATTCAGAAACTCGGCAAAATTTGACGAGAACGAAATACTTCGCTATTACAAGCTTCATTCACTAGCACGAGTGATTCTGTCTACTGCAAGTTGGAGAATGAAAATCTATTTTAACCTTCTGGTTAATATCTCTCAAACAGACAAAGAGGTGAACGTTTATTTCGCGAAACGAAATAATCCCCCTTTCCGTCTATAACAATTACGATAACTCCAAGAGGCTGTCGTAACTGCCACTTTGCGTCTCTGACACCTCCGTCTAAGAAACGGCCGTAGCGCTACGTATCAGATGCAAATGTAGACAACTTGTCTGCAATGCAGGGGCAGTTTTCGCACCTACGCCGAGAAATGACCATTCTGAGTGAAAGCGTGATGGCGCCTTCTCCACCCTGACACTGAGAATCTACCGAGGAAACTACGTGTCAGATGTAAAATACCAGACAAATGTCTGAAACTGCGCTAAGGAGATGTCGGCTATCGCGCCTCACTGAGCGTTCAGCCGATTCAACTCGTTGTGGCAGGTGAAAACGCAGACAAATTTGTCGCCTATAGGTCTGGCGAAAGCGAATATTCACGGTGTATTTCGTCAATCTGCAGCGATTGACCGAATGCGTTCTCACGCCAAATCGTCTGGTGCTAGGGACTGACGCGTTACGTAAGGAGTTACTCGTTTAATCAGCCATGAAATGCGTTTCTAAATGAGAAACGAAACTGGCGAATTTGAGAATGGGCCAAAAAAAAAAATATTTTTCGCAAACGAATGTATGCGAAAAATACAGGAAAGAGGTAAAGAGAGATAATAAATAGAGGATACGAGTGAAAGAAAAAGAAGAGGATATAGGCAATTTACGACCAATAAACTTTCTGTGACAGAACGTCCCCCCTTTAAGATATGGAATCACTCCATGTCTACGTTATGGGAATAAATTTCCTATATCCGTAGCTTCAGGGTGTCTGTCCTCTTCCATCTCATCTCCCCCCTCCATCTCTGTCCAATTCCTACTCACGTCTTCTCCCAAAGTTTCCTTTCTCTTGAATGTCTCCCATGCGCGCTTGAAAGAGCGTCGCCGCTTCTGACATTTTTCAAAGATTTCCTGTGATTGCAGTGGAATTTCCCTGCCACTATCGTCATCTTCGTCAGTTTTGGCGATCGTCAGGAGATGGTCGGAGGTCGGCACTGGTCTTTCCAAGTATCTCTTTAAGAGATTTAAATGGAAAACCTTTTCCTTTCCTTCAATAGAGATCTGGTAGTTAGCCTTAGAAATCTTTTTCAGGACGGTAAACGGCCCTTGCCATCCGATCCTCAGTTGGTTGTTTCCGGTAGGGAGTAACACCAAAACTTTCTCTCCTGCTTCCAGTTCTCTCTCTTTCGCGACTTTCCTGTATCGGTTAGCGTGCTTTGTGCGTGCTCGCTTAAAGTTTGTCGTTGCTAGGTCCCATCCTAGTTTCAACCTTTCCTTTAAATCCGACACATATTTACTTGCTGAGACAACTGTCTCATCAGCCTTCTGGTCTGTCAGCGACCAAAGTAAGGCTTCAAGCGGGCCCTTAATGGGTCTGCCGAATAAAAGCGTAGCTGGCGGAAATCCTGTGGAAGTATGAGGAGATTCTCTGTAGCCAAATAAAGCTGCAGGAATACAAAGATCCCAATCTTCAGGTTTCACTTGTGCCAGTTTACTTAACATCATGTTGAGGTTTCCATTAACACGTTCCACGAGCCCATTTCCGGCCGGAGTATAAGGCTTTGTGTAGATGTGTTGGGTCCTCAAGATCTTCACGATCTCATCCATCAACAGGTTTCGGTATGGAGATCCGTTATCCGTCAACACTTGTTGAGGGAATCCCAACCGAGTGAAAATCTGCACGAGGGCTTCTGCGACATGCTTGGCATCTGCGCATGTTAGCGGGATAGCTTCTGCCCATAAAGTGCATGTATCGACTAAGGTCAGGATAAACCTGTTCCTTCTTTTAGTCCTTTCTAAGGGTCCTAAATTGTCGATCACAACCCGTTCGAATGGTGTTCCCACTATTGGCATTTCACCCAAAGAGACTGGGGGTGCCCGTTGCTTGGGTGGCACACGTTGGCACTGGGCACAGGATTTGACATACCTGATAATCTCAGTATTTACTCCTGGCCACCAATAATGAGTGGTTATCCGTTGGTTTGTGGCGTTCTGTCCCATATGTCCGCTGAAAGGAAGAGAGTGCCCCATTTCTAGGATTTGGCTTCTGTACTGTTTCGGTACTAGGAGCTGGTTGTAACCTTGGTCAGGCTTGCCCGTTCTGCGATAAAGTACGCCATCCTTAGAAAAAATGTCCCCGTGCTGTCTGGGTTCCTTAGCCATGGGCAGTTTCCTAAAGCAGGGTGCCAAAGTAGGGTCCTTTTGTTGCGCTTCTTTAAGTTCCATGGGTAACAAATTAGGCGCAGGCTCCCGTTCCTTCTTGGTTTGCCCTCTTGTAGTTACTGCTGCCACAATCGGCTCTTCCGGTTTCCCAATACACACGTATCTCCCGCCAAGTATGACTGGGTAGATGGGGTCATCCATAACAGCCGCTTTGATCACACCTCTGACAAAATCAGAGTGGATCTCCACCAATGCAATGGGAAGCGCTGTAGGTGCATCACTCTTACGAACTCCACAAAGTTGGACGGTCTCTCCTGTCTCTTGACCGGGTTTAACCAGGTTTCTGGCAACAATGCAATCATAAGAAAGCCCCGTGTCAAATAAACAAAAAGTTTGAGAACCGTTCAAAGTAACAGTACCTCGCGTTGAGGGTGTATCCCCAACAGGTTGGGAATCACTGTCAATAATTCCGCCTTGCGAGACTTAGCAAGCATCCGATGCGTTTAGGCTCGGTGTGCTCACTCTGATCATTAGTCCCGTGCTCAGGAGTTCTTCCTTTGCCACCTTGTCCTTTCTGGCTGCGCTGCCATGTAGGGCGGTCGGGTTGATCAGACTGCTTACTGTGGTTGGGGTACTTGTTTTTGTAGAACTTAGATTTTTCAGGAGGGGGGTTTTGAGGTCCAGTTTCTCTGTGGTTATTCTGGTTAGAAACACGAGGAATATGAGAAGATTGGTGTAGATTATTTTTCCGAAAATGCTCTTCTGTCGGTTTACGTTTTGTGGCCGGTAGTTCAGCCAGCACATTGTGATATCGCTCAGACTTTTCTAAGATGTCTTCAAGCTTTTCTGCACCCTGCTCAGCTAGAAATCTCCGGGTTTCAGCAGACAAAGTGTTCTTTATTTGTTCGGTTAGAACAAATTCCTCAAGACCTTCATAGGTAGAGGTGAGCTGTGAAAGCTCAAGGCACTTAGTCAAGTATCCCTTTAGACGAGATGAGAACTGCTGAAAAGTTTCAGAGCTCTCCTTCCTGCTGTTGCGAAACCGTTGCAGAAACTTTCGCGCATCCATTTCAAAGCGCTCAAGCAAAGCTTTCTTCAACAAGTCATAGTTGTCTTGTTGGCCACTTTCCAGTTTAGAATAAACATCATAAGCAGAACCTTTAAGGGCCTGGGAAAGTTTCATACACCAACGCGACCTCTCTAAACCGTACAGGGTTGCAATTTTCTCAAATTTTTCTAGCCATGTGTCAATCTTCTCATTAGGACAAGGGAAAGATTCAAGAGCAAAGGACATAGCGTTTAGTTGAAGAGATTGAGTGTTAGAAGGATCAGTTAAGGAAGAATGAGGAGAAGACTCTCCATTGCTGGAGGTAGAGGCAGCACCACGACTTTGGAATTCTAGAGTTTTAAGAGCTAACTCATGCTGTCTCTCTTCTCTCTCCTTCTCATGCTGTCTCTCCTTCTCTCTTTCGTTCGCCCTGCGAATTTCCATTTCCTCGTCCATCTTCCTCTGCTCTCTAGCTTCGGCTGCTTTCCTCTCCGCATCATATCTGGCAAGTTCGTCCCTGACAAAAGCTTTCGCTTCCTCGCCTTCCAAACCTTCTTCTCTCGCTTCGTCTCTGAGGAGTTGTCTAAGCTTTGCCCTTTCTGCCATAATAAGTCAGTGGCTGAGACTAGCTCGAGAAAGAAAAGAAGAAAGGATACACTGGTTCCTACCACTTACGAGAAAAATACCAAACAAAAGATGATATACTTTAACCTGGGATACCTCCGCCTATACTATAGTATCTAACTATCGCTGCTATTAATCGGCAATTAAGCACCTAATGCAGACGACTACGCCAACTAATTGGTAGTTAAGATTACTAACTGAAAAATAAGTTGCTACAGTGGAAAACAAATAAATTTTTGCAAAAATGTTTAAGGAGAAAAACAAATCCCTTAATTTTTTAATACACTATCAAGTTCACCCCTGAAGACCGTTAGGGTAAGGGAGGCAATTTACAGGACGTAATTGTCTGAACGCATTCCTTAGCTTTGCTCAAACCTCTACTTCTTCAGAACCCTGTGAATGTTATACACTCACAAAACTTTACCAGCGTTAGTATTACAAAATCAGTAATTAACATATATTCCGACAAAATCAACCTGTAAACCAAATGTATAATGCTCAATAATGCTATGGAAAAACAATTATTAGCCGTGTGGTCAGCACGCCCATATAACAGATCGATATGTCTAGGGGATAGTTATTTTTAAAAGATACAAAACTCACAAGACATCACACTCTTACTCTATATCAGAATACAGAATCTTACAAACGAGCTGATATTTATCGTCTCGTCTTCCCATTCAAAGTTCAAAATCCCGATAGACGAGACTCCATTGGTCGTAGATTTTTGATAGGAGAATTAAGACTTGGGTTGGTCCCTTCTGAATAGATTAGAATAAGTGATAGTCACAGTGAGAAGTAGTAATAGCAATAGGTTTCCAAGAGTGAGATGGTAGAAATGTGGTAGAAGCTGTCTCTGAAATCAAGAATATCTTCTCTCTTTCACCTATCTTCTACGACAGATTTAGATTGAGTCAGACATTCTACGCACATATATATGAAATATATATATATCCACTCACATACATACACACATAAGACGACAGTTAGACGTACAGACGTGGGAAAAACTATGACAATGATTATATGAATAGTTTGGGAAAACGAACTGACCGACCCGCTGGAATAAATTTTATGAGTAGTTTATTTATCAAGACTAAACTTCTCTCACAACATATCAAATCACATCAAGCATATACAAAAAAAAACATAAACAAAACTTAGAAATGCTACCAGAATGATAGACCCGTTGGTATGATCCTTCCCTCGCTGTATAGCTCACCGACCCGTTAGAAGAAAGTGATAGCCCCCAAAGAGTCACAGATACATATGATTTAGTCTAAAATTCTTCCCCTTTAGGGTATGAACAGACTGGATACTCTGATCTAGTATAAGGGAATATATAGATATATAGTTAGCAATACCTTGCATAAAGAAATGTTACAATTGTGAGTGAGTCAACAAAGAACATCCCTCAGTCTACTTTCACTCGGTTCTTTCATCACGGCCCTGTCGTGCATTTCTCACTTTCTTACCCTATAACTTGCCGTTGTTCACCGTCTGGGGCACGCTATGACACAATCTGTTTTATCGTTTGGTGAAGCGAATACTCAGCTCTGCAGATCTTGGTTTCATCCAATTTGTCCGGGGAGCGTTCTCTTCAGGCGATAAGTTTATTCAGATTTTAAGTTAGTGTCACTTTATCAGTTCAGGTAAGAATTAGTGTAAGCGGGTTCACTGTGTCAGAATCACGAGGTTTCCACTACTTAAAGAAAAAAGTCAGGTTTGTAACTTTCGATCAAAGGTAGCCTTCTTGGTCACACCACAAGTTGACAAAAATTGCGGAAAAAAACGTTACTGTTTGTAATAGTTTACTTGCCACCAGGCTGCACTGTTCTTAAGTTTTTTCTCAGGAAGAATCAAAACCAGGCGCAAGAGGCCCGTTATCTCATTTAACCGTTAAAGTACTCGTAAAGATTTTGCACCAAGCCACTCTAAGGAAAATGTTTTAGTTCTTCACAGATATCACTCATACGTACTTAGCGCTGGCAAAGTTTGGGTACCACAGTTTCACTATATATAAATGGAAAGAACACATATCAAATAATTATACATACTATGCATTCGGATATAACTGATAATTTTGAATTGCAAGCGTAGATCTTGACTTATCATTTAAAACTTCCCGTGCAATAAGTTATATTTAAAAATCATCAATCCTCATGAATTAGGAATACATGCGTATTCCGTCAACACTCATGAGGCTTCTAGCATTTATAAGTTAGTTTAGAAAGTTTATTCTCGTCTGAATATTTTAGCAGTAAAATTAAATTCCTTAATAACCGACTGAGTTTAAGCTAGAAATATAATTTCTGTTTTCCACTGTAACTCGTCACTATAAAATAATACAGACTATATATTAAGCGCTCTGCACCAAATCTAACTAGTGAAAAAAATAAGCGATTTAACACTTTAAACACTTCACAAAATACTAGATATAGATATGATATTTTACCTCCAAACAGAACTACAGTTTCACGATGACTAGGATAATTCACTAGATAGGTATTCAGAAACTCGGCAAAATTTGACGAGAACGAAATACTTCGCTATTACAAGCTTCATTCACTAGCACGAGTGATTCTGTCTACTGCAAGTTGGAGAATGAAAATCTAGTTTAACCTTCTGGTTAATATCTCTCAAACAGACAAAGAGGTGAACGTTTATTTCGCGAAACGAAATAATCCCCCTTTCCGTCTATAACAATTACGATAACTCCAAGAGGCTGTCGTAACTGCCACTTTGCGTCTCTGACACCTCCGTCTAAGAAACGGCCGTAGCGCTACGTGTCAGATGCAAATGTAGACAACTTGTCTGCAATGCAGGGGCAGTTTTCGCACCTACGCCGAGAAATGACCATTTTGAGCGAAAGCGTGATGGCGCCTTCTCCACCCTGACACTGAGAATCTACCGAGGAAACTACGTGTCAGATGCAAAATACCAGACAAATGTCTGAAACTGCGCTGAGGAGATGTCGGCTATCGCGCCTCACTGAGCGTTCAGCCGATTCAACTCGTTGTGGCAGGTGAAAACGCAGACAAATTTGTCGCCTATAGATCTGGCGAAAGCGAATATTCACGGTGTATTTCGTCAATCTGCAGCGATTGACCGAATGCGTTCTCACGCCAAATCGTCTGGTGCTAGGGACTGACGCGTTACGTAAGGAGTTACTCGTTTAATCAGCCATGAAATGCGTTTCTAAATGAGAAACGAAACTGGCGAAAGTGAGAATGGGCCCAAAAAAAAATATTTTTCGCAAACGAATGGATGCGAAAAATACAGGAAAGAGGTAAAGAGAGATAATAAATAGAGGATACGGGTGAAAGAAAAAGAAGAGGATATAGGCAATTTACGATTAATAAACTTTCTGTGACAAATACCTCGGAGCTATTATAGACCAAAAGGGAGGCATCAAAGAAGAGTCGGCCACTCGAAAAGCAGCAGCTGGGAGACCTTTTCAGGCCATAAATGGAGGATTCCTCCGCAAGAGAGAGGTTGGTAAGAAAACGAAGATGGCTGTATACCGCTCCACCTATGTCCCAGTCTTGACATATGGATGCGAGTCATGGGCAATGACTACAACCCACAAAAGCCAGATCCAAACCTCATAAATGAGGTATCTGAGGAAGGTGGTTGAAGTAACAAGAAGAGACATGGTCCGCAACCAGACGATACGGCAAGGCCTAAATTCCGACCCCCTGCATACCCAAGTAGAACAGTCCCAACTAAGATGGTTTGGCCATGTCTGCAGAATGAAAGAAGATCGGCTACCATGACAAGCATGGGAAACAAAGAGCCAGGGATCCAGACCCCCAGGACTACCCAGAGTCCGCTGGGAGGACAACATTAGACAATCTTTGAAGGACCGAGGACTGTAATGGAACCAGGCCAGGAGGAAGACAGCCGATAGGATAGTCTGGCGCTCTCACTTTCAAACCTCTACACCTCACGGTAGAAGGGGAACGACTAAGTAAGTAAGTAAGTAATTTTATATATATATATATATATATATATATATATATATATATATATACATATATATATATATATATACCTATATATATATATATATATATATATACCTATAGTTACAGCCATAGAGCCAAAAATACGTATAACAGATGTGATAGGAACAGGGAAATAACTGGGATTAGAATAAGCAGGGATATTTATTTAGTAGCGGGACTTAGTTCATACGTCATCAGCGACACGACACAGGAAGTCCGTGCGCTGACAGAAGAGTTTGAGTTCACTCTTCACTCGTCGTATCGCTGAGGTAGACAGCTGAGAGAAGGTTAGCGTAGACTAACCGTAACGACCATCTATAAAGTAATGGCCAGCTCAGGTACCATTGTATTTACGGTGCCGCTGCAGTTTGCATAAATAAAGGCAGACGAAAGATGTTTTCACGACAATTAGTTTTCATGACGAGCTGTGTCCAAGTATACCGCCAGCAGTACGTTTCAAGAAAACCTTGGTAGGTAAACTCTCTATAGCACGTTTCACTAGCTTTGCCCAACTTCAAATGTAATTATCTGATTAACCGTCTAACGTATTAATGCCATTTTTTGCATACGATGTTATATTGGGTTAGACCCAACAAATATATACTTTATATCTGTGCATCTTGTCCAGTTCCCACAAACGGATGAAATCCTTTGATCTTGTGTCTACTATTACAATAATGTGGCCATCACGTTTGCATATGAATACCTGTTGAAGATGATTTCTTAAATGATCTGCATGGGATATAGTCGTGACATTGTTTGTCATTGACATTTAATGCGCTACCAAACTGGACCTTCATTGATCTGATTATTTCAATAGGTATCACCACTTTGCGGTTCATAAATATCATAATGGAAAGTTTCTCCTCTACTGTGCTTGTAAATAACTGTAAGGCCATCTTTAAAGAAATTAAACTTCATCCGAATCATAATCAGATGTCTCTGAGAAATTGATAATCAATCTCGGCTGAATGAAGGACAAACCATCATTCGTCCAATATTCCTCTTCCTCTTGTAACACATGGTTCTCACATTTCTTCCAATAATCCCTGGCTATGTTCGAGATGGCGGCTTTTGTAAGTATTTCAACATCTTTTAATTTGAACGTCCTATTTTCTGTTACTACCTGTTCCTTAATTTTAGCCCAGACTAATTCTATTGGGTTTAAGTGAGAATGGTAAGGAGGCAATCTTAAACATCTGTGACCATGTTCATGGATTGCCTTGTCTATGTGAAATATCTTTGTATGCTGTGTATTTTTTACAATTTCAAGTAATTCAGGCTTCAGGGACATTTCGTTGAATGGAATGTTGTTTTTGGTCAGCCAAATCTTTATTACATCTTTAGTACTTGATGAATTAGGAACTTTATCTTCTGGTGCCACAACGTTGTGATATGAAGCATTGTCCATTATCAAACACGACGGTCTATCCAATGAAGGAAGTACATGATTCACAATCCAATCTTGAAATATCTTGCCATTCATCTCTGTATGATAATCCCTATTATCTGTGGATTTTGAAACAAATATGGGTTCAGTATTATTTAGAAGCCCATGATGGCTGCTTCCTGCATGTGCAATTATTAGGTGCTGTCCTTTGCTGCTTGGTACTAGTCTCTTAGTTGTTCCATCAGATGATTGCTATTCTCATTCATTACTGTGGTGCGCATTGATCCAAGTTTCATCTAAATACACAAAATCATAACAATCTCTTCTCATTTCTCTGACCTCGCGTAAATATTTGCTTCTCATTGCAACTATATGAGGCTTCTCACAAATAAGGTTTCTACCACCAACATATTTTCTAAAAGTGAATCCCAAACTCCTAATAGTCCTCCATAGAGTAGATTTGGAAATATCAATGTCATTATTCTTTCTTAACCAAATTTTCAATTTCCTTAAAGTCACTGCCTCATTATTGTGAAACATATTGCAAATTTCTCTGCGGATCAATTCTCTGTCAAAATTATCCACCACTCTTGGCCTAATTTTCGTGTGTAAAACACTGGAATTAGACATTTCAGATGTCGCTATCCAGCGGTGCAATGATCGTTTGCTTATCCCCAAGGCGTGAATAGTCCTCTTTTGTGGGTTTGAAATAGAATGATATAGTTTTCCTCGAGTAGCTTCATTGCAGAAATACTTAAAAATCCTATTTGTGATTTGCTGTAATGTCATAAAATGTACTCGCAGACTCATTTTTCCTTCTTAACCACACAATAATTTTTGTAGACACACCTCTGATTGACAATGTGTGCGTTGCACCGGATATAAACTGTTTTATGTTCAAGAAGTGCGATTTCACGCAATTTCACTCAAAAATCATGCCAAATACTTGATAAACCAAAAATGTGCAAATGAGGTCGTATAATTTATTGTAGACATTTCAATATGTGTGCGTGTGATGTGTGTTGGCAAGTAGGATTTTATATTATATCGCAAAGAGACGAAAATTGAAACCAATGGCCGCATTTTAATGAAAAATTTAGTTCATAGGGTCTATACCATTTCAAATTCACACACAAAATTTCACTTATATGCGTTACATATTCGCTGAGATATAGCATTTTGAAGTTGGGCAAAGCTAGTGAAACGTGCTATAATAAGTTAATCAAGTGCAGTTAGTCAAGAACAAGTGTTTAGAAGCAGTGGTCCAGTGTCGGATGCATAGGTAGACTTTATAAAGATCAGTTCTAGTGGCTAAGAATAAGTTTTCAGCACTGGTGGTGACCCAGCTAATATTTCTAAGCCAAACTGTATATATTGAGAACAGCCCATTAACAAGTATAGAGTAGTAGCCAGTATTACAGTAGTCAGCAGAGGTCAAGCGTTAATCAACTAGTTCCTGACCAGTGAATTAAATGCTGTATGAAGGATCAACGTAGAAGTCACATGTGTTCTATTACCTTTATAATCAGGCACGGTGATGGCCAATTGTGAATATGTTTATTGTCAACAATAAAGGAATTTTGTTGTCAGCTACGAGTCGATCAGTCATTGCAGTCATCATAGTTGTCTGGTAATTGGGTGTCACTCAGCAGTCACATTAGAAAGACAGGCCCAATAGTTAACGTAACAGACACGCGTACACAAGAACAACGACAGGTCATTATCATCATTGGTTTAATCAAGAACGTACACACAACAGGGTCAGTGCGTAACGAATAACTTCAAAACCAAGAACCTAGAAGTTGTGATCTATAATCTCTTTATGGTGCACGTGACCAGTTGTAAGAAGCGCTGCCGAGGAGGACAACACAGTTTACAAGAAAATTTCAAAGTACCATCAGTTTTCGTTCCTAGAGTCAGCGTATATTGAATGCAGGGACAGTTTATCACGCACGTGCCGAGTCATATCAAGATCAGCCGAGGTAGACAAGGTCAAGGTGAACCAAGACAGATAAAAACACAGCAGAAAGGTCAACGAATAAACTCAGGTCGACAGTAACGAAAATACGGGAAGAGACAATTTCTTTTACAACTTAACTCCACAATCGGGTAACGGGTCAAGCATCATCACACAGGTGATTTTTGTATGAACAGTGAAGATCAAGTATCCATAACCACCGCTCACAACACATATGAGAACAGGGGAGAAAGAACGGAACAAAACAGTGTGCACACTCAGATCAACGGTCCGGAAAAGACACGTTTATCAGCAACCAACGTCTAGGAATATAGTTAGTTAATAAGTTAGAGATTAGGTATAATTATTAATTGTGTACAACATTGAACTGGTGTATGTATCGTAGTTTTTTTTCGCAAATTTGTTGTAGTGATTTGCTGTGAATATAAATTGTTTTTTTTACAGCGGCAAGATAATTAACCGAAGCAATTTTTCCTTTCAGAGCCCGAAGAAGTTCCCAATAATATAATTTTTTGGGGATTTCAGGGCCAAGATGGAACACGGTACAGAGACAGTAGTAGGTGTGTTACGCCAAGAATCTGATACATTGGGTAAGCTGGATAAAAACAGTAAACTTACCAATCTCAAAGGCAATGTTAACACCTTTTCAGGTAAAGCTCCTGAATGTAATGGAAGGCCTGGCTTTTACAATTAGAAAGATATTCTTTATCGGTTCAGGCCTCAGATAGTGAAAAGAGATTGTTAGCTTTTCTTACTAGCACACGTCTGGTGGGCGATTTCATTAGACGAAGGTTGGACACAGTGTCAAATGAATCATGGCAAGAGTTCAAACAGAAATTGGTGAAGAGATTCGGAGAATTACAGGATGTACACCTAGGATGGCAAAAACTTAGGAAGATAAAGCAAAATAAAGAGGAAACGATACAAATGTATACTGACAGAATGTTTAGCATCATCGAAGATGTATTTCCATCTGAAACGATAGATAGACAGGGAATAGATAGCAAATTGATCGGTATCTTCGTAGATGGATTGTATAGTGATGCCATCAAACTCCACCTAATAAGGAAGGATCATAAGACGTTAACAGACACAATGGCTTCTGCCATTGCATAAGAAAACATAAGAAGACGGTTTGAGTTGAGAGTAGAACAGGCAAGGGTTGATGAAGATGAACCAATGGAAGTAGATAACATAGGTCAAAGAAACAATGGTGGAAAAAGACAACAAACAGGTAGCTGCCTGGTGCAAGACATTGAATGCTACAACTGCCATCAGCAGGGACACAGAGCTAGCATGTGTACATGGAGACCATCACGCATGTATCAAAACAGTAGGTCTGCACATTTAGCTAGTTATCATAGTCTGCAACAGACTATGTGTAGGGACAAGGATGACACCTGGTGTCAACCTCAATATTACACCAGCACACAAGGGGCACACTCATGCACGCACCACAAGAGGGCTTTCGAGACGCCTCGGTACTGTAGATACAGTAGTCAGGGAAAAGGCAGACCTACTCACATGAGGGAGACTGACATGGGTAGGGTGACTAATAGGTCTCAGAATAATAGGCAGGTACCTATGGGAAGAAAACCAAGGATAAGGAAACAGAATAGAGATATACCAACAGTGAATGGTACGAGGGAAGGTCAAAATGTAATGCCTCCTATTTTTTATGTATGTAAATACAGCATCGGTGTGCAATTTGTAAATTTAGCAGGATTCCTTAAACACTCTTTTGCATTGTATAGCATTACCAACCTGTTTCAGTAACAGGTGGCACCACTGTAACAGTTTAAAAATGGCTGCCAAAGACGTTCGGTTAAAACAACGTTATGTCATAGAATGTTGACAGATAGACATAAATAAACAAGGAAAACCATAGTCATCAACCTCATGAACCGTTACGAAACTGAAGGAGGAGAGTTTTTTATCGAATATTGTGACAATTGATGAGACTTGGGTTCATTTTTTTGAACCAGAATCCAAGAGGCAGTCAAAGGAATGGCATCACACAACATCGCCGACAAGAAAGAAGTTCAAAAGTTCACCATCTGTAGGGAAAGTTATGGCCTCCGTGTTTTGGGATGAGAAGGGTGTGATTCTTCTCGACTTTTTGGAACAGGGAAACACGGTGAATGCAGACCATTACATTGAAACTTTCAAGAAGCTTAGATGTCGTCTTCGGCGACTTTACCCATTAAAAGATCAGAGAACTGCACTACTGTTGCACGATAATGCCACGCCACACACCGCTAAACGCACCATTGATGCGATTGCAGAATTTGGCTGGACATTATTACCACATCCCCCTTACAGTCCCGATCTTGCACCTTCTGACTTCCATCTGTTTGGACCACTGAAAGAAGATCTTCGCGGACATCACTTTGAGGACACCGAGACCCTTAAACGCGCCGTACGCCAGTGGTTTAGGAAAAAGGACACACACATTTTTACCGTGCGGGGATACATGCCCTTGTGAGAAGATGGACAAAAACTGTAACAAATAACGGAGACTACATTGAGAAATAAATTTTTGAAGTTCAGACTTGGGGCTCTATTTCAATGTGAATTTTATCTGTTTTCTTGCCTATTGAATGAAATTAAAAATTACGAGGCATTACTTTTTGACCGTCCCTCGTACATACAACAACAGATTCGTGCAACAGAGCGACAGAGTTCAACAAAGGACAATACAACAAGACAAAATGCATGGAAGAGTGGCGGATACTAAGAGACAACACATAAATGAAAACATACTCCCAAGTTTCAACAAACAAAGATCAGGATATTGGAATAGCCTAAGAGAAAAACAAGAATGGCGGTAAGGAATTTCATTGCCGAGATCAGAAATAGAAAGGTATTGGAGATAAACAACGTGGCATTATATAACGGATAAAGGTGTCTCTAACGACAGAAGACGGATGGAAGGCACACATAGGTATAATAAGATCAGGAAGGAAAGTTAACAGATACCAAGAAGTAAATTTAGTGAATAGGGATAGGACACAGCACAACCCTGGGAATAACATGCAACCCAGACAGATAGAAAAACCAGAAGGAGAATATAAAAAGATGGTTAGTGTCGCTATACAAACAGAGACACCCATAAACATCGGAACACATACAAGGACACAGAGGAACATCAAAAGCGAATGTGAAAAACAGAAGGATAAACAAAAACAAGTGAAGGAGCACAATATTAAAGATAGGAAAAACAGAAAGGAAAAGCATGTACTGATGCCAAGTAATACGCAATGCAGTACATATGGACTGAAACAATCTGATAATACACATGTCTCCTCAGTTACACACAAGATGAAAATAACAAAAAGGGACAGCGATTGGACCATCAAGGGAGATAATTGGGTAGAGTGGTACCAGAGGACACAGATGAGGGTACATCAGATGAAAGTTCTCCAGAAGAGTCATACAGACCAAGTGCAGATGGAGGTCGGATAGTCACTTGAGTGGAGATACATACACAACCGAAAAACCCAAACCAGAGATCTGGAGCTTTTAACGATTCACATAACAAACAGGAGAGAGGAAGAGAGGAGGAGGAGGAGAAAAAAACAGGATACAGAGAGAAATAGACAGATAATGCAGACAGAGGTAGAAATAGAGGAAGGAGAGGAGGATATACAGCGTGATCAGACGAGAACGTCGGAAAGAGAAAATGTTGACAGAACATTACCGGAACAATTAAGGAAGTTAAGAAATGTAAGAGACAATTCGGAAAGCGAAGAGGACATTCCGCTCATGGAATATGTACAGAGACTGCAAGAGAGAAAAAATAGATTAGCAGAGCAAGAAAAACAATTACGACAGTTGCAGAAAGCGGAGAGGCAACAAGAAAACCAGCAGAGAGAAGAGGATATGGAAGAAAAAAGACAAACAGACGAGCAGGAGGAAAGGGCAAGAGACATTAGACGGGGGAAGAAGAGATATTATACGTCATCCGACGATTCGTCAGAATATAATATGCCACTAGCGAAGTTAAGAAATACAGCGCAAATGCAGGTACGCCCGAAGTGGAGGTTCAGAAACAGGGAAACACAAGAAGATGAAAGACCGACAACAGGAAAGGGTCGGAAAACGATTAATGAGGTGGAAAATAGGAGCAGACGAAGAAGGACTCCAGAAGAGGTATCGATGTCAAGTGACTCGGACAGTATATCGTCTGAGGATAGTGACGAGGGTCACAGACATAACAAACGGAGATTCCATAGAACAGAGATAGAGGAAGGGAATACAGAGATAAAAAAGGGAGTACACGAAAAACGAAGAGATGTTGGTCGTCTACAGACAATTCATCAAATTATAGAAGGCGCCTCGAAAAGTTGAGACAGGTAGAACAGGTGGATGTGAGATCTAGCAGGAAGAATAAGGCAGGAAATAGGACTAGTAGAGAAAAGAAGGATATAAATGTTAAGAGGTTGATAGAAAATGGAAAGAGTTGAAAAAGAAAAACATAAGAGGAAGTAGAGATCGAGGACAGTACCGAGAGGCAAGAAAGGAGGAGAGAGGTAGTAGTAGCAGAAGAGAAATACGAAAATCAAGAATCCCGGTGAAAAATTGGAAAGAAAGGGATAGAAACAAAGACACATCAATTAGTAGCAGTGTCAGAGCATCCAGGATATCACGGAGTGAAAAAAGGACGCAGCGAGACGATTATATAAGTAGAGGTCGGGGTAGCGAAGAGTTAAAGAGTAGAGAACCTGAGGGATACTCATGGAAAATGAGAGATGAAACAGTAGAAGAAAAACCGAAGCAAACGGTTGAAGAAGTAAGAAGTAGAGAGGTTGAGAGATATTCAGGAGATACGAGCAGCAGAGAAGTAGAAAAGAATCAAAGAGTTGAAATCAGAAGAGTAGAGGAGACGTAAGATATAGATAAACAGATCGCGTTAGAAACACTTAAGGCCAAGGAGGCCATGATGATGAAAATGTTCGAGATGATGAGCAAGTGAGATAGAGAGTGAGGAGGAGGCGGCTATGTGAGGGAAGGCATAGCATACGTTATACGGAACAAGATGGCGACGGTTGCGGAGTCTTGAGGAGACTTAAGTATGATTGGTCTATACCGCACATATGAAGAAAACTGAGAACACCTGACCGATAGGGTACTGCAGTACAGGAGGAGATGAGAAAAGGAGGGTTAAGAGAAACAGTTGGGATGGTAGGGCATGGTAGTATGGCGGAAATTACGTGAAAAGCCGGGGTAACGACGGCAGGAATAATGGAGATAGAGGTTTCGAGAGGTTGTAGAGCAGGACAGCAGGAATACGGAGTAAAATGGAATAATGAAGATTGAGATTTTGAGAAGCCGTAGAAGAAGACGGTAGTGATAGTGAGAAGTATTTGGATATAAACAGAGAGTTATAATTGAGAAATTGGAGAGCACAGTTCCAAGCAGGGAACGAGAGGTAGAGGAGATAAGGGTGAGAAGAAGTAGAAAATTGAAACGGGAGTCTAGTTGTGGGAAAACTAGATGCAATTGTTTTACACTGAACATACTAACAAGCTGAGTAGGTCTGAACGATAGACTACTGCAGTAGAGAGAGAATAATTAGGATTCGAATGTCGAGAAGTCAGAATAGAGGCCATGGGAGATTGGCGATAATAGTAGAGAAAGAGAAGACATGGGTAATGCCAGAAGAGACGAGGAGAAGAAAAATGGTGAAAATGGAAGAATTGAGAAGCATGGAGAATAGGAGTAATTAAGAAGCCGTGGTGAAGGCGGCAAAAATGTCGGAGATTGAAGAAGTCATAGGGGGATGACAGACAAGAGTATTTAGGGAGATTGTTCTAGATGGAACGAATACAGTGGATACGGGAAGAGAAGATGGCAGAGATAATGAAGTTTGCGAAACCATAGAGAAATAACAGAGAGATACATGGTGGGTACACATAGGTATGTTGGGAGAAGCCAAGTGTAAATGGCAAAGATACCGAGAAAGGTTCTAGAAGGAACGAACATATAACGGAGGAATTGAAAATGAGACGACAAGAGGTGAAAGTGAGTTCTGGAGCGGACAGATATAGTAAGAGAAGCTTTACGAAAAGGACAGAGTATTGTGAGGAGCAGACGAATAGAGATGAAAGAGCTTGAGATACACAAATACAGAAGACAGAGAATGGAGAGAGTGAAATAAAAGAGGCGAAGACAAGAGAAACATATATAACTGAGAAGGAAGAAGAAGGAGGAAGAGAGAAAAGGGACAATGGAAAATTTGGATTAAATGATAGCAGGATAGATTAGTGCAGAGGCACGTGAAATAAGCGAAATAGAAAGAAGATTAAAGATGTTAGAAATAGATAGATGAGACGGAAACGCAAGTAGTTCGAATTAGGAGACCACAGATTGTTTTTTTTTTAGGTCCAAAGATAAGTGAAGGGTTAAGCCAGGGGGATAGCAGAAATAATGAATCAGTGACACCATGATGTTTTAAATGGGTCACTAACGGCTGTATATATTGTAAATTAAGTGTAACAGGCAGTTACAGTACATTACGGAAAAGTGTTAGCTACAGAAGAAGTAAATAAGAAAGCGAGTACGGGTATGATTGTAGCGAAATCTGTGAAACAATCGCTAAATTCAGTAATATTTTACTTCTATGATAATAAATAAACACGCCCGTGTGTGTTTGCCTATCGTCGTCCTCAACGCCAGTAGAGTGCTGAATTGTATGCAGTAGTAATGCTTAGACAATGATCCCGCTGTCAAATCTTACACGCTTTCCTAGTTTCGTCCTTGAGTCTTACAATTAACGCAAATCATTAAATATTACCTAAACGCCGTTTTGCAGACAGCTAAATGTTCGTTTCAGTCAGAGTGAGAGAAGAAAACGTAGGAGGGAGAGATAGGGGATGAATGAAAGCCTTGACAAGCGTTGGTTTTCGAATCGCATGCGACAAGGCGACGTCACAGAATTGGTTTGAAACACTACACGCGAGGGATAGGTTAGGTTTGAAAAATAGACTACAGGCCTTAGTTACCATCGTTAGGGCATGTTTGAACATCTGCTATCGTTCGCTGTAGTTTTCCTAGAAAAAGTGAGACAGAGAAAAATTGGAAAGGGGGAATGGTATGGAGTCCGTTTAAACTATCGTCTGCGTTGTTAAAGTGAAACTAACTGTCACAATTGAACGATAGATGGAAATAAATAATAGGGGACGATTAAAATGATAATATTTGGTTATTATACCTAACATATTACTTAGTGTGATATATTATCTTGCCGTAGAAGAACCCAAAAATAATAAAATATGTTATTTAAATAAGTGTAGAAGGAAAAAGTATATTATGATGAAATGAAGAATAAAAACGATACTAGTGAATAAAATAAATAAAAGAATAAAACCACTGTGTGACAGACAGCAGCAGGATCACTAAGTACGTGTCAGAATTATAAACTTTTAGGATATAACTGAGATATTGACGAAGACAGATGGACGAACAGACTTGAATCTTTCTCAGTTTGCCCTGTAATGGGGATAGAGGGGAAGTTAGTCCCAGATTTGAAATTTGAGTTCAGTTTGAATAAAAAGACGCTAGAAGCCAAACAGTCCCTGATTGGCTGGAGACTAATAAACTAACGGAGGGATAAAACTAATTTGTAGTTAGTGTTCGGGGCTACTAGTAAAAGAAATTTTCTACACTAAAATTGTTCTGCAAGCAAGATAATAGTACTATCTTGACTTTGCTGATCTGCACCAGCAAGCGATCTGGGTTTGACCATATTTATCGCAAATCAAACTTATTAGTGTTAATATTTCTCTGATGCGGTAAGAAAGAAAACATTTATATCACCATTATATTATTATTATGTATGTATTATTGAATATGTATGAAAATTATGTGGGTAGAAGTATCTAGAGGGAAGTCAACATCAAACTTTTGTGTTGTTTCACAGAGTTGTTAGGAAATATAGTAACATGTTGTAGAAAAGCCAGACAGGCTTTCTGATATTTTGGGAGAAAGAAAAATTAAATAATTAATGGGGAAATTGTTGTACAGTATTATGACATAAGACCAGGCATACCACTGGCCGTCTTCTTCAGCAAGTCACCGTGATTGTACATGACTTGATGTTATTAACTTAAAATGTTTCCTTTGTCAAGGAAAGTGTCAAACTGTAGTTTTAAGTTTATTTGACCATGAATGGGGTATACAACCAATTAAGAACGTTAACTAATTGTTTAGTTACCATACTGAGTCTGAATATGATTAAAAATGTTTAGAGTTAGGGAAAGAGAGAGTATATTAGAGGTTGAGTAGGACGCATTTATATCGTTCCAGGGTTTCATCTATGACTCAAAGTGAGCCCAGGTCAACCTATACCTGTCTATATTTCTGTATCTAAGAATTGAGGCAGTATCGACTGTGTGCCTCCGTGTTATATTGCAAGAGCAGAATCCTTACTTGGCAGTGGAGGCGGGTGATCTAACCAAAATTCATCCTGCATACCAGGCACCACTCAGTTAAGAAATTGTCTCCGGGCACTTGATATATCAAACTCAACTACTCTCAGTTCCCAAATGTGTATTAGATCATTCAGATTGTGATGAAGACAAACGTTCTTGTAATCAATACCCATTCATAGGAGCAAGAATAAATTGACACTGTTCCAGATGACACATTTAATTACAGTTGTGAATAAGAATATACTCAGTTATAAATTGAATTAATTTTATGTAAATACTTTGAATTATCATTTTGAGTTCAATATTCCGGTATACACAAAATTGTGATACTGGAACAAATAAATTGTAAAAAAGATTTCACATTTTAAACTTAACTCTGGGTGTTGTTAA
The DNA here is from genome assembly GCA_024509875.1 of Oreohelix idahoensis. NCBI lineage: Eukaryota > Metazoa > Mollusca > Gastropoda > Stylommatophora > Oreohelicidae > Oreohelix > Oreohelix idahoensis. The sequence goes on along the minus strand of JAMPIV010017659.1, from coordinate 655,173 downwards.
TTACTTTTCATAGAGTTCTTAAGTGTATTTGTTGTCATTTTATTATACCACAATTTCATTACCATAGACATTAGACGTAGCTGTCAGACATACTAGTCAAAAATAAGTCTGAGTGAGATCTTAGGGTGGTAGCAGAAAGGTTCTCTGAGAACACACCCTTATTATCTATTAGACTCAGAGACCTTCACAGCTTGACCTCACTCAGTTACACTATAACAATAACACCAACATTCATAACATCTAAACCCACCACATATATTCGGTAGCTCGCTCGGGATTTTTAAAAAAGTAGGAAATTAAAAATAATTTGAGAGTGGTTTGAGGTATCAGTGCCCATTGTTTTGTGTTGGTTAACTAGTTAAATTAGTTTGATAACATTAGATTATTATATTGTTAACAATAAGATGGTAGACTTAGCCAAATTCAGATCTGCTGCTGTGCAGGCTGCAAAGGAAATGGGGATGGAAGGTCAAGGTCTGATGGCTTATGTCACAGCTGAATGTGATAAATATATGGAACGAGAAGATAAGAGGTTAGCTGAAGAGAAGAGAATTTTATTAGAAGATGCTAGAGAGGCTAAGAAGTTAGAGGCTGAGAGAGAGGCTGAGATCAAGAGGCTGCAGTTAGAGGAAAAGAAACTTGAGGCTGAGGCAAAGAAACTTGAGGCTGAAAAGGAGGAAAACAGATTACAGCTTGAGGCTGAAAAGGAGGAAAAAAGATTACATCTTGAGGCTGAAAAGGAGGAAAAAAGATTACAGCTTGAGGCTGAAAGGGAAGACAAGAGATTGGCTGCAGAACGGGAGGCTGAAGATAAAAGACTCCAAAAGGAACATGAGTTATGACTAAGGGAGTTGGAATTACAAGGCCATGCTACTGAAAATGGAAATAGCCCATCCACCTGCGACTCTGCTGCAAGCCAGGGTGCCTCAAACTCAGCCATGGGGTTTAATTTAGACCCATTTGTGGAGAAAGATGATGATATTGAATCACTTTTAAGCCGCTTTGAAAGACTAGCTACCATGTATGGGTTAGAGAAAGAAAGATGGAGTATGAAGGTATCCCAGGGGCTGAGGGGGGCCTCATATGAGGTATTTGCCAAGCTGAGCAAAGATGATCAAGATGACTATGACATTCTTAAGAAAGCTCTTCTAGTTAGGTATGAGAAGAATAGCGAATTTTATAGGAAGAAGTTTAGAAATGCCAAACTGCTGACTGGGGAGACTTATCACCAGTTCTCTGCACGCCTGGAGACATACCTGGAGAAATGGACTGCTCTGGGGAAAACCCAAGATTTAAGGGAAATGATAATGACTGAGCAGTTAAGAGAGTCCATGGCTCCAGACCTGAGAAAATTTCTCACGGAACAGGGTGCTGAGAGACTGGGGGAGATCTTAAATGTGGCTGAAAGATATCAGGCAGCCCAGTCTGAGATGGCAGGCATAAAGAAGAAGCCTATAGACCATAATAAAGCCCCACAAAACCAAAACCAACCTAAATTTGAACATAGGGACAAGCTTAATAAAGGTAAAGCCTATTATGATAAGCCACGTTTTGACCAACGCAATAGAAACCCGCAATTCAGTGAAAGAAAAACTTTCCCTCAGGGAAATAAAAGTGTAAATGGTGTAAGAGGAACACTCATAACACCAAAGTGTGTACTAAGAAGCCTTCTACCTTCGCTGCTATGAAAACGGGGAACCAGAGATTAAAGGTGAAACCTACTGGACAGCAGGAACCTTATCACCCCCCCAGTGTGTGAAGATGTTGTATGTAACGGGGTCACCATTAGGTGCCTTTATGACACAGGTTTAGATTATGACTCAGTCGTGAGCTCTCATCTGGTGCGTCCAGATCTATACACCACAGAAACAGTGGAGATCCAAGGAGCAACCAAGGACGTAGCAACCATGACACTTCCCATTGCTAGAATCAGTGTAAAAACACGCTATGTGGGAGGAGTTATTAGAGCAGCAGTGATAAATGAACCAATCTACCCTCTAATATTGGGGTGTAGATATGTCTTCTTGGGGAATCCCAAGAGACCTGTGATCATGGCAACAGTGCAGACCAGATCACAGTCAAGGAAGGAGGAGGATGAACCTATAAATACTCATCCAGAGGAGATGAGGAAGGCACAGGCGAAAGATAGGTCACTCAAGCCGTGCTTTAAAAAATTGCCTAAGTGCCATACACCTCCAAACAAAGGAGACTACTATATGAAGAATAAACTCTTATATAGGAAGACCGGAACTCGTTCAAATGGTCACGGACAACTGGTACTTCCCAAGATGTTTAGGGCAGACGTAATAAGGAGTTTACATGGTACTTCCCAAGATGGGACCACGAGAAAGTAGGGCCAGATGCTAAAAGTTTCTCAAAATATTATTGGCCAGATTTAATGATAGACATTGAAAATTTTGGAAGCCTGCGGCATATTTCATGAGGGAACACACGAGAAAGTAGGTACCATATGCTAAAAATTATCAGGATCATAGAAAATTTTGTAGCATGAGGGAACACCCACGGAGCAAACTCAGGATGGCCACGGAGCAAACTTGGGCCTGAACATAAGGATAAAAATTAATATAATAAAGTAGACATAGTGGAATGGGAACCCCTTCTTCACACCCAGTCTTCAATTGAATTGGTTAGAATGGGCACTATGCGACGAGTACAAAAAGTGGTTTTACCCCAGAATAAGCCGACAATCCCTCGGTCGGAATTATGTAAACTGGAGGAAGATAAAAGAGAGCGAAGTTCTCTCACCTTGAATTTGAACCTGAGGGGAGACAACCCCAGGAAAAGAATTGGTAGTGGAAGGTTCTTATGTGATGACAAAAGGAAGAAAAGTCACCACCACAACACTTCCAATTCCATGAAAATTGCCGGTGCCATGAAAAATATGTAGGCAACCCTGTTATTTGGGAGACCAATCAAAGGTCCATTGGAAGCCTTGTTAAGGACGTGGACAGATGAGAAGGCAGAAGAGACTGTTACCTCATCGTATCAGTATGTGAACGAGCTGACCATTCGTCTCAAAACTGGATGGAAACTGGCAAATGATAATCTCAGACAAGCCAGGAAGAAACATGCTGCTTATTTTAACAAGAAAGCGAAAGATAGAGAATTAGTTGTGGGAGAGAAGGTGTTGCTTCTCCTACCCGGCAGCAGTAACAAGTTGCAAATTGGATGGCAAGGTCCATATACGGTTATAGAGAAGGTGTCTAGAACTAATTATAAAATAGACAAAAAAGGTAAGGAGAAAATTTATCATGTGAATCTCCTAAAGAAGTATCTGGATAGAGAAATCCAGGATGAGACACATCTAATGACCTTGTCGATAGCAACGGGGATGAAAAATGAACCACTCAACTCTCACGAGTACCCCCTAAAAACAGGTGAAACACAGGCACAGGTGAAAATTAGTAAGCATCAGACTAAAGCTCAGAGGGAGCAGGTTCAAAAGGTTCTGATTGAACATACAGACGTGTTAACGGATAAGCCGGGGCACACAAATCTGTTAGAATATGATATGAAGCTAATAGACCCAACACCCATCTGTATGAGAGCCTATACTAAGGAAAAAGCTTTGAAAGAGGAGATAGATTATTTGTTGAAGGAAGGAATTATTTCTCACAGTGAATCTCCTTATAGCTCTAGTGTGGTTTTACTGAGAAAACCCTCTGGGGAACATAGACTGTGTATAGATTACAGGAAACTGAATGCTGTCACAGAAAGTCAGGTGGATCCATTACCTGATACAAATCAGCTGTTTGCCAGGCTGAACAAGGCAAAATATTTTTCTAAGGTGGATCTTAGCAAAGGCTATTATCAAATTCCAGTAAAGCCTGAGGTTCGACCTTATTTAGCCTTTAGCACTTCGGAAGGCATTGTGAGTTCAACATGTTGCCGTTTGGGTTGAAAAATGCCCCGAGTGTGTTTTCCAGAATGATGCGAAAATTGTTGGATCCACTGAATAATCCATGTATAACGAATTTCACGGATGACATTCTTATTGCTACTGAAACATTCGAAGAACACATTAACTCTCTGAATATGCTATTCGATAAGCTCAGAGAAGCAAATTTGACGGCTAGACCAACAAAATGTTGTGTGGGTTGTATAGAGCTGGAATTCTTGGGACACACAGTATATCAGGGAAGCATGACCCCTGACCCCAAGAACCTGGAGAAATTGCAAAGAGCTCCGAGGCCACAAACGAAAAAAGATGTGAGATCTTTCGTATCTTTGTGTGGGTTTTATCAGAAATACATAAAGAACATATATATGTGCACCGCTGACGGATTTAACTCGTAAGGGTCAACCTGAAAAAAATTATTTGGTCAGCGCAGTGTGAATTGGCATACCAAGAGTTAAAAGAGAAACTCACCAGCAAGCCGATATTGAAATTGCCTGATTTGAGTCAGGAATTTGTGGTTAGAACGGATGCTAGCAACGTCGGATTAGGGGCCACATTATTACAAAGGTCCACTTCACATGATGGGGAATTAAACCCAATTGCTTATGCTTACACAACCCACAAAAGCCAGATCCAAACCTCAGAAATGAGATATCTGAGGAAGGTGGTTGAAGTAACAAGAAGAGACATGGTACGCAACCAGACGATACGTCAAGGCCTTAAATCCCACCCCCTGCAGACCCAAGTAGAACAGTACCAACTAAGATGGTTTGGCCATGTCTGCAGAATGGGAGAAGATCGGCTACCACGACAAGCATGGGAAACAAAGAGCCAAGGATCCAGACCCCCAGGACGACCCAGAGTCCGCTGGGAGGACAACATTAGACAATCTTTGAAGGACCGAGGACTAGAATGGAACCAGGCCAAGAGGAAGACAGCCGATAGGATAGTCTGGCGCTCTCTCTTCCAAACCTCTACACCTCACGGTAGAAGGGGAACGACTAAGTAAGTAAGTAAGTAAGTAAGCTTATACTAGCCGCAAGTTGAATAAGGCGGAGCAAAACTATTCAACAAGTGAAAAAGAAAGTTTAGCTCTAATCTGGGCTATAAAAAAGTTCCAGATCTATCTCTATGGTAGAACATTTGTGGTCCAAACTGACCATCAGCCCCTCGTGTTCTTGTCACAGGCCAAGCATGAAAATGCTTGTCTATTAAGTTGGTCATTACTTATCCAACCTTATTCATTTACAATCGAATATATACCGAGTTCGCAGAATGTGGGAGCGGACTTCTTGAGTAGGCATCCTTATGAGGACAATCAGAAAACGCCTAGGAAGTAGGATTTCATTTGCGCTAAGTGTCTCTTAGATTATAACCTGCAATGAATGCATGTTTTAGGAAGAAGTGTGTGTAGCGAAATCTGTGAAACAATCGCTAAATTCAGTAATATTTTACTTCTATGATAATAAATAAACACGCCCGTGTGTGTTTGCCTATCGTCGTCCTCAACTCCAGTAGAGCGCTGAATTGTATGCAGTAGTAATGCTTAGACAATGATCCCGCTGTCAAATCTTACACGCTTTCCTAGTTTCGTCCTTGAGTCTTACAGTTAACGCAAATCATTAAATATTACCTAAACGCCGTTTTGCAGACAGCTAAGTGTTCGTTTCAGTCAGAGTGAGAGAAGAAAACGTAGGAGGGAGAGATAGGGGATGAATGAAAGCCTTGACAAGCGTTGGTTTTCGAATCGCATGCGACAAGGCGACGTCACAGAATTGGTTTGAAACACTACACGCGAGGGATAGGTTAGGTTTGAAATATAGACTGCAGGCCTTAGTTACCATCGTTAGGGCATGTTTGAACATCTGTTATCGTTCGCTGTAGTTTTCCTAGAAAAAGTGAGAGAGAGAAAAATTTGAAACGGGGAATGGTATGGAGTCCGTTTAAACTATCGTCTGCATTGCTAAAGTGAAACTAACTGTCACAATTGAACGATAGATGGAAATAAATAATAGGGGACGATTAAAATGATAATATTTGGTTATTATACCTAACATATTACTTAGTGTGATATATTATCTTGCCGTAGAAGAACCAAAAAATAATAAAATATGTTATTTAAATAAGTGTAGAAGGAAAAAGTAAATTATGATGAAATGAAGAATAAAAACGATACTAGTGAATAAAATGAATAAAAGAATAAAACCACTGTGTGACAGACAGCAACAGGATCACTAAGTACTTGTCAGAATTATAAACTTTTAGGATATAACTGAGATATTGACGAAGACAGATGAACGAACAGACTTGAATCTTTCTCAGTTTGCCCTGTAGTGGGGATAGAGGGGAAGTTAGTCCCAGATTTGAAATTTGAGTTAAGTTTGAATAAAAAGACGCTAGAAGCCAAACAGTCCCTGATTGGCTGGAGACTAATATACTAACGGAGGGATAAAACTAATTTGTAGTTAGTGTTCGGGGCCACTTGTAAAAGAAATTTTCTACACTAAAGTTGTTCTGCAAGCAAGATAATAGTACTATCTTGACTTTGCTGATCTGCACCAGCAAGCGATCTGGGTTTGACCATATTTATCGCAAATCAAACTTATTAGTGTTAATATTTCTCTGATGCGGTAAGAAAGAAAACATTTATATCACCATTATATTATTATTATGTATGTATTATTGAATATGTATGAAAATTATGTGGGTAGAAGTATCTAGAGGGAAGTCAACATCAAACTTTTGTGTTGTTTCACAGAGTTGTTAGGAAATATAGTAACATGTTGTAGAAAAGCCAGACAGGCTTTCTGATATTTTGGGAGAAAAAAAAATTAAATAATTAATGGGGAAATTGTTGTACAGTATTATGGCATAAGACCAGGCACACCACTGGCCGTCTTCTTCAGCAAGTCACCGTGATTGTACATGACTTGATATTATTAACTTAAAATGTTTCCTTTGTCAAGGAAAGTGTCAAACTGTAGTTTTAAGTTTATTTGACCATGAATGGGGTATACAACCAATTAAGAACGTTAACTAATTGTTTAGTTACCATGCTGAGTCTGAATATGATTAAAAATGTTTAGAGTTAGGGAAAGAGAGAGTATATCAGAGGTTGAGTAGGACCCATTTATATCGTTCCAGGGTTTCATCTATGACTCAAAGTGAGCCCAGGTCAACCTATACCTGTCTATATTTCTGTATCTAAGAATTGAGGCAGTATCGACTGTGTGCCTCCGTGTTATATTGCAAGAGCAGAATCCTTACTTGGCAGTGGAGGCGGGTGATCTAACCAAAATTCATCCTGCATACCAGGCACCACTCAGTTAAGAAATTGTCTCCGGGCACTTGATATATCAAACTCAACTACTCTCAGTTCCCAAATGTGTATTAGATCATTCAGATTGTGATGAAGACAAACGTTCTTGTAATCAATACCCATTCATAGGAGCAAGAATAAATTGACACTGTTCCAGATTGACACATTTAATTACAGTTGTGAATAAGAATATACTCAGTTATAAATTGAATTAATTTTATGTAAATACTTTGAATTATCATTTTGAGTTCAATATTCCGGTATACACAAAATTGTGATACTGGAACAAATAAATTGTAAAAAAGATTTCACATTTTAAACTTATTTCTGGGTGTTGTTAATTACTTTTAATAGAGTTCTTAAGTGTATTTGTTGTCATTTTATTATACCACAATTTCATTACCATAGACATTAGACGTAGCTGTCAGACATACTAGTCAAAAATAAGTCTGAGTGAGATCTTAGGGTGGTAGCAGAAAGGTTCTCTGAGAACACACCCTTATTATCTATTAGACTCAGAGGCCTTCACAGCTTGACCTCACTCAGTTACACTATAACAATAACACCAACATTCATAACATCTAAACTCACCACAATGATGATGCTCAGTAGGTCATGATGGAATGACTTACGATGGTAAACAAATAAAGCTTGATATAAGAGAATACATAAAAGGTTGAGCTAGGAAACAAAGTAGGAAATGGAGAGGTTGAGAGTGAAAATGGTGGATGAAAGGTATAATAAATTGTGGATGAAAGAAGCGTACAAGGTACACGTAAATCACAGATAGTAGTGATTACAATATAGAGTACGTTTTGTAGTTAGTATGATATAATTACAATATGATGAGGTAGTGGGAAGAATATGATGAATACATAAAGAATTATTCCATATGGGTAGAATGATGATGTATATTTTATGTATGTATTTATGTATGGTAATACTGGTCAAGGAAGTACAAATTAAGTTTTGGTGTAGAGATATGTGTCTTAATTAAGGGGAGAGAAAAAATGTGCCCTGAGGGACAAATCTTTTTTTAAGATAGGAGAGGTAATGTAATAGGAAAAGGGAAATAACTGGGATTAGAATATGCAGGGATATTTATTTAGTAGCGGGACTTAGTTCATACGTCATCAGAGACACGACACAGGATGTCCGTGCGCTGACAGAAGAGTTTGAGTTCACTCTTCACTCGTCGTATCGCTGAGGTAGACAGCTAAAAGAAGGTTAGCGTAGACTAACCGTAACGACTATCTATAAAGTAATGGCCAGCTCAGGTACCATTGTATTTACGGTGCCGCTGCAGTTTGCATAAATGAAGGCAGACGAAAGATGTTTTCACGACAATTAGTTTTCATGACGAGTTGTGTCCAAGTATACCGCCAGCAGTACGTTTCAAGAAAACCTTGGTAGGTAAACTCTCTAATAAGTTAATCAAGTGCAGATAGTCAAGAACAAGTGTTTAGAAGCAGTGGTCCAGTGTCGGACGCATAGGCAGAAAATTATTATTAATATACAATAGAAAATTTTCAATAATTTCAATAGATCAGTTCTAGTGGCTAAGAATAAGTTTTCAGCATTGGTGGTGACCCAGCTAATATTTCGAAGCCAAATTGTATATATTGAGAACAGCCTATTAACAAGTACAGAGTAGTAGACAGTATTACAGTAGTCAGCAGAGGTCAAGCGTTAATCAACTAGTTCCTGACCAGTGAATTAAATGCTGTATGAAGGGTCAACGTAGAAGTCACATGTGTTCTATTACCTTTATAATCAGGCACGGTGATGGCCAATTGTGAATATGTTTATTGTCAACAATAAAGGAATTTTGTTGTCAGCTACGAGTCGATCAGACATTGCAGTCATCATAGTTGTCTGGTCATTGAGTGTCACTCAGTAGTCACATTAGAAAGACAGGCCCAATAGTTAACGTAACAGACACGCGTACACAAGAACAACGACAGGTCATTATTATCATTGGTTTAATCAAGAACGTACACACAACAGGGTCAGTGCGTAACGAATAACTTCACAAGCATAGAACCTGGGTTACCACTATTACACAGGAATTTCGCTGGATTAAACCAGCTGGGGGCTTGAACAAGCCACACCATTACTTAAAACTTCACAAAAGATGCCGGATCAGATATAAGTTAATAGTGCTCTGCCCTCTGCAGCATTGTTCTTGACTTCTGAATTATCTTGTGAAACTCACTTGATATAAAAGCATCATTATCCTTCTATCTACAACTGCCCCAAGAGTAATCTTGTGCGAAGGTAGACATCTTTGAAGACCCATTTTAGATACTCTTGAGTTTTGGTCACTGGTGGACCACTACCGCAGAGCAAATGGGAGACAAATCCCGTGACACACACACTCATAAGGTAGCGGACATACACAAACGAACGTCAGCTAGCTCATCCACAGACAAACATTAGCTAGCTCATCCACACACACACATAAGGTAGCAGACATACAATGACGAACATCAGCTAGCTCATCCACAGTCGAACATCAGGTAGCACACCCACAGACAAACATCAGGTAGCACACCCACAGACAAACATCAGGTAACACACTCACAAACAAACATCAGGTAGCACACCCACAGACAAACATCAGGTAGCACACCCACAGCCAAACATCAGGTAGCACACCCACAGACAAACATCAGGTAGCAGACATACAGACGAACATTATGTAGCGCACACACGCATACAAAGATTATGTAGCACACACAAAAACTTCATGTAGCACACACAAACAAGCATCAGATAGCTTCATGTTGTCATATGACCTGCTTCCCCCGCTCTCCCAACTTCCACGTTTAATGATATTTTTGATACTCGAACTCACGATATCCACAGTTTGGTAAGTGAAGCCTGGCCACGGTGTTGTTAGAACCACTCAGTCGTATAGCGGAGTTGATCTCAAGAGGAATCTCTCCTAATGCCATCTGCAACAATGTAATGCCCCTGGAAAGTAATAATGGGCAGATACAGAGACTGGCAGATAAGCCGATAGAATGAAGGAACACAATTCGTTATTAAATCACGTGATAAAGAAAGTGGCAAACAGAATGAAGGAACACCAATTTTAATTAAATCAGATGGAATACATGGGTGTCTAGCCTTTTAACAAGGGCTTTGGGGTGAAACCCGGAGCTGGAGCGCGGAGCAGTAGAGCAACATATTTTGCCCGGAGCAAAGAAAACCTTTTCTGCTCCACCGATCCAGTTTCTTTTTTTAGTCAACAATAAATGACATTATGATAAATATATAGAAAATAAATAAAAGGCGTGCTTCATTCGAAACCCGAAAAATTGTAATTTTATTACAAAATTGTAGTCAAAACAGTTTCGGGCTTAACTACTTGACTTGTTCCTTCCCCTATTTCTGTGATGCCGTAGTGTGGAGCCAAGTGTGTCGCCATTTACCTATAGTACTGTCTATGGTCTTTTTTACAAGTACAGTTCATTTTTTTTGCAGTCTGAAAACATATATCTAGCCGGGGTGTTTGTATGTTGGTCTTGTATTTTCTTCATTCACTTTGAAATTCTCTCTCAAAACTTTCAGTCTGCGTGTCCATTTAGTGCCACCCGCTGCGTACATTGTCCATGTGTTTTTGTGCACTCGCTTGCACGCATTTTTTGTTCGGTGTAACTCTACTCGTAATATGTGACAAAATAATATTAACGGATATTTTGTTAAAAGAAATCAAAAGATGAGGGCTTTGCAGAAAAAGCAAAACTGTTTCAGTCATAAATACAAACATTGGTCACAACTGTTCCAGTCTTAAAGACAAACATTGCTCACAACTGTTCCAGTCTTAAAGACAAACATTGGTCACAACTGCTCCAGTCTTAAAGACAAACATTGGTCACAATTGTTCCAGACATAAAGACAAACATTGGTCACAACTGTTTGTGTAAAATAAAAACATTGGTCACAGCTATTCGGTCTTAAATACAAAGATTGGTCACAACCTTTTCAGTTGTAAATACAAACATTGGTTACAACTGTTTCGGTCTTAAATACAAACATTGGTCACAACTGTTCCAGTCTTAAAGACAAACATTGGTCTCAACTGTTCCGGTATTAAAGACAAACATTGGTCACAACTGTTCGTGTAAAATAAAAACATTGGTCACAGGTGTGGTGGTTTTAGAGGTTATTGACGTTGAAAAGTAAGAGTCAACAGAGTGAGGTCAAGCCATGTAAGTCCCTGAGTGTAATAGTTGATGATGATGTATTCTCAGGGTACCTAACCGCTACCACCCTCAGATCTCACTCTGTGTAATATTTTAGGTTCTATTATGTTATATGGCTACGTGTCTAGGGTAATGTATGTGTGGTGATATGATGATAACTTAAACACAACTGTAACTCAATATAATGAACTTAAGTAAGGCAGTGGTTAAAGTTATAAAATTTCTTTACAATTTTTATTTTCCTGATCCTCAATTTTTTTTTTTTTTTTTTTTTTTTTTTTTGGAAACAGTAATGTTCAACTCAAAAGAAATATGTGTATATACAAATTTAAATAAATATGAAGGACATCTTGTCCAATAAATGTTATTACTAAAATGTTTCTATAATTTTATCCCCTGCTGAAGTAATAATGTCTTAAGAGAGGTCACTAGTGTGAGGGACTGGCCTTCTCATCACGTCACAAGAAAGTTTATTGAAAATGTGGAGAATAAAATATAATGAGATGTCATAAGCCCTCAAGATTTGGGCTTATCTTATGTTTCAGTTGAAAGTGGATGGCTTGCTGGAAATACTGCACACTCTTTCCCAGCAGTGTATTCTGGAGGCAGCTACTACAGTTTGACTTCAAAGTATACGCAACTGGCAAGTGGCCTCGTATTCTGCAGCTCCAGGTTATGTCTCACGTGGTAATAGGTGATGCAACCCGCAAATAATGAATCATTCACACAATGAACCAGATGACTAGCAGAACGATGGCACAAAATTCAGACTGCTGTCGTCGAAAGGCAAAACTTATTCAGAAAAGCTCCCCTTCTGTTCTCATCTTGGCACTGCGGTTATAATTTTCAAATGGCGTTCTAGCCTAGAATGCGTTACATGTTATCAATCTCACTAGCCAATGAAACAACGCGTCCAAAATTTGACTCTTTTGAAAACCCCAAGCATTGAGTGTTAATCAGTGCGTTTGCTAGTCTGATTTTATTTATTTTTATTTCTGTCATATCTCAGCCATTTATGGACCGATTTCAAAAGTTAAAATTGATTATTAAACTGCCCTTTGGCCTCTATCATCCTGTTTCATCTAACTATTCTTCATAGTTTTCATCTATGTAATTTTATCGTAATTATTTACTCTTTCTTCCTAACCAAATAGATTTTCTAAGGCGAGATGATGTAATTAAGGGAAATTGTTATGGTAAGATATTAAATAATATTAGCGCTATCATTCAGAACATCCCTTTTATTTACTCTCTTTATTTAGAAAGCAATACATTATCTAACCTTTTCCCCCTCCGCCCCGTACAGATTTGGTTGTAGTTTCATTTTCAAACGCATAAGTTAGGCTTGTTTTTTTTTCTTTTTAACCCACCCTTTCCCCTCTCTCCCTTTTCAAGACGAAGTAACAAGTTGGTTTTCTGCCATACTTTCCGGATTTCGTCATAAAATATTGGGAAGGGTAACGCGAGCTGCGTGTGTGTTTGGGGGATGGGACTCACTACGCTTGGTCTTAGAAAAATTCAAATCTTGTGCCAATCGTGGACTGTTTTGATAGGCGATGTCCTTGGGACCAAATTTCAAATGCTGTAGTTATTTATAGTTACAACCTTCACTAAATAATAGGGCGGGTGTGTATGCGTTTGCGGGTGGTAACCCTTTTAAACGATAATAGTAGCAAAATTTCAAATATTGTGTCCAATTCTTAGTAGAAAGTTTGACCTTGCCTTGGCAATTTTCAAATATAATAGTGGGGTTTATAGGGTGTAATTTTACGTTACTAGATTTTTGAATAGGGGAATTGGAGCGGGGTGGGTACACAGATCCATTTCACTACAACAGGTATTCGGTCTTAAATACAAAGATTGGTCACAACCGTTTCAGTTGTAAATACAAACATTGGTCACAACTGTTTCGGTCTTAAATACAAACATTGGTCACCACTGTTCCAGTCTTAAATACAAACATTGGTCACCACTGTTCCAATCATAAGTACAAACATTTGTCACAACTGTTTCAGTCTTTAATACAAACATTGGTCACAACTGTCCCTGTCTTAAATACAAACATTGGTCACAGCTGTTTCAATCACAAATACAAACATTCATCACAGCTGTTCCAGTCTTAAATACAAACATTGGTCACAACTGTTCCAGTCTTAAATACAAACGTTGGTCACAATTGTTTCAGTCTTAAATACAAACATTGGTCACAATTGTTGCAGTCTTAAATACAAACGTTGGTCACAACTAATTGGTCACAACTGTTCCAGTCTTAAATACAAACATTGGTCGCAACTGTTCCAGTCTTGAGAAGACTGTGCTATCTAAAGTCCACTCCGGCAGGATTGCGTTACATTCCCGTGCGAGTGATATTTTCTTATTTTTCTCTCCCCTGTCATTATTATGTGGCATATTTTAAGCACCATCATTTTACTCTCTATGCTGAATCTAGTAATTGAAAGTCTCTAACACTCCACTCCCCTACGGAAGTATTTGCTATGGTACTGTCTTTATCTTGTTTACCACTCCTGAGACTTATTTACGGTCCGCCAGGTGAACTGGGGTATAATCGTAACAATACCCAGTCATTATCACCGGTAGGCGAGCGAGATTCTTATCATGAACAGACGGTCTCACCCGATCAACATCTATAGAAGCCAATATTGTCTGTCTGAGGTGGGCAGATTACACAGGTGGTAGATGCGTTTATCGTTTCACGGGACCATCCCTGTGTGTGATTATCACGATAATCAATCTGGAGAGACAATATTGGCGATAGGTAGCACCTGGACATCAAATGATTTCACAGATGGTGTTTATGAGTTGTGCACAGGATGCCGGCGGAAGTCTGACGCAACGATATGACATCACTTAAAGAGGTCACGCGTGGATATTAAATTTATTATTGTGAAACACGTGAGGGTATTTTTCGAATTTGAAAAAACACCCCTACCCACGTAGTGCTGAATGAGATTCGATTGGATTGGTTCATTGTGAGGAGCTGAAATATACAATATATTTTATTGGCACACTAGCCGGAAGTGCAATCTGTGATTTACACTAAGAATTGATAATATAGTGTGATGAAAACATAAACACAGATCACACAGAGAGACTGCAGCGCACAAGTCATATCAGCGACTCCTAAAAGCCAGAAAGAAAAGGAGACATTGGACTTAGAAATTCCACAACTATAAGTAACAGATCGAGTATCGGGCAACTTTGGAATTCACAAGTAAACCCGCATTTGTAATACAAAAGTGGAAACTTAAAGGGGCCAGGACTTAAATTAACAAGACTGGAACCCTAGAAATTTGATCACAAGTCATAGTGAATTTAACAAAAAGTTTTCCCAGGCCCAGGTGATTTCACAGAACATTCGTCGTCAGGGGAATTAACTCTAATTTTCCAGACCAATTCATAGAGGAATTAAACAAACGTTTTACCAGGCCAAGATTTCGCAGAACACCCGCCGTCATAGGAATTAACTCTAATTTCCAGACCTAAGTGATTTCGAAGCTTCTAATACAGAGCTGTGTTGAATCTAAATCTGTGCAAGGAGATTGTGTGTTCCCAAAATGTTAGGTTCGTGGTTACAAGCCATTAGACGATTTGTGGTATTCGCGCTGCTATATTGAGGGAAAAGCATCCACCTTAACCGCCTACAGTGGAAGAGAGTGTGGAGAAGGCTTCCGTCATCACAGAATTGATGAACCACAGCTGTAGGACTCATCTGTAATTAAGTTTTTTTTTGTCACAGGCAACAGCGAAACACGGATATTGATAGCGCCCCAATCCAACCTCTGTTAGGAAAAATTTAATTTACCTTTCACCCCCATTTAATCCTTATTTTAACTTGTTGAACTAATTGACTATTAAATTTGTTGTATGTTATTTTAAAC
Organism: Oreohelix idahoensis; assembly: GCA_024509875.1. NCBI lineage: Eukaryota > Metazoa > Mollusca > Gastropoda > Stylommatophora > Oreohelicidae > Oreohelix > Oreohelix idahoensis. The sequence continues at coordinate 639,825 of JAMPIV010017659.1, read as the reverse complement.
TAAACAAATAATTGTTTATTCAATCATTAGAAGTATGAAAGCAAACGTATGACCAAGACTATTTAATAATTTTATATATATATATATATATATATATATATATATATATATATATATATATATTTATATATATATATATATATATATATATATATATATATATATATATATATATATATATATATGCGAGGGAAGGTAAAAAAGTAATGCCTCTTTTTTATGTATGTAAATACTGCATCGGTGTGCAATTTGTAAATTTAGCAGAATTCCTCAAACACTCTTCTGCACTGTATAGCATTAAAAACCTGTTTCAGTAACAGTTGGCACCAGTGTAACAGTTTTAAAATGGCTGCCAAAGACGTTTGGTTAAAACAACGTTATGTCATAGAATTCCTCAATGCTGAAGGCGAGACCCCAATTCGCATCCACGAACGTTTGAAGAATGTTTATGGAGATTCAACAGTGGATGTTAGCACTGTCCGACGTTGGGTACATTGTTGTGACGAAGCTGAAGTAGGTCAATCCTCAATGGCTGACGCAAAGCGGACTGGCCGTCCGTCTACCGCAGTGACTCCACACAACATTCATCGAGTTGATTGCATCATTCGTGGTGACTGTCGGGTAACACTGGATGAACTCTCTTCCATGTTGTCCATTAGTAAAGGCAGTGTCCAGAACATCATTAAAGACCTGGGTTATTCAAAAGTTTGTGCATGGTGGGTACCCAGAATGTTGACAGACAGACATAAAGAAACAAGAAAAACCATAGCCATCAACCTCCTGCACCGTTACGAAACTGAAGGAGAAGAGTTTTTATCGAATATTGTGACAGGTGATGAGACTTGGGTTCATTTTTTTTTAACCAGAATCTAAGAGGCAGTCAATGGAATAGCATCACACAACATCGCCGACAAGAAAGAAGTTCAAAAGTTCACCATCTGTAGGGAAAGTTATGGCCTCCGTGTTTTGGGATGAGAAGGGTGTGATTCTTCTCGACTTCTTGGAACAGGGAAACACGGTGAATGCAGACCGTTACATTGAAACTTTGAAGAAGCTTAGAGGTCGTCTTCGGCGACTTTACCCATTAAAAGATCAGAGAACTGCACTACTGTTGCACGATAATGCCACGCCACACACCGCTAAACGCACCATTGATGCGATTGCAGAATTTGGCTGGACCTTATTACCACAACCCCCTTACAGTCCCGATCTTGCACCTTCTGACTTTCATCTGTTTGGACCACTGAAAGAAGATCTTCGTGGACATCACTTAGAGGACACCGAGACCCTTAAACGCTCCGTACGCCAGTGGTTTAGGAAAAAGGACACACATTTTTACCGTGCGGGGATACATGCCCTTGTGAGAAGATGGACAAAAACTGTAACAAATAACGGAGACTACATTGAGAAATAAATTTTTGAAGTTCCGACTTGGGGCTACATTTCAATGTGAATTTTATCTGTTTTCTTGCCTATTGAATGAAATTAAAAATTACGAGGCATTACTTTTTTACCGTCCCTTGTGTGTGTGTGTATATATATATATATAGAGAGCCATTACATAAGAGGGTATTCGTTGGATTACACCAACTGGGGGCTTAACGGGCCAGAACCATTGCTTAAATCCTTCACAAAAGGCGACGGACCAGATATACGAGTAATGCGTTAACAATTGTTCAGCCCAATGCAACATTGTTTGTGACTTCTGAAAATATCTTGCGAATGCTCCCTTAAGGTAGAAGTGTCATTAATCTTCTATCTACATCTCTGCCAAGAGTAATCTTGCGCGCAGGTAGATACCTTGGAAGCCAATATTAGATACTCTTGATTTCTGGTCACTGTTGGACCACTACTGCAAAGCAGGGGAGGCAATCCGCGACAAGTCTTAAACAAAAACATTGGTCACAGCTATTTCAGTCTTAAATACAAACATTGGTCACAACTGTTTCAGTTTTAAATACAAACATTGGTCACAGCTATTCTAGTTGTAAATACAAACATTGGTCACAGCTGTTTCGGTCTTAAATACAAACATTAGTCACAACTGTTTCGGTCTTAAATACAAACACTGGTCACAACTTTTCCAGTCTTAAAGACAAACATTGGTCAAAACTGTTCCAGTCATAAATACAAACATTGGTCACAGCTGTTTCGGTCTTAAATACAAACATTGGTCACAACTGTTCCAGTCATAAATACAAACATTGGTCACAACAGTTTCAGTCTGAAATGCAAACATTGGTCACAGCTGTTTCGGTCTTAAATACAAACATTGGTCACACTGTTTCGGTCTTAAACACAAACATTGGTTGCAACTGTTTCAGTTGTAAACACAAACATTGGTCAAAGCTGTTTCGGTCTTAAATACAAACATTGGTTAAAACTGTTTCAGTCTTAAAGACAAACATTGGTCACAACTGTTCCTGTCTTAAATACAAACATTAGTCACAACTGTTTCAGACATAAATACAAACATTGGTCACAGCTGTTTCGGTCTTAAATACAAACATTGGTCACAACTGTTCCAGTCTTAAATACAAACATTTGTCTCAACTGTTCCAATCAAAAATACAATTCTGGTTACAACTGTTTCAGTCTTAAATACAAACATTTGTCTCAATTGTTCCAGTCTAAACTACAAACAACTGTCTCAACTGTTACAGTCTTAAATACAAACATTGGTTACAGCTGATCCAATCTTAAATACAAACATTGGTCACAACTGTTCTAATCATAAATACAAATATTGGTCACAACTGTTTCAGTCATAAATACAAACATTCGTCACAACTGTTCCAGTCTTAAATACAAACAGTGGTCACAATTGTTGCAGTCTTAAACACAAACGTTGGTCACAAATGTTTTAGTCTTAAATACAAACATAGGTCACAATTTTTGCAGTCTCAAATAGAAACGTTGGTCTCAACTAATTGGTCACAACTGTTGCAGTCTTAAACACAAACATTGGTCACATTTATTTCAGTCTTAAATACAAATATTGGTCACAACTGTTTCAATCTTAAATACAAACATTAGTCATAGCTGTTTCAGTTGTAAATACAAACATTGGTCACAGTTGTTTTGGTCTTAAATACAAACATTGGTCACAGCTGTTTCAGTTGTAAATACAAACATTGGTCACAGCTGTTTCGGTATTAAAAACAAACATTGGTTAAAACTGCTCCATTATTAAAGACAAACATTGGTCACAACTGTTCCAGTCTTAAATACAAACATTGGTCACAACTGTGTCAGTCTTAAATACAAACATTCGTCACATCTGATTGAGTCTTAAATATAAACATTGGTTACAATTGTCCCAGTCTTAAATACAAACGCTGGTCACTACAGTTTAGGTCTTAAAAACAAACATTGGTCACAACTGTTCCTGTCATAAATACAAACATTGGTCACAACTGTTCCAGTCATAAGTACATTCATTATTCACAACAGTTTCGGGCGTAAATGCAAACATTGGTCACAGCTGTTTCTGTCTTAAATACAAATATTGGTCACAACTGTTCCATTCGTGAATACAACCATTGGCTACAGCTGTTTCTGTCTTAAATACAAACAATGGTCACAACTGTTTCAGTCTTAAATACAAACATTGGTCACAACTGTTCCATTCGTAAATACAAACATTGGTCACAGCTGTTTCTGTCTTAAATACAAACATTGGTCACAACTGTTTCAGTCTTAAATACAAATATTGGTCACAACTGTTCCATTCGTAAATACAAACATTGGTCACACCTGTTTCTGTCTCAAATACAAACATTGGTCATAACTGTTCCATTCGTAAATACAAACATTGGTCACAGCTGTTTCTGTCTTAAATACAAACATTGGTCACAACTATTTCAGTCTTAAATACAAACATTGGTCACAGCTGTTTCGGTCTTAAATACAAACATTGGCCACAACTTTTTCAGTCTGAAATACTAACATTGGTCACAGCTGTTTCGGTTTTAAATACAAACACTGGTCACAACTGTTTCAGTCTTAAATACAAACATTGGTCACAGCTGTTTCGGTCTTAAATACAAACATTGGTCACAACTTTTTCAGTTTGAAATACTGACATTGGTCACAGCTGTTTCGGTCTTAAATACAAACACTGGTCACAACTGTTCCAGTCTTAAATACAACCATTGGTCACTACTGTTCCAATCAAAAATACAAGTCGACGACGAAGATGGACTTTTGGGAAGTGTACTCAGTTAAACTTTGGTGAGGGGGAGCTTGAAGTAACTTCGGGACAGGGTCATTTAGTTGGATTTAACAGCTGTGTTGCTGACCAGAAGAAGTCAGTGGGATATGCTTTATTTCAGGGTTCCCTGCATGAGGAGTAGTAGAATATCTAGCCTAATAATAGTGGGAGGTTGAATCTAGGTTTATTATTCTTATGATTCCTATTATTACTAGCATTGTATGTCTGGTAAGTCTGCTAATGCATTTTTAAAAAATGAATTGATGATTTGTGATTTGACATCTCTTGTTTTGCCATAGTTTTTGTTTGTTAATAAATTAGACAATCAATCTGCAGATCAGACGACTTTACTATCTGTACTTGTACTTGATTGTTTGTGGAGTCACTAACGTGCACTGTACCTTAATCTTAGCAGAGAGAGAGAGAGAGAGAGAGAGAGAGAGAGAGAGAGAGAGAGAGAGAGAGGCGGAGTGAAAGTAGCTTAGAAACATAGTCATTGAGTGGTAGGAAAGGAGAGTCAGTATCTGATCTTCCACTCCTGATAGCTATAACTCACAACTATCTGCATCTGTTGGTCACCATATATTTTCAGCACTAGTGACAATGGTTTCCTCTTCAACTATTTTTCTTCAGGCTCTTTTCGGTCGCCTCATTCTTCACTACCCGCTTCCCCTGTAGGACAAGTCAAGGGCAAGTCTGGTTGCATTAGCTGCTATATGGACATTTCTCAGTCTACTCTTCAGCTGTAGAGATTTAGTCCTCTGCCACTGGTAATCTATTATTACACCTAATTTTGTCTACTCAGGTCGTCTATCTCTGGTCATCTATTGTTACATCTAACCTTGTCTACTCTGGTCGTCTACCACTGGCCATCTATTATTACATCTAACCTTGTCTACTTTGGTCGTCTACTTCGGTCATCTATTGTTACATCTAACCTTGCCTAATCTTGTCATCTACCACTGGTCCTCTATTGTTACATCTAACCTTGTCTACTCTTGTCGTCTACCACTGGTCATCTATTATTACATCTAACCTTGTCTACTCTTGTCGTCTACCACTGGTCACTGTTTATTATTACATCTAAATTTGTCTACTCTGGTCGTCTACCACTGGTCACTGTTTATTATTACATCCAACCTTGACTCTTGTCGTCTACCACTGGTCATCTATTATTACATCTAACCTTGCCTACTCTTGTCGTCTACCACTGGTCACTGTTTATTATTACATCCAACCTTGACTCTTGTCGTCTATCTCTGGTCATCTATTATTACATCTAACCTTGTCTACTCTTGTCGTCTACCACTGGCAATCTATTATTACATCTAACCTTGTCTACTCTGGTCGTCTACCACTGGTCAGTTTATTATTACATCTAACCTTGTCTACTCTGGTCGTCTACCACGGGTCACTGTTTACTATTACATCTAACCTTGTCTACTCAGGTCGTCTACCACTGGTCATCTATTATTACATCTAACCTTGCCTACTCTTGTCGTCTACCACTGGTCATCTATTATTACATTTAAATGTGTCTACTCAGGTCGTCTACCACTGGTCATCTATTATTACATCTAAATGTGTCTACTCAGGTCGTCTACCACTGGTCACCGTTTATTATTACATCTAAATTTGTCTACTCTGGTCGTCTACCACTGGTCACTGTTTATTATTACATCTAAATGTGTCTACTATGGTCGTCTACCACTGTTCACTGTTTATTATTACATCTAACCTTGTCTACTCTGGTCGTCTACCACTGGTCACTGTTTATTTTTACATCTAAATTTGTCTACTACGGCCGTCTACCACTGGTCACTGTTTATTATTACATCTAACTTTGCCTACTCTTGTCGTCTACCACTGGTCATCTATTATTACATTTAAATGTGTCTACTCAGGTCGTCTACCACTGGTCATCTATTATTACATCTAAATGTGTCTACTCAGGTCGTCTACCACTGGTCACCGTTTATTATTACACTGGTCTACCTTCTATTCATGTTTATTTTTTACATCTAAATTTGTCTACTACGGCCGTCTACCACTGGTCGTCTAACTTTGCACTCTTGTCGTCTACCACTGGGCATTATTATTACATCTAAATGTGTCTACTATGGTCGTCTACCACTGTCATCACTGTTTATCATTACATCATCTAAATTTGTCTACTATGGTCCTACCACTGTCTACATCTAACCTTGTCTACTCTGGTCGTCTACCACTGGTCACTGTTTATTTTTACATCTAAATTTGTCTACTACGGCCGTCTACCACTGGTCACTGTTTATTATTACATCTAAATTTGTCTACTCTGGTCGTCTACCACTGGTCACTGTTTTTAGTACATCTGCACATTTGATATGGAGGACATCATGGAGGCAATATTTGGCTGAATGTAGTTTGATATGATAATCGTGGCAACATTTCTTGTTTACTGGCAACAGACAGCAGGACAGGGATTTTACTTTTTTGGTAAACATTTTAACGTTTTTCTTCCGGATACATATCTCCAGAGTGTTGTGTTTCTAGGAAACGTTAAAGGTCAAACTGTCTTGGATAATCCTGCCATTGATACCTTATCTACGCTTCTTACTTTTGTTGATGTAACTTGGCAAATAAGGTTTTTTTTAATGTACAATTCTCGAACCATGTGACCATTGATCTATATCTGAACTGTTTGCCTATTATTTATTCTCAGATCCTGACTTGTGTTAACAGTTTTAAAACATACCTCGGTTTTGTTGCTTTTACGATTAGTCAGCTTCTCTTCTCTGTACGTCTTGTCGTGGGCATGACAGAAGACATTGATTAACTGCAACATTTAAATCCTCAAATTGTTTGTCCCTCGTTTTTCTCATTTCTTTCTACCTGGTGTTTGTATAACCACAGGAAGGCAGACTATCTACAAACTCTGAGAACTCGTTACATTCGACATTGGAACAGGTCAGGGACATCTGTTTTCACCGACAATCGTGCTCTAGGTCATGGACTGGGTGATGAGACAAACATGAAACACACGTATGATATGAACAAGTTTCTTACATGCACCAGACATCGCAACTCTTAGTCCAGGTATCTCTCCTGGCCATGAGCTCTGGTGGCGTGCTCACACTGTAGGCGTCGCCTTGAAGCTGGATATGTCCCTTGATTGTCGGAATAGGGCTCATCATCCTCTGACACAATGGGCCATAGCCTAGGAAGCAAAACAAGTAATGGTTGCTAATTGCGAGGCTACTAATTATAGGATTGTGGCAGCTAAAACAGAATACTTAGTGATGAGTGCAAGTAACCCGCAAAAACATAGCGGGACATAATTATTGTGTACTCTTTCTGCTTCTTGTCCCGATGACGGCATTAAATCCCCTGCTGGAATTTCATTTCTGTTTGTTCTATTTCAGTTTCCTTGGATTTTTGTAGTCAAACTTATCATGACTTATGATCAATGGTCATTGCCGTGGGTTTTCTCCCCTGCTCTATAGTAATGTTTTAATAATGGCCAAAATTCGAGCAAAAGGAATGAGTGTTTAACCTTCGCTCAAGATTTACTCGTGGCAGAGATATAAATAGAAGGTTAGTGCTTCCTTTTTAGGTAGTCTCGCCTGGATTGTTAGAATGGCAAGTACAACAACTGACTGATCTAAGTTTGCTGTAAACTTTGTATTCTCCACCCTTTCTGTAAGAAATTATGTTTTGACTCGTATTTTATGTTCCCCTAGCCGAAGACGATTCAGTAAAATATTAATTTAATAGCTTTGTATATCTATTTGTATTTTGTCAATTAGTCATACGGGTCCAGACATCAAATTCACTTAGTCCATTGACAGACTCGAAAAATGGATTTATATTTACATAGATCACACAAGATTTATTTATCTAATATTTGATCAACATAGTTTAAATGAATAAAACTGATTTGTCAAAAAAATGAAAGTTCATGGATAGTGTATCTTCCTCGGAAAAGATTGTGTCTCTGTGGAGTCTTTTAATAAAGAAAGTCCTAAACTGTGCCGGTACTGGGCACTTAGCTGCCAATGTGGTGACAGTGACTTCTGGTTAAGTTGCTGCTGATTCCCAATGAAGTTTTGACTGTTCCTTCTCAAGTCAGGGGCGTGGTAGTAGCACGTTCCTTGTATTGCAAGAGTAACCGCATCTGATTTCGCCTCTAGACGTGTCTGTTATAGATGGTGTCCAGCGTCGAATTCTGGTAACCAGTACCATAAACTGAGAGATGGACAAATAATACCTTTCCTAATATCCTGTCTCATGATGTAAGCACCAGGCGAATTCCGTTTTCACCCACCATTTCATCTCCTTCTGAATGTTTCTGATGTAGCTGAGAATTATATATATATATATATATATATATATATATATATATATATATATATATATATATATATATATATATATAAATATATATATATATATATATATATATATATATATATATATATATATATATATATATACAAAATGATGTCATCATCAGCCGCTTTCTGCTCTTTGTGGAACCTGGGGTCACCTCTGTTATTGGTTCATTGTGAGGAACCCGCAGGAAGTAGTCACCAGCTCTTGCAGTGATGGCTTATGTGGCAAGTTATTTTATATGATGAGATTTCAGCCCCATATCCAACTGTACATCAATAAGCTATTCATACATGTTAAACTCAAATATAAAATAGGGAAATGTACATGTTACAACTTACTCCAATATGGTTAATAATATAACTAAACTTTGATGCACAGGAAGGCCGAAATAATGTTCTGCAGCTGTTTAAGATGCAGTCTTTTCCGTGAGCTAATATTAATTGCTATGCTACAACTATTTGCTTTTAACACAGGGCAGAATTCTAGGGGTCGGGATTATAAAAGCCTTTTTCGAATTAATTGTAATTAATTTCACACAAGCTAATACTTATCCTGGCCCTAATCACTCCGTGTAAAATCTTCTATCTATCACATCCTGATCTGGTCTCATTGACGAAGATTGAAAAATGCAGTGGGGAAACTTCAACGTGCTCTAGGTTTTAACGTTGAAATTGTGCATATGCAAAATGTAACCAAGTTAGGTTCACATTCACAATTTAATTTAGTACATTGTCTAATTTTAACGCCAATCGTAAGGTAAGCAATCTTGTTTTAAATAAATTCTACCCCTCATCATGAGATGCTGACATGACCATATTCATCTTTTTCTTCGTTCGCCCTCAGACTTCTACATTACGGGCTCTAGTAAAGGCAGCAGAAAGCTCAGGGTTCATGACATCTCCAAACAGTTTTTTTTAATGTGGGGAGAATAGGGTTGTTGCCATATGTGACTCCGTGCACTGCTGTAAGTTGAGCAGGATTGGAGCAGATGTTCAGCTTTCATTGGGATGGTGCCACTGGAGCAGAGATCCTGTACTTGTGATATAGATGACAACTCAACCTGTTGTGACTAGTACGTAAGCGGAAAATGATGACCCGGTCTCACCTAGATAGTTGGTGATAGGCATCCATCTTGTGTGTGACCTGGGTGTTTGCTGTCCGACCCCTTCTTTAGCAAGTGTATATGCCTTTTAGTTGCCTGGAATGTTTCAATGAGCTGGTATCCACTGGACTGTGCACTTATTGAAGCATTTGGCCAGGTTTTCAAGTGAGTTTATCAGATCTTTCAATCCTTTAGTATGGTGGCTCTTCGGGGCTGTTATTTCTGAGAGGGCATCTGTAAAGATCAGTATCTGTTTTTCTGTGTAGACTTAGTACTCAATTGTCACATAACTATCTTTGGGTCGATCTCTGTTTCACTACGGCCGTACCCTGTCTATTTGTTGTACTGACTATGTACGTGCTTTTCCATGGTTAACACTTTTTTCTTTCTCTGATATGTAGCAGATATTTTGTAATTTTAACATTCTTACACTCCTCTCAGTGTTAAGTCGTCATGTCTATTTGTCACCCGTCCCTTCCTGCTTTGCAAGGAATGGCTGAGATAATAATTAATCGACAACCATGTTGATTAATCTCGGGTGCGGCCGACATCAGGCTACAGAGTAGCATAAAAATCGCCCAGGGTATTTGCTTAATCGCAGATAAGGCCAGGGTTCGCTGAAATTTTGATAGCACTACAGGGAGATAACGTATTTGTCTGCGCACATGAATGGCATAATCGTTTCCTGCACACCTTGTGGCAAAGCAGGAAAGTAAGATGTTACATTTGACACATATTGTCGAATGAGTTTACACATGTGTTTTTGAGCTTGCATACAAGGCATTGGATGTTTTATTTTCATATATGGGAGAGGTGACCTTTTGCATCACGCACATTATTTCAGGCGGAAATAATTTTGAAAGTACCCCACTAAACACGCATGTTTGAAACGATTGGAGCTTTCTTAGCATCGTAACAAACCAAATGCGGGAGAAGAAGGGCCATATAACCTGACCTTTTTGCAGTTTTGGGACGCTGTGAAGATCGCTTGCCAAGACGAAACCAGAGTGCCAGAAATTAGAATTCAGAATTCCATTTATTAGACCGGACGTTGTGGAACATCTTGAAGACATAAAGAACCCAGGAAAACCATTTTAATAAGGAACCGGAATCTGAGGAAGCTGAAACACAGAGTCATAGTGGGAACGTCTTGCTAAAAGTAACGACCGACACCCCCCCCCCCCCCCCGCGTGAAAAAGGCATCTGTCAGTGCCTTTATTCATCTGAGCAAACAGTCTGTGAGCCAAGATTGGCGTAAGTTGTACTTTTTACATTCTGTATTTTTCATTACTAACATGTGAACTAATATGTATATATTACCATGTGAATATTAATAACTTCACTTATGCCGGTCCCAAGCCCGGATGAAAAAGGAGGAGGGCGGCCTGCATGGAGGCCGCAAGGAGGCAGCCCCTCCACTATGCAAAGGCACAACAGGCCAATCACCTGTTTGCTTTAAATCACGATTACGAGCAATACAAGAGAGAAAACTGGACTGATTCTAAAGGCGACGAACTGGAACGGACTACGGACTACGACTTATGGAACTTGGAACACAAGAAGTATAAATGGGAAGGAAGAGGAGCTGATGGAAGAGATGAAGAAAGCAAAACTAGAAATCCTGGCTATAACGGAAACAAAGAAAAAAGGACAAGGAGTCATGGATCTCGATGGCAACACGCTGCTCTACAGTGGTGTACCCATATCTGAAAGAGCTAAAGGGGGCGTGGGTTGCATTGTGGCCCAAAATCAAAAAGATAGTATCAAGGGATGGAACTTTGTCTCGGAGCGCATGATGGTTGTTAAACTAAAAGAAGGAGAAACCATAGTCAACCTGGTCATAGTGTATGGGCCAAATGAGGATGAGAGAGCAGAGGTCAAGGAGGAATTCTTCGAGCTGCTTCAAAGGACAGTGGATGACTGCCTAGATGAAGTTATCATGCTCGAAGATTTTAATGCCAGAGTTGGAAATAACCATGCTAGATGGGGTGGAGTTATCGGAAGATATGGAGAAGATACTCTCAATGACAATGGAAAGCGACTCCTTAGATTCTGCAGTGAGCAGAATCTGATCATTACAAACACAAAGTTACCCCATAAGCGCATACATGCATACACTAGATGTGAACCAACAAAGAATGAGAAGTCAGTGATCGACTATGCCATTGTTCAGAGAAGCTCATTCAAATATGTCCGAGATGCTAGAGTCTGGAGGGGGCCAGAGATTGGAAGTGATCACTGTGGTGGGTTTTGATGTTATGAATTGTTGTTATGTATTATTATTGTATTAAATGAGATCAGCTATGAAGGTCCCTGAATTTAACAAATAGTATTTTAACCTTTCCAGAGTACCTTTCCGCTACCACCCTTTTGATCTCATTCAAAATTAATCTATATTATTATATAAAATGACTTCGTGTAGTGTCTAGGGTTATGAATGTGGAGTGTATTGTGTAATAACCAACAAACATACAAACAAATAGTTTATTATCCACAACCACCAACAGTATTACAACAATAACATACAAACGACACTTTAGAAAGCTATCTTACTTAAGACTGCGGTTGAAATTTGTGTAAATGCAATTTTTTACAATTATTTATTATCCTGATTCTAATTTATTTTGAACCAGGACTGACAATGAAAAGTGAAATCAAAAGAATCATTTACAACATTCCAATAACACAGTAGATCTTCTGTCCATACATACAATATTATTCTAATATAAGTGTGTAGTTGTATTCTTCTACTTTGAGGTAATACTGGTATTAAACCATAGGTTGTTGGTTATAATCACTCCCTTTAAGTTATGTCTGTTTTCGTTTATCACTTGTGGAAATAGTAATACTATGCACAGTTTTCTTTATTATCACTTTCTAGTCTTTTAAGTTCTTTTAAGTTGAGCTGCCAGGTGCCGAACAAGAACTTATCTTGGCAGGAGAATACAGGTAGAATGTTTCCTCTGCTCGCTTGACAATCTTTTCCACCTTTTTGATAGGCAATGGCCACTAGCATGGGCTCGAAGTATACAGATAGAGTCCTGAATCGAGCAGTTCTCAGGCGTTTGGTACTACATTAACGTCAGTACCCAGGACCCTGAAATGTGAAGGTTATGCATCCTTCTTTATACCTAGTATACTATACTATTCCACATTTAAGTACAGGTACATTACAAACAAACGAAAAGGGTCATAGCTTTATACCAACCTATGCCACCATTATCTTTTGATGTGACAATGTACACCAGTATTCCTCTCCCCTAATAGTTACAACGCCACTGCAATTCCAGCTGTCATCTTTTCCATATAATAGGATAGGTGTTATGCTCCTTGATGACAATCATACATATTTTCTAGTAGTTTTACACCTCTCTGACAGTCTACCACCTGGTGGATCAATCTCTAGGCTTTGCCTAATGGTTGCTACAGACCCACTCACAGACATATGTTATTATCTCACATTCAATTTTTATTTTAGATACATGTTAATAAAGTCAATCTTACCACATTTATTCAATGAAATACACAGTGAACGATGACTGGCACACTTTTGATCTGCCGTTCTGTCCAGGCTTTTGAGAAATATGGTTTTCACTGCACAAGCCTGATCTCATCGCTACTAGTCAAAATTTTGTTAGAAAATGGCGTCCCCAACTAATGCTTTTTCCCCAATATCAACTACTCTGGCCAATAATTATCCTTATTTCACTTGTAAACAACGTCTTTCAAAAATACAATTCAATTTTCTACTACGTTACTCGGGTGATATATGTTTAGTACGAGGTCGGCCAATAATATTTCGTCTCACTTCAAATTCCACCCAATCCCCTTCCTCGTACCATCTTAGCCTAGCTTTCACCTAATTTTTTCCCAAAAAATATGCGATCCAATCTAAGCAGATATGACTTGACCTGACAGTATCTCTGATTCTCTATGTATTGTTTTATCAATATTTGATTATTTAATGGACTATTTAGATAACTAACAACATATTCTTGGTCAGCAAGTCTTCATGTACACGAATATACAATTTTTATGGGGCTATGTGGCTTGGTTCAAAATTCTATCTTTTTTTTTCTATGTTAGTTGTTTATTTTTAAACTACCTACGAGAGCTTATGTCATTCGCAATAAGAGCTAAACGTGTTTCCATGACCGTAGTGTCCACATTTCTAACTTTTTCATCGTATTGGGGAAACCCGCCTATGGCAAAGCGTGCAAGTCGGTTGTAGAGTTAGAACCAATTTGAGACGTGATTTGCGTGTGTTATCTAGCCTTGCCCCTCCTTTCCCTAAATGCAGTTAGGCAAATATTTCTTAGAACTAGGAAAAGTGGTTCGTTTATGTCAAGGACGAATTTAAAAAATTGGGTACCGTTTTGTTCGGCTTATGCGTTAGCAAATAATAAGCTGAAGGCGTAGGCGACAACTTACGATTCTCGCCGAAAATTTTTAGTACTATCTTATCTTTGACTTTATGCACTATACTGTTATATTCTAATTTAGATATTGTATTTAGAAGCTCACCACAATCACTACCTGCTAACAATCAAAAGAACAACTGAAAGAGTTGCTCAGCCTAGGAACTGCCCAACATAACGCAAGAAACCAAGTAAACGAGCGGGAGAAATGAGCATTAGGACCTACAAGCTGAGAGAGCCAGAAATTAAGACCAGATATCAGGGGCTTATTGCTGCAGCGGTGAGCAACACAGAAGAACGACCTGATGACTTGGAAACCCTCTGGATTAAATTCAAGGATATCATAAAGACAGCTGCTGCAGAAGCATGCGGTGAAGTCCGACTTGGGAACAAGAGAAAGAGGACACCTTGGTGGACAGAGGAAGTCAAAGAGAAAATAAGAGAAGAAAATGGCATGGAAACAATACTTAGGAGCTAAAAACACAACAGGACAAATGGAAAAATATAGAGAATATGTGACACTCAGAACAGAAGCAAAGAACAAAGTGCTAGCAGCAAAACAGAAGTCCTGGGAAGAATTTGGAGAAAAGATAGAAAAAGATGCACAAGAAAACCAGAAAGTGTTCTATAAGACCCTAAAGAACATGAGGAAGGAAAAACAATGCCCTCTCAAATTTATAAAGGACAAGCAAGGCAAATTGCTTACTGCCCCGAAGGAAGTAATGGAAAGATGGAAAGAATATTTCTCAGAACTCCTGGATGGTGAGCATGGTGAAGCATCAGAAATGATAAACACTAGCACAGAAGAGAAAACCAATGATGGTGAAGATGACATAAAGATGGAAGAACTGAAGGCAGCACTGGAGAAAATCAAGATGGGCAAAGCAGCAGGGCATGATGGTATAACACCAGAAATGGTTAAGTTCATGGGAGCATCAGGCGACCTATTACACTTAAGGGTTTTACAGGCCGCGTGGTACAACAAGACCATACCAAAGGATTGGGAGATTGCAATCATAACACCAATTTTCAAAAAGGGTGACAATCGACAGTGTGGAAACCATAGAGGCATATCCCTTCTCAGTGTCTCTGGTAAAATCTACTCTAGAATCCTAGAGCAGAGACTCCGACGCCTAGCTGAGCCACAATTGGATGAGGTCCCGTGCGGATTCCGAGCAAACCGAAGTACTCAAGACCTAATCTTCACACTCAGACAGCTGAGTGAAAAGGCCCTTGAGTATAAGAGTGAGATGCATCTTTGTTTCATAGATCTGGAAAAGGCGTTTGACAAGGTCCAGTGGAGCAAACTTTGGGACTGTTTGGCAAGGAAGAATATTCCAGCACCTTTGATTCATGCTATACAGAGCTTCTACAAGTCTTGCAGAAATTATGTGAGGACTGCAAACCATAAGTCATAAGAGTTCAGGACCACCACTGATGTAAGACAAGGTGATATCCTATCACCTTACCTCTTCATACTCCTTATGGACGATGTCATCAAGGCATGTAAGGAGAGAACAAGAAAGTATTCAGTGGGGTACTGGAAGATGAGACAGGTCTATATTTCAGAGCTGGCATTTGCTGATGATGTTGCCCTGATTGCTAAATCAGAGGCACATCTCCAATCCAACCTGCAAGTCTGGAAGGAAGAGCTGGAGAAGAGAGGGATGGTCATAAGCAGCTCTAAAACAAAATCCATGGTGATATCACGAGAAGAAAGAAGACATCAGATTAAGCTGGGAGAACAGGTCCTGGAGCAGGTCGACCACTTTAAATAACTCGGAGCTATTATAGACCGAAAGGGAGGCATCAAAGAAGAGTTGGCCACTCGAAAAGCAGCAGCTGGGAGACTTTTTCAGGCCATAAATCGAGGATTCCTCAGCAAGAGAGAGGTTGGTAAGAAAACGAAGATGGCTGTATACCGCTCCACCTATGTCTCAGTCTTGACATATGGATGCGAGTCATGGGCAATGACTACAACCCATAAAAGCCAGATCAAAACCTCAGAAATGAGGTATCTGAGGAAGGTGGTTGAAGTAACAAGACGAGACATGGTACGCAACCAGACGATACGTCAAGGCCTTAAATCCTACCCCCTGCAAACCCAAGTAGATTAGTCCCAATTAAGATGGTTTGGCTATGTCTGCAGAATGGGAGAAGATCGGATACCAAGACAAGCATGGGAAACAAAGAGCCAAGGATCCAGACCCAGTGGACGACCCAGAGTCCGCTGGGAGGACAATATTAGACAATCTTTGAAAGACCGAGGTCTAGAATGGAACCAGGCCAGGAGGAAGACAGCCGATAGGATAGTCTGGCGCTCTCTCTTCCAAACCTCTACACCTCACGGTAGAAGGGGAACGACTAAGTAAGTAAGTGATTATTAATATGTGAAAATTGCTAGTGGATGTCCAAGTCATGTGAAGCTGGCCACCTCAGCCTATAGAATGATGAATTCATGAACCACCACTGCAAGGGCTGTTGACTGCTTTATTGCTAGTTTCTTACAGAGAACTAAAAGCATAGATAGTCCCAAGTTCCATTTGGAGCAGGGAGGGAAAGATGAAAGAAATGATGTACGAGGTACATTCTAATTATAATGTCTACATTTTCAAACCAGTGTAAATGTCTGTGTAAACATATTCACTTTAAAATTAATGAAAGTTTCAAAGCTTTTCAATCAGTGTAGATGTAAATGAAAACATATTCAATGTATATTGCGAACACTTTTCCATCAGTGTAGATGTTAATGTAAACATATTCTATCTATACTATTAACCTTTTCATTTGAATGTAAAGTAAATAAAAAGCTATTCAATTTAAATCTAAAGAAAGTTTTCTCTCGAGGAATTAAGTTTAATTCTCATCGAGGGTACATTCTGAGGTAGAAGGGATAGTGGAAGAGGAGAAATGGACCCATAACTATGTGTCGGAAAACGCAGTACTCAGGGGCGCGTTTTGTTTCTATTCTTTTACAATAGTTGTTGGTGGTACCAGTTAAGTGTACTATCTCTGGAACAAGAAGGGAAAAGTGGCTTGAGCTTAAAGACGAGGGACCAACTTCGTAGACACTCCATGACATTTCTGGGAACGAGCTGCGCCCTGCAACCTTGACCAGCGGCGGGCGTGATCAGTCTACCAAGAACCAAACCATCAGAACGAGCAGGACCATCACTGACAGTCGTTCTGGGCCAGACACTGATGACAACGCTGGTCAATAGAGTTGCAAACAACATTAAGCAGTTCATTTGAGATTTGGGCGCATTCTCTTTCAATGGTTGCTTTCATCTCATCGATAGTTGCCGGTTTTTCCCAGAACGACTATCAGTTTGAACACATGCGATAGCTCAGAATAATTACACATCTGTCCTCTTTAATTTGAATTATAAATCTTAGATGTATCTTAATTGACACTGTATTAATAAATATTCAAAGTGTGTATACATTTTTTGCGACACCCTGTGTGTGTGTATGTATATATATATATATGTGTGTATGTGTGTGTGTGTGTATGTGTGTGTACATACAGGTATCTCTCGCCAACCTCCGAGGGTTATGTTCTTGAAAATTCCCATTGTTTGCAAGACCAAACTTCCAAAGAAAAAAAAAGTGTTGGGGGGGGGGGGGGAAAAAAAGAATAAACATTGCCATAAATAAGCTAAAAATTTATTCCCCCGCCCCCTCCCCCCCCCCACACACACACACACACCACCTTTTTGCCTGTTAATACCCTCATGAAATAAAAACACGAATATGTGACTGCAGATACGATATGAAAGAATGTCAGAACAAGGTGGTGGAGGTGTTCACAAGAACATACTCTCTTGCTAGAATACGTCTATATTTTATACAGGATGTGTTTATTAAACAAAATGAAAGAAAGATAATACGTCTTACTAGGACAAAAGACAAAGAAAAAGCGCCTACGTTGTGTCCACAAACAAGGCCCTCGTCAGGGAAAGGAAATTATGCTAGAGCTATGTAAGACACGTGATAAAATAACAACAAAAATAGAATAAATAAAACAGTACAGTGTATCACGCTCTAGAAATAGCCACTATGTGTTGAAATGCCAGACTGCATCCGTTTCCGAATATACGAGTAAATACTAAGTAGAGCAAAGAAGCAAACATCAACCCTTAAAAAATAGGAGATTTATTAAAATTGATGCTGATAATAATGATAATAATATGAGAGAAAAAATATGTATATATCCAGACAAACAGACAATCCAGCTATCAGTTTAACACGAACAAACAAACATGCCTATCTGGCAGTTTAACATGAAAAAGTAGACAATCTTATCTGGCATTAGACAATCCTATATGCCAGTTTAACATGAGCAAATAAACAATAATAAACGATATTTGTGTATGTCCTTTTACATCGTTCGTTATCTCCTGCATTATCGCTTTATTTCTTCTTTTTCCGCATTCATCGTCCTATTCTTTGACATATTTTATGCCTTACGTTTTTTTGCTTTGAGCCGCTCCCAGACGTGTTTACGTTTCGCCCGGTGAATCGTAAAAATACCACGCTAATTAGACAGGTCAGCGGTTAATACGTGTATCACGTTAGTCGTCTGGCCACCTTTGATATAGACGATCTCTGTGGACGCAAGATGGTAGCGCACGATCGATGAAAGGAGGGCCATATTGTCTGTCTGAGAAATCCGTCCGGGGGATTTGTGCAAAAACGGGTGATGATACGTAATCGCTTCCGCTGGACATCTCTGTGTAATTATTACAGATAATCTGTCTGGGGAGACAATATTGGCGGAAAGTATCTAGACAGCAAATAAGTTCACATATTTGTTTGTGAGTTTGCATAAAGATGCAATCAGAAGTATTACTGCCTTATTAGAAAGAGGTCACGCATTGGATTTTAAAATTTGATATTTTAACACACACGGGGGATATTATGATTTAACACCCCGGCCCATTTAGTTAAAAAAAACTTACAATTGGCTTACTTTGAGAACCGGAATAGACTTTGACTTTCATTGGTAAATTCGTCGGAAGTACAATCTGAGATTTGAACTGAGAAATGGAAATATAATCTAGCGAAATTGGAGTCACAAATCAGACTGCATCGTAATGTCAAATTAGCAACTCCCAGGAGCCAGAGAGACATCGGACTAAGAATTCCAAAATTATAAGTGACACATCGAAGTATTTGGGCAACTTTGAAACTTAAAAGAAAACCCGCATTTTCAAATACAAAGACTGGAGACCTAAGAAATCATAAGAGGAATGCTAAAATTTCCCAGACCAAGTGATTCGAAAGCATCTAACCTAAGTTGCTCTGTCAATTGTAAACTGTGCCAGGAGATTGTGTTCCCAAAAGTTACTTTTGGGAACGTGTAACCATATATTTTACGAATGTGAATTTGACATGTTTTCATTGCTAAGTGGTTATTATGAGGATGACAACCTCGACATATGAAAATAGTATATTCATAAACCACTACAGCAAGCGCTGGTGTTTGATTTATGCTAATTTGTTCAGAAACGAGAAAGCGGCAGGAATCCCAGTCTCCAAAGGAAGCAGTGATGCGTGATGATTACGTCACATGTGCCTAAAGTGTATAATATCATTTTGTGAGATATATGTACCTTGTTAATTGTAATTGAGGCAAATCATTGCATTCACGCTGTCCAAGCACATATTTTCCCAGTTCAATACCCAGAAGAATATTGGTAATTTCTAATCATCTTCCCTGATTTACGCTGTGTATAGTCAAGAATTTAATTATTCAGAGAGGCTAACATTGGTGGGGGACAGCGAGACAATGCGTCTGTTAATTTGCAGCCCATAAATGTACTTAGCTGAGGAATTTGATCTTTTTGATTTGTCTAAAGTTCGTGGAACGAAGCTATCAGACTGTTCATGGTACGAAGCTGTAAGACGAAAGTTCGACGTCCCTAGTTGTGAGTTAAAATCAGGGAATTAGCACTAACCGCCTAAACTACAGGTTGTGTGAAGAAGTGCCCTCATCACAAAAGAATTGACGAAACCACGGCTGCAGGACTCACTTAGATCAGCTAAGTTTATTAATGAAACAGCAAAAGGACAATTTTTAAAAAATTCCTCACCCAAGTCTCAGTGAAGACAATTTTATTTACATATAAAATTCACCATCATTCCATCGCTATTTTAACCCGTTAAAACTAATTGATTAATAAATTTGTTACATGTTATTTTAAAACTAAACAAGCATTGTTCATTCAGTTATAATAGGTATTAAAGCAAACGTATGAGCAAGACTCTTATATATATATATATATATATATATATATATATATATATATATATATATATATATATATATATATATATATATATATATACATCTAAGATCGGCGTCTGTGGCCTAATGGATATGAATGCAGTTTCATAATCCAGATATACCAGGTTCGAAACCAGCTGCAGGCGGTTTGGTAGCAGATCGCTTCGTGTGGATTTTTAACAATGGTATTATCGCCGTACCGTCCAGAAAGCAATGGCAAACTACTGAATGAAAAAAATTGCCTAGAAAAATCACAAACAGCCAATAAAAGCTGGGGTTGATTGCCACGTCCTGTAAAGGATAAGCAACTAACTTTATATACATCTAAACATATATTTACATCTATAAAGCCAATACTTAAATAAAGGAATTTCGCTGGATTTACACCAGCTGGGGGCTTGAACGGGCTAAATCCATTGCTTAATTCTAAAAAAAGGCAACGGATCAGATACAAGTTAATAGTGCTCTGCCCTATGCAGCACTGTTCTTGTCTTCTGAAAACATCTTGTGAATACTCCCTTGAGATAGAAGCGTCATTATCCTTCTATCAAGAACTTTGCCAAGAGTAATCTTGTGCGAAGGTAGACACCTTTGAAGACTCAGATTAGATACTCTTGAGTGTTGGCCACTGGTAGATTACAACTGCAGAGCTAAGGGGAGGCAATCCGTGACACATGCCATATTAACACGAAGACATAAAGAAATTCTACCTGCCAGTTTAACATGAACAAAAAACAATCATAACTGCCAGTTTAACATGAACAATCTTACCTGCCAGTTTAACACAACCAAACACACAATCCTACCTGCCAGCTTAACATGAACAACTAAATAATCCTACTGCCAGTTTAACACGAACTAATAAACAATCCTACCTGCCAGTTTAACATGAACAAATAAACAATCCTACCTGCCAGTTTAACTTGCAGAGAGCTACTGACCAAAACATTGGAACAGTTGAGGTCGCTGAAACATGGCATATAGAAAGAAACACCAATGATAATGCCTGTAATAATCAATATCTGACTTCTGTGATAACTATAGTAATAATTGTTGCTATAGTGATGACAGTGACCTTCATAATGATGAGTAATATAATCACAATAATATAAATAAAACTGATACTAATAAAGATTTAATTATGATAAAACTACCAATAACCCGTCAAACATGACGGGTTTTTAATTATAGTGTGCTGTTTCCGTTCCCGGATGAGCAGATAAAAGTACATTCTTAGAGTGTTTTTGGTTTCTTTCCATTATACAGTGTAATCAAACTGATCATGAATACCGTCATTTGAACGCTTTTCTTTGTTGATTGTAACTATTTTCGGGAGAGTATATATAATGGAAACAATAAAATTTTTCAACACGGTTGCATTTCTCAGCTGTGACCAACGTACACACAGTGAGAATTATGTTATTTTAGATTCAATTTAAAAGTTCTTTGATGACAACATTTCGTGTGAAAGTGCGTGGATTGTTTTCAAAGAGTCTTCACTGAAAATAAGTGGTTTTAACAAAAACTTTCAGGTTTTCATGATTTGTACATCGGGTGAGGGCTCATGCACACCAATTTTTATGCACTTTTTCTTTGTCGAGCGCTACTAATTTCGTGAAAGAATAAAAAAAAATTTGTGTTATATAACACCCATGCCGCTCAAGTTGCACACCGTGCGTTGCGCACTTTTTTCTGGCGCGAGTTACTATTTTGAGTGAGATCGAACGACGTAACATACATCGGTAATTATGTTAGTTGGGATTGTTCGTGAGACTAGTGTTAATGACGATAAGAAATTTGACAAGAACAAAGTTAATAACAAGTATTGTGAAGATAACACAATTAATAACAAGAGTTGTAATGACAACAACATTAATGAGATTGGTTATGATAATAACATCATTAATAATAATTACAGTTGTGATGATAACACTGGTATACACACATTTTGGTGCCTTACATTTTATAACTGTTCTTGGGTAATTTTGGGTTGCTGATTCCAAAAATGTAATCAGATTTTTTCTATCAGCTCTAGTTTTTGAGATAACTAAGAATGACCATATTAGTAGGGCAATTGTTATGTACAATCCTAAAGTTAGGTGCTATCAGCGGCATTTTGACTTTAGTCTGCATTCATATTATATGTAATTACTGTGTATATATTACCAAAAATTTAATAAAACTTTATCACTAGCACTTGTTTAGTCAACACGCAAAAAGGATCTTTTCGAGGACTTCCTGGAATGTGATTGCCCGGACAGTCACGCTTAAGGGTCCAACAGTAATCTGCCATCATGTGGGCATCCCAAAGTCCCTGGTATCTCTCTTCCATTGTTTTTATATCTTGGTGAAATCTTTCATCTTGCTCCTCACTAAAGTCGCCAAGATTCTCCGGAAATAAATGTAAATGGTTATGGAGGTAGTATAACTTTATGCTCGTTCACAAAAACTCGACAGCATGTTTCCAACTAATTCAGAATAATTGTCTGCTTTAAAGTTACCCAGAAAGTTTTGCACAACTAAAACAAATGATGACCAGGCTGTGGACTCTATTTTTTTCATGGAATCAATAAAATTTGGATCGTTTATTAACTTTCTAATTTGAGGTCCATCAAAAATTCCAGCTTTAAGTTTGTCTATGCTCAATTCTGGAAACTTTCTGCATAAGTAATTAAAATAGGTACCATCTTTGTTCAGTGCCTTAACAAACTGCTTCATCAAGCCAAGCTTTATATGTAATGGTGGCAGTAGAACTCTTTTTCGATCAATGAGAGGCTTATTGACAATATTTTATTCTCCAACTTAAAATTCATCCCTCAACGGCCACTGTTTCTTTGTCCAGTGCATATCTTTTGCCCTGCTATCCCACAAACATATAAAGCATGGATATTTGGTGAATCCCATTTGCTGGCCAAGCAAGAAGTTCATCATTTTAAGATCTACACAAACCATCCAGTTATGTTCTAAATACTTCAATTTTTCCAGAACTGTGCTTATTGTAGCATACTCCTCCTTCATTGTAGTAGAATGAGCAATTGGAATTGAGCCATATTTGTTACCATTGTGTAAGAGAACACCCTTCAAACTTCTTTTAGAGCTGTCAATGAAAAGTCGCCACTCATCTGGTGTATAACTTACACCCATTTTGTTAACAAGACCTCCTACATTAGTACAAAACACAAGGTTGTTTTCTTTACAAAGCGTTTTCCACTTTTTGTGATTTTTTCCATCAATTCCCTTAATATTCACAACACAGAAATAACAGTCATCATAGTGGTTCTTGGGCTCTCTCCAAACCACTGGAATTCAAAATTTTAAACATTTTCTTTTCCCACAAGTACACTGTCGCAGGTGTTCAACACATGTTTTGAAAACAATATGAGAAGCCCAAGACTTGTCCTGGTCACCTAGTTTTACTTTAAAGTAAGCAAAGTATGCCTTTTTCACAAAAACAGTAATATGCTTCCTATGTTCTTCTTTGAAAGTGTACTCTTCACAAATATAACAAAATAAATGCGGTGAAAGAAAACATGCTCTTCTTGAAGATGATGCCATTCTCTGTTAGAAGTGTAGGGCTGTGTAATAAGTTTAATAATAAAAATTGTGATAATATCAAAACTACGATTATAATTAGCGCTTTGATGATATCCTCACAGGTGATGAAAAGTTAGCTTGAATGCTTTCCAGTAAGTGGCCACAAACTTTCTAGGAAAGTATAAGGCTGACAATTACCAGGAGCTTGTAGAAACCCTCTTGCAGCGCTACGAGAAACTAGGGTGCAAAATGTCTTTGAAATTACACTTTTTACACTCTCATCTGGATTTCTTCCCTGCTAACTGCGGTGCTGTCAGTGACGAGCATGGGGAACGATTTCATCAGGACATTACTATCCTCCAAACAAAGGTACCAAGGGAAATGGAATTGTAGCAATGCTAGCAGTCTATTGTTGGACCCTTGTGAGAGATGCTCCAGAAATTCATTACAAGCGACAGGCAAAAAGGCGTCGCTGTGAATCATTTCCGCTAGGAGCATTATTATCATATGGTATGTAAATGCAAATGTGCAAAACTTGTTTTATAGATATTTAAAAAAAACTAGAGCTAATCTGATGTTTTAACGGCCATTTTCATATTCAGCAGCCCACACAACATATAGGTAACTTGGTTTAATCTCAGATACACACAAAAAGTCAAAATTTGTTGTCCAGTGTTATCAGAGATATGATGATTACAACATTAACGATAATCAGAGTTGTGGTGATAATGTTAAAGATGACCACAAAGTTAATGATTATGAGTTAATATTAAAATATTAAAGATTTGCATCGCTATAATGATAATAATATTAATGATGATTAGAAGTGTGAGGAACTTTGCAACGACCGATCCCAACCCTGTGCTGAAGAGGATGGATTCTAACTGGACCTAAGAGCTTCATGCGTCTAAGGAAGTAGCTGGTAAGTGAACCAGCACAAACAGCATGCATGGAGGCCGTTTGGAGGCAGCCCCTCCATCATGGAAAGGTCAATCATCTGTTTAAAAGTTTAATAACAAGACACCACAGAGAGAAAACCGGTCTGATCTTAAAGACGACAAGCTGCACGGATTGCGCACTACGACTTATGACACTTGGAATGTAAAATATATTAACGGACAAGATAAGGACTTGCTGGAGGGGATGAGCTAAGCAACATTAGAAATCCTGGTTCTGACTGAAACAAACACAAAAAATGAAAAGGGGTTATAGATTTTGATGGCAACACGCTGCTCTACATCGGTTTTTCCACAATCAAAGAAATCTAAAGGAAGCGTTGGTTGTATTGTGGCCAAAAAAAAAAAAAAAGCAACAACATAATTAATAGCATCAAAGGATATGATTGTCTTTTTCAACCTAGTCATCGTATATGGACCAAATGAAGTTGGGCAAGCAGGTGTCAATAATACAAGTAATTATTCGAGCTGCCTCAAGAGACCATGGGCGACTGCTTCGACAAAATTATCCTCTTCAAAGAATTGAGTGCCAGTGCTGGAAGTGACCATACTAGATGGGGTGGAATGATTGGGAGATGTGGTGAAAACATACTCAACGACAAAGGAAAGAAGGCCGGTCGACTCTGCACTCAGTAAAACTTTGTTATTATTAAAAAACGAGATTCTAACTTGTTATGACGGTGTCGTTGGGTGATATACGAAAATGGTAGAACAAATGATATTCAAGTGAGCTTCTTGATAGTAAGAGAAAAAAATTCTCGCAACATCGTTTTGTTTCAATGTCTGTTTTATAACGCAAGGGCAACAACTGCTTGGAATTTATAGTCACTTTTCTCGGTAAGCATTTGTCTTCTCGCGTTGGTATCGAATGCAGTTAAGTTTGAGCTGTGGTCATTTTTGCGCTGGACTGCGCATGACTTGTCTTGTTGTTTGGTCGATCGGTTTCCGCCCACGACTAGTGGGGTGAGCGATTTGGAATGGCGAAAGAGATGCCTCGTTGAAGAGGGGATCTCCGCTATTTTTTGTTCTGTCAGGGATGTGTAGTCCTCTTAATGGATATTTCGTTTATTCGAGATAATACCTCTAGTGTTTTCCCACATGTCGGGAGGCGTGATATTTCTGTGTATTTCATGAAAGCAAGGTAAATTGACTTTTTCATTAACTCTATCGATTTTGGGTCGTGAGCGATTTCGATTCATAGCCTGTCTCCGAAAGTCGTCGCCACGAGATGTTTTTTTCCCAGCTCACATGTCGCTGCATTGTACTGCATCGGTTGATGCATGTACCAAGGACCATTACTTGCTACTTTGTTAAATGAATTAGGTTTGGAAAACCTTTATTATCTAGAGGATATTTTTGTGGACATTATTTATACTTCGGCAGACGTGTCTGTCTTGCTGAAGTCAAACTAAGGAGAGTGAACTGATCTCATACATCTGGTTATCTCCTGGCTGTTATAGAAAAGGATGGAGTTTTCCACCTGACTACATTTACAGCACTATGAAATATAACATGCATCTGACTCATCATTGTAATGCTGTCTACCGTCTATTGCTGTATTGAATGTTGCTGTGATAATGACTGTTTGATGTGCCTACACATTTGCGTAACCATTTTGTCACTGTGGCGTCCACAATAAATAATGAAGAAAAACGTCAACGGCTGTTTCAAGACTCATTGACTTTATACGTCGTGAGTTTACTGACGTCCTATGTGGATTGCCCTGTTATTGTTGTATGAACATTGTTTTGACTGAACACATCTACACACTACACAAAACCAGACATGCGGATACCATCCATCATCATATGGCATCACGCATCATTTGGTGGCCATAAGCTGGTTTGATTCTGGTACTAGCAAACACGGGGTCCCTTACCCACTTCATTTTCAACAAGAATTCATCAGCATCCTTCAAGAAATTAACATTCTTCAATACAGTCAACATCTTCAAAATTTTCAAAGTACTCGGCGTTGCCCGGTAAAAGTCAAAATTTCAATTTTTTGACGGAAACAAGAATTTGACAGTACCCGGCGTTGTTACATGTTGCCGGATAACTCGGACTGCTGTTATCTTTTACGCAAGTCAAGCAAGTTGCTGCTGTCAAGGTTCCAGTGCTGTCGTTTTTGTGAAGGTCAAGTGCCGGTTGAAACGGGTTGTTTTCTGAAGAAGGCCAAGTACCGATTTCCATCAACTTACTTTTGGATTAGAAGGTCAAGTGCCGAAACAACTCAACACACAGTACTTCAGAAGCTCTTGTACCATCGTGTTAGCAGTGGAAGCAGTTCAGATGTGCCATCATCGTTGGAGCTTCGCTCTTTAGGACGTTGATTGACATCCGTTTTTCTGCTGTTCGACGATTGGAAGCCTATAAGTTAAGTGGCCTGTTTGTATGTAAACTGTGCCCTTATACTTCTGCTGAGTCTTCTGTGTATCATCTCATTCTATATGTTATATGTCTATATGTTATTTGTATATTTATATGTTTATATTTCAGCGGGTTCTCGGTTGGGTGGTGTCTCCGTTAGATTATGCCACGTCATAGAGGTCGTCTATTGTGAGCGTTTTCTGTAGGGTTTGCAAATTTCCGATACTGGAATTTGCTAAGCGACTTCTGTTGCTATTTATGTTAGCTGTGATGACATGTTTTAATATTGTTTTCGTTATTATTTCGCATTCTTTAGTTTTGTTTTGATTTGTTTGTATTTGTTAGCCTACTCTTGTCTATAATTTAGTTTCATACAACATTTTTGTTTATACACTGTGGTGTCATGTATTTTGTTTAATTATAGCGCAGATATCGTCACATTTTTTGTGATATTTCATTAATTTCTGCTTTATTTTTAGTTGATTTCTGCGAAAGTTTTTGTATTGTTGCTGATCTTTGTTATTGTTTACATTGTTATTGTTTACATTGTTTGTATTGTTTACATTTTCAATGTTTACATTCTGCATGTGTTTACATAGTCATTGTTTACAGTTATAGTAATTAGTTAATGGGCTATGCTAATGCACTGTTACTACTACACTGATGATAAATGAATGATGAATAGTGTCGTGCACTATTGAATGAGAAGTGCACTTATGATCAAGAATTGAGTGCTGATATTTCATATACAAGTTCTTTGATTGGAGACTTGTTTCCCACAGAGACTGGGATAATATAAGGTGATGTGAATATACAAGTGTTTAATTAAGACTTGTTACACTTAGGTTTGAAATAAATTAGTTAATTATTTCAGGTTTTGGACTCATATGTTAGACAACATGTCTACATTTGAGCACTTTATTGAGCAGGGTAAATTGCTTGGCAAGACTGGTGATAAGTTAGAAGAATTTGCAACTGCTCGATATGATAAAGCAATGGAAGCTGAACAAAAGAAACTGCATATGGAAGCTGAACAAAAGAAACTGCAGATGCAGGTGGATGAAAAAAGATTCCAAATGGAAATGGAAAAACAAAAAAGGGAATCAGAAGCTGAGGAAAGAAAACTCCAGCTACAGCTAGAAGCTGAGAATAAAAGACTTGAAAAAGAGGCTGAGAATAAAAGACTTGAAAAAGAGGCTGAGAATAAAAGACTTGAAAAAGAGGCTGAAAATAAAAGACTTGAAAAAGAAGCTGAAAATGAAAGACTTCAAAAAGAGGCTCAGGCTGAGGAAAGAAGATTACAGAGAGAGTCTGATGAGAGGAAAGAGAAAGCAAAAATGGAACATGAAGAAAAGGTCTTAGCTTTAGAGTTGGAAAAATTGAAATTGACAAGCATGAGTAATGGTAATGATTCAAACAAGGGTTCATCTTCTGGTAAGGCTAATAATGATACTTTTAAGATTAAGTTACCAACATTTAGTCCTTCCAGTGATGACATAATGTTCTATCTGGACAGATTTGAACAAGCATGTACAGCTCATAACATAGACAAAGCAAAATATGTTTATCAGTTATCAGGGATACTGACAGGTAAAGCTCTAAGTATATTAAATATGGTGGATGAACCTGACAAGAACAATTATGAGGTTGTCAGGGCCGCTTTGTTAAAGAAATATCAGCTTAACGAAGACGGCTATCGTCTACAATTTAAAAACATGTTACCTGAAAATGGAGTTGAATTCTCCGAGTTTATTGCAAGAATACGCATTACTTTCTCACGATGGGTTGAACTATCTAAGACGGAAAAAACTTATGAAGGACTTATGGACTTAATACTTAGAGACAAAGTCATGTCGTCTGTCAATGAGTCTTTCCTTGCTTTCCTTCATGAACGTAAACCTAAAACAATAAAAGAAATGGAAGATTTCTGTTGCCAATACGTAACTGCGCACCCACACATAACCATGGGTAACTCTAAGGTGAAAGAAGGTTTACCAGTTGCTTCGGCAGCTCCGTATGGTCAAAACTTTGCTCGTAGATCCCAACAAAATTTTGATAGAAAGGGTAGCGGTAATTTCTGTCAAAATCATGGAAATCAATTTCATGGTGATTCTTCTTCGAAGAATTGGAGACAGCCTGATAGTACTCGTTACTATCACCCTAATAATTATAAGCATTTCAAAAGAGGATATGGTAATAGAGGTTATTCCTGCCGAAGACCTCAGAACCAAACAAATAGATGTTCGCATCAATGTGAACATGATAGTAATCGTGGAAACTGGAATTCGAACCAGGATAACAATTACAATAGAGACAATAATAACTGCAGAGATAATAATAACTTTGATAACTTCAGAGGTAATAATAGTCGGGGTAGATCTCAACACAAAAAAAAGAGATATCAGCAGGCTAATGCTGTACAACAGGAAACTGAGGGAGCCTGTAATCATGGTGTTGATAATAAAAACTTTGACGCTGTCACTGGTTCTGCTTTTGACTTTGAGAGAGCAAACAAATGCCCCCAATGCAGTACTTTATTCGAACCGGGTACCATAACTACTTTGAGTTGTGGTCACCCACTTCCCGCTCTTCCTGCTGCTGTTGCGCATGACGGGAGGGGTTCTTTAATCCTACATAAGGGTCTTGTTAATGATACTCCGGTCTCACTACTTTTCGATTCCGGATGCACCACTATTGGTGTTAGACAATCGCTTGTAGATCCATCTTGTGCTACAGGAAGGGTTATTAAATGTGTCACATTTGGCGGCACTCTAGAAAAATATCCTACTGCTGTAATTCGCATTGCCACTCCTTTCTTTACTGGAGATGTGCATGCTTGTCTCTTACCTAATCCTATTGCGGACCTTATTATTGGTCGTATTCACGGAGTTAGGGAGTGTACCCCACAGCAGATTGCTGCTTGGGAAGATAATAACATGCAAGCTACAAATGCAGTGGTTACAAGAGCACAAGCTCTACAAACACCCGAAACTTCACTGAATAGTGATAATGAAGTTGATAGCCAAGATAGTCACTTAGTAATCACTCGTGACTCTTTCATAAAATTGCAAGAAGAAGATCCTTCTTTAAAAAAATTCTTCGTTCTTGCGAAGAAAGGTGATCCGAATCAGGATACAAATAGAAAATCTTGGATTGCAATGAGAAACGGCGTACTTGTACGTATGGTACAAGATTCGACTACGTCGGCACATTCGCAAATTCTTGTTCCCAAGAGCATGAGAGTCCAAATATTACAACATGCTCATGACTCGCAATGTGCTGGACATATGGGTTTTTCCCGTACGAAGTCGAGAGTCCTTGCGGCTTTCTTTTGGCCTTTTGTCAATAAGGACATTCGTATTTACTGCCGATCATGCAAGGTATGTCAGGAGGTCAAATCTAGAGGACCACGACATGCTGCGCCTATCCAGGCTGCTGACATTCCTATTCGGCCGTTTCAGAAAATGGCCATAGATATTATTGGCCCTTTTAAGGTCAAGTCGGCCAGAGGACATCAGTTTATCCTTACATGTGTCGATATGTGCACACGTTGGCCAGAGGCTATTCCTCTTAAGAGCATATCTACTACAGATATCGCAGATGCTCTTTGGTTGATATTTTCTCGCTTGGGGTTCCCCAGAGAAATATTGTCAGACCATGGCACTCAACTCATATCTGACACTATGTCACAGGTAATGTCTACCTTACATATTGAACGATCTCTCAGTAGTATCTACCATCCTATGTCTAATGGGTTAGTTGAGCGTCTGAATAGAACGCTCAAGACTTTGCTTGGTAAGATAACTGAAGATCATCCTCAAGATTGGGACAGGGTTTTACCCGCGGCTCTCTTTGCCTATAGAGAAGTCCCTAATGAACACACAGGATTTTCTCCCTTCGAACTTGTCTTTGGCGCGCGTCCACGCGGCCCTATGTCTTTATTACACGATCTCATCACTGCCGATGATATTAGCGATGAAACTCAATCCTCATATGAGTATGTCATTGCTCTTAGACAAAAGATCATTGAGGCATGTAAGCTAGCAACTGCTTCATCAGAAATTGCTAAAGAGAAGGCAAGACAGTTTGCTAACAAGAATAGATGTCTACGACAACTTTGTCCAGGTGACAAAGCATTCGTCCTACTCCCCAGTAGGGAAAATAGACTTCTTATTGCATGGAAAGGTCCGTATGCAATAGTCTCTCGGATTTCCGATGTTGACTATGTGGTCGATATTGATGGAAAGCATAAAACTTTCCACATAAACATGCTTTCGGAATTTCACGAACGTCCGGACTATTTGCTGCCTATTTTCCAGGCAACGGATGATGCTCCTGCACCTCACGGTCATTATTCATCCCTGTCTGTCATTCAGGATGAGGAAGCTACCTTCTCTGATGTCAACCTTCCCCTTCCAGTGGTTCCATTACATTCCACGGAATCTTGGAAAAACGTTTCTGTTTCTCCTAATCTTTCTGGTGACGAACATCGACGAGACTTGTCGATGTTACAAACATTTCAGGATGTTCTCACTGACATTCCTGGACACACAGATGTCATAGAACATGACATAATTCTTACCGACAATAATCCAATTAGGGTTAGGCCGTATCCTATTCCTATACACTTTCAGTCGCAAGTGGAAAAGGAATTGGATGAAATGATTCAATTAAATATAATTGAACCATCGACTTCACCATATTCTTCTTCCATGGTTATTGTCCGGAAGAAGGATAAGAACATACGAATTTGCGTTGATTATCGCAAATTGAATCAGGTCACAAAGTTCGACGCTGAACCGATGCCTTTGTTAGAAGATCTACTGATTAGACTTTCTAATTCTAGATTCTTCACTAAACTTGACTTGTCTAAAGGTTATTGGCAAGTGCCTTTAGCAGAGCATGCCAAACCTCTTACTGCTTTTTCTACACCTAGGGGTCTATTTCAATGGAATGTTATGCCTTTTGGTCTCATGAACGCCCCTGCCACTTTCGTTCGCATGATGCGTCGAATTCTGTCACATCGTTCGGATGTCATCGCATACTTAGATGACATCTGTCTCTTCAGTGATACCTGGGAAGATCACTATTTAGGGTTATATGACTTACTGTCCACTCTACGTGAGAATAATTTGACAGCAAAACCTTCTAAAGCTTTTGTTGGTTTTGGTGAAATCTCTTTCCTGGGTCATCGTGTTGGTCATGGTCTCTTGAAGACAGAAGACCACAATACTTCCAAAATACTGAACATCTCTGTTCCTAAAACGAAGAAACAAGTTAGGAGTCTCTTAGGTTTAATTCAATTTTATGGGAGATTTATTCCAAATTTATCTTCGATCATGGCACCTCTCTCAACATTGTTGAAGAAAGGTTCGCCTAATCTGGTCCGTTGGTCTGAAGAATGCCAATCTTCACTAGACCAAATCAAGAATATATTTTCTTCTCCTCCCATCTTAAGATTACCTACTCTTGATAGGACTTTTGTTCTTCGGAGTGATGCTTCATCCACTGGGATTGGAGCAGCACTGATGCAAGAATATGCAAATACTCTGCATCCTGTTATGTACATTTCTAGAAAACTAAATGCGGCAGAGAGGAACTACTCGGTTTTAGACCGTGAGTTGTTAGCGATGGTTTGGTCAATTCTAAAACTACAAAGATTCCTCCTGGGCGCACATTTCATTCTAGAGACTGATCAGAAAGCTCTTACAGCTATTCAGACTAAGAATTTGAAGAGTTCGAGATCCACTCGATATGCTATAGCTCTTCAACCTTTTCACTTCACGGTACGAGCTATCCGTGGTGCGGATAATGTGATGGCTGACATTTTGTCTAGATGCCCACATGACTCCAACTAATACTTCTGTCCTATATTTCTATATATTACAGAGTCATAACACACCTATATTTCTACAATAGATTAGCACATCTGTACTTACTTTATATGTACACACTATCGTGCTTTGTTGTCATCTTCTTCTGTTCGTTTTTTAAGATGATAGAGGAGGACTGAGTAGTTAATATAAGGGCCGTTAGTTTACTAAACAGCCACAATTATTAATAATGTATTGTACCTTATGAAGCATATTAGTTATTAATTAGCATTATATTGCTTGTACTTTCTCAGAATGTCATTGTTGAGCTGAGGACTTACCTTACGAGTTCTAGATTGTGTACTTACCCTCGGAATACCAGAGCATATATCCTGGATCGTCATGTAGTTTAACTTTACTATGTACTTATGT
The DNA here is from genome assembly GCA_024509875.1 of Oreohelix idahoensis. Classification (NCBI taxonomy): domain Eukaryota; kingdom Metazoa; phylum Mollusca; class Gastropoda; order Stylommatophora; family Oreohelicidae; genus Oreohelix; species Oreohelix idahoensis. The sequence continues at coordinate 606,325 of JAMPIV010017659.1, read as the reverse complement.
CATTACATGTCAAAGAATGTACTATTTAAATTTTCCTATCAGATTTGTACATCCATTTTTAAAGACAATATTAGAGTATGCTGTTTAATGATGATTATAGTAACTTGCATACGTATATTGTGTTTACATGCTAACGTGATGTGTGTTGGTGACACCTCCCCGATGTGAATATTTTTTGAGACATATTTATTTTTCTGTTGAGGTATATCCTCACCAGACACTCTATAATTAGCCTATTGTTTGGCAATTTAATTAATTATCAGCGCATAATTCGTGCGTTTTGAGCCGCTTATCGCTTGCTCTTTGATATTGAAAAAAAAATATGTTCCACATTTTTTTTTTTATCGGGAGGAGGTGGTGATATGTTGCGTGATAAATTCTCGCAACATCGTTTTGTTTCAATGTCTGTTTTATAACGCAAGGGCAACAACTGCTTGGAATTTATAGTCACTTTTCTCGGTAAGCATTTGTCTTCTCGCGTTGGTATCGAATGCAGTTAAGTTTGAGCTGTGGTCATTTTTGCGCTGGACTGCGCATGACTTGTCTTGTTGTTTGGTCGATCGGTTTCCGCCCACGACTAGTGGGGTGAGCGATTTGGAATGGCGAAAGAGATGCCTCGTTGAAGAGGGGATCTCCGCTATTTTTTGTTCTGTCAGGGATGTGTAGTCCTCTTAATGGATATTTCGTTTATTCGAGATAATACCTCTAGTGTTTTCCCACATGTCGGGAGGCGTGATATTTCTGTGTATTTCATGAAAGCAAGGTAAATTGACTTTTTCATTAACTCTATCGATTTTGGGTCGTGAGCGATTTCGATTCATAGCCTGTCTCCGAAAGTCGTCGCCACGAGATGTTTTTTCCCAGCTCACATGTCGCTGCATTGTACTGCATCGGTTGATGCATGTACCAAGGACCATTACTTGCTACTTTGTTAAATGAATTAGGTTTGGAAAACCTTTATTATCTAGAGGATATTTTTGTGGACATTATTTATACTTCGGCAGACGTGTCTGTCTTGCTGAAGTCAAACTAAGGAGAGTGAACTGATCTCATACATCTGGTTATCTCCTGGCTGTTATAGAAAAGGATGGAGTTTTCCACCTGACTACATTTACAGCACTATGAAATATAACATGCATCTGACTCATCATTGTAATGCTGTCTACCGTCTATTGCTGTATTGAATGTTGCTGTGATAATGACTGTTTGATGTGCCTACACATTTGCGTAACCATTTTGTCACTGTGGCGTCCACAATAAATAATGAAGAAAAACGTCAACGGCTGTTTCAAGACTCATTGACTTTATACGTCGTGAGTTTACTGACGTCCTATGTGGATTGCCCTGTTATTGTTGTATGAACATTGTTTTGACTGAACACATCTACACACTACACAAAACCAGACATGCGGATACCATCCATCATCATATGGCATCACGCATCAAAGACCAAAAGAAACACTCAGAAGAACAATTATTATTATTATGTAAGAGCTTGGCGTCACACATTATAATAGGAAACTTATAATAGGAAACTCTTTAGAGGGCGAACAACAGGACGCAATCTGATCATCAGAAGAAGTCTCCCGGTTCGAAAAGTGTTTCGGCCCTGTATACTCCTTTACACTCTAAGGGGGTGGGCCTACTTGGGTTATGACTCCTGTGGTGAGTTGGGATTATATAAATATAGTTATAGGGGACTTAGTGTACTGAATGAGATCAGCTGTGAAGGTCTCTGTATCTAATAAGTTTGGTGTATTACAGAGAACCTTGCTTGCTACCACATTTCGACCTCAATCAGACTTATTCTTGAATTGTATGATGACTTCGTTTAATGTCTAGGGTTATGATAGTGATGAAGTGTAAGTTCACAACAACCAACAGACAGATAAACACCTAAGTTAAGATCCACAACAATTTACAACACTATGACAATCACAAACACATAACACTCTAAAGATTTATCTTAAGTAAGTCAAGTGTCAACTTTTTTAAATGTATTAATGATCTTTCAATATCCTTCCTGATTCTACTGTATTTGTGAATCAGGAATCACAATATTTATATACAAGTATTTATACACTGGGATATTTATCCAATCATAGACTGTTATAGCAATATGAGTGTGGTGTTGTTGTGTAATATTATAAGGTAATACTGTCATTAATAGCTAGACTGTTGGTTGTCATCATGACTTCATGTGTTTGTTACTGGTGGAAATCTTTATTGAAGGATTCACAGATTCTGTTTTTTTTAATTTCTGTCCCTTTTTATATAATAAAGTTCAGTTCAGGGGTATTTTATTCAAGGTTGAGCTTTTTTGTGCTGACAGCGCTTATCTCATAATGCAGCTGCAGGAAACCTGTATCCTCTGCTCGCTTGCTTCTCAGTTTGATAGTATGATATACAATGGCCTCTATCTTGTGCAAGGAGTCTGCTGCCAGTTTTCTGGATCACGCAGTACACAGACCGGACGATGCAATATCACCATCTATACCACGGCCCCTGAAATGAGAAGGTTGTGCCTCCTTCTTCATAACTAATATACAATATTATTCCACACTGAAGTACATGACAGTACAAACAAACATAAAGTTCAGCGCTTTAGGCCGACTGCTAGCTTTTCATGTGACAATATACACCAGTATTCCTCTCCCTAATGGTTACAACCCCTCTGCAATTCCAGCTGTAATCCCTTCCATACAATAGAATAGGTGTTATGTTACTATATGGCAATCCAATATATATATGCAGTTATACTCCTCTCTGACAATCTTTTACATGGTGGAGCAATATCTAGGCTTTGCCTCATGTTTGCTACTGAACCACACACATACAGACCTAATTTATCATTTCACATTCAATTTTCATATAAAATACAGATTAAAAATATCTAGCTTACCACAATTCGTAAGGAAATACACACTAAAGATGACTGGTACAGTTTGATCTGCGGTATGTCCAGGCTGTTATTATATATTTAATTTTGGATAACACTGCCTGCTCTCATCTCTCACAATGTGTAACGATATGGCGTCCCCTCTAAGATTTCTTCTGCCAATATCCAGTATATTGGCCAATCGTTTTGAATATTTTCAAAAGAGTACACAGTCATTCAAATATTTTCATTCACTTTTGCTCCGTTTCTATGCATTTATTTGTTATTCATAGGTCACCCAATCAAATTTCTTTTAACTTCAAAGTTCAGCCAATGGCCTCCCTCGCACTATCTTAGACTTTCTGTCACTACTATGTTTCAACAAAATTCAGGGAATTCCATCCCAAGCAGACATGACCAAACCTGACAGTATCTCTGTTCTCTATATGTTTTATTACCAATATCTAATTATCTAATGGACTTTTTAGATAATTTATTACATATTCCTAGTCCCCTAGCCTTCCTGTACACGAATATACGATTTTCAAGGGGCTAAGTGGCGTAGTTAAGAATACGATCTTTTTTCGATGTTAAGTGTTTAATTTCAACTACCACCTGTTCACTTCTTTACGACTGTACTATCAGTATAAAGTCAGGAGCCCTACGTAAAATATCAGGTTTCCTAATAAGAATTAAACCTGTTTTCTAAACCTAACATCGTATCGTTAGTTTTTTTCATCACTGTTTATTTGAAAAAAATCAGGCCATGCACACTGCGAGTTGGTTTATTTTTAGACACACTACGAGTGGCTTGCGTTACTGTGTTCCATGGTCCGTCTATCTCTCTCTGCTTTTTTCTTCTAAGCCCGTCTGTCTTTCCAAGGCCAACCTTGTGCGCGATTTTGCACTAATGTTAGTTTTTAAAATCAAGGTCGGCTAGAAGATTTTACTACACATTCTATTTTTAGAACTACGGTTATCGCGGTATCGTTAAGCCTAAGCATTTTATTTAGGAACGAACGAATTAACACAAGTAGAATTCTTGTGTTAGCCATTACGGCGTTATACAACGAAGGCGTTATCTATACTGGGAAAGCACTGGTCTTTCTCCATTCTTCTTCCTATCGTATTATTTCGTTCGGCTTTACATTTATGTTCTAATTTATATATGGGTATTAGAATTTTTCACCACAACTCCCAAGCGTCTCAGCCTCCTGTTATCTTGTATCGAAAATGAACCCATTTCACTTATGGTAGCAACTTTAAAAATCCACAACTCCGCCAGCCGTGAAGGCAATTGTGAAAGTAACAAAGAGAAGACAAATTATTCCGTTCGTTCCGTCGCACATCACAACTAAGGACACACACCTGCGCGAAGCCGACGCATCTAGCCACTGCGCGCTAGCCACTGACATTCTGTGCCTGACACCCCTTATAATATACGCCGCCTGTTGCCCCTCAGTTTCAGCCCTTTCACTAGTACACCAAAAAACTCTGCGTATTGTGGACTTAGAAAAATTTTGGTGTTTTCTGTACCGCAGCGTTTATTGTCACGATTTCCATTGCCCATTGCGGTTGTTCCACAGCAAGCATGATGCCTTTTCGGCAGTTTCACTAAGCCTCTTCAGTGCCCTTGTTCTCGACTGTCCCCTCAGCCCCAACAGTTTCAATAAATCATACACTGATGCAGCCACAAGCCCTCTTGCACCCACTTTAACAGCCATGACCCTTGCAGTGAAATTATCGTGTCTCAGATCTGCGGCCAGATCACTATACTTGGCCGCTTTGAACGAATGTTGCTCGTCTAATCTGGATTCAAATGGCACGGTCAGTTCAACCAGTATGACCTGAAGCATTGCTGAAGAATGAAGCACTATATCCGGCCGTCTCCGCGATTTTCTTATACTCTCTGGATATGCCCCTCGTCCATGTAGGTCTACCGCCATCTTCCAGTCGTTTGCACAGTCAAGAAGAGATGGTAAACTGCTACCAGGTTTACTCGGTTTGGGGTGTGCTGACTTTCCTGCCCTCAGAAAGTATGTATTTGCGGTGCTCGGCCTGGGTTTGCTATTCGCCTTCATCCTTGCCAGATCTATTGTCGCAGCAAGCTCATTTAGCACTTTGTTATGGCGCCAAGTGTATCGCCCTTGCCCTAATGACACCTTACACGGTGAGAGCACGTGTGCAAGTGTCTGCCTCCCCTGGCACAGGGGACACTGCTCATCATCCGACTTTCCTCATTTCACAAGGTTGGTGGCCGATGGCAGCAGGTCATACATTGATCTAACAACGCAGCTGAGCCTAAGAGGTGCTATATGCCATATATCATTCCATGTCAAGGACCTCTTCAGGGCTCCTTCCCATGTAGTTCATTGGCCTTGTTGGACCTGCTGCACTGCTTTTTGCAACCTCTTATCATTCTCAGCTCCTCGTATCTCCTGAACTACCATGTCTCTGCGCTCTCGGCTTGATGCCTTGGACCACCAGCGGATGTCTCCATGACCAAATCCCCGTCTATTCGTTTGTGTGTATCCGATTACCTCACTCAGTTTGAGTGACTCTTGTGCAGCATCAACAGCTTCTTCCACTCTCCACTTCCTTCCCGTTTTCAGTGTGGGCTGAATGGACTTAACCACGTCATCAGCTGACTCGCTAGCATCATTGCAAGCCTTGCCTTTCCAACTTTGTACTCTTCAACAACTGACTTGAAAGGAAGCAGAAGTTTTGACTTTTTGCAGTACAGTGCTACATCTGACAGACCTGGTGGTACCCCTAGCCATTTTCTCATGAACTTGTTGACCTTCTGCTCTATAGCTTCCACTGTACTTGTGCTTATTTCAAATATAAGCAGTGGCCACAGCAACTTCGGTATCAACATGAACTGGAGGCACCACAGTTTGAACTTTCCCAGGAGTCTGCTTTGGTCTATGATCTGTAGTCCTCTGTCTGCCATTTCTATTGTCTGTTGCACTGCCTTGGAGTCTTTTAATGAGGCATCGTACACCCTGCCAAGACTTTTAACAGGTTCCTCAATGACAGTAGGGATTCTTTGGTTGGAAACCATGAATATGACCTCTGCTATCTTCCCTTTCCTGACTGATAGGCTTCTCGACTTCCTGGGTTTGAAGCTCTTTCTGCACCAACTGACTAGTTCATCCAGGCGTGCTAACATCCTCCGGGCCTGATGTTCATCTGATGTCAGAATTGTTGTTTCTTCCATGAATGCTTTGAGCGGTGGCATGTGACACATTCCACCGAGCTTTGGACCTATAGCCATTCCTTCAGCCGCATTGAGGATTACCTGCATATCCATCACGAATAGTATCGGAGAGATGGTACATCCCATCGCAATTCCAACTTCAAGGCCAATCCACTTCGTTGTGTACTCTCTGGTTGAAAATCTGACAGAAAACCCTGCGAAATACAGCTTCAGCATTGCAGCAATCT